>OY811981.1:3505874-3831579 GCA_963681505.1 Eunapius fragilis | reverse complement strand
TTTTAGAATCTGCCTTGCTTTTCAGAACTGTAGCGGATAGTGCTCCAGTCAATCTCTGCAGCTCACTTATTTAGCGAAGGCCATACTCCAGAGGACAAACATATGCGGGGAGAGAATACATATTAACATAAATAATTACTCTCTCCTCCCTTACTGTGTCGGTCATTAAATTTGCTTGTGCCATGTCGTGTGTGCATATCTGTAGCATGTACTTGCACGTGTGCACTGTTCTTTGAGTGAACGTGCATGTTCAACTGGTACAGGTTGACAATGCCCTACGTACATGATTGCATGATCACCAATGCAATACACAAGTGAAAGTCTTCTGTGTCATATGCAGTATGCACAACAACGGAGGCTGTCTCTTTCACGCCTTATGCACCTCTTATTACCCAGCACCAGTAGCCAATACATACAACCCAACGTTGGCGACATTGGCAGGCCAAAAGTTAGCCAACATACAACACAATCAACAAAAGATTCTGTACGACTGGGGCACATCTGCCAATACTGGCAAAAATAAAACATTCATTCAATAAAACTCAGATGATGGATGTGTTGGGTTTACCTTGCTTGAAGCCACTGCCGATCTACCAGGGTACACGAGCTGTGGGTACAGGGGTAGTGAAGCCACCCCTGCAACAAATGTAGCTAGGCTACTGCCAGTGGGGCATACTATATGATGTTATGCTTTATCTGTACATGTTATTAGAATTACTGCACTTTGTCGGTCATAAGCAATTTTATCGTCTTGGTCTGGGGTAGGTTTGAAACTTCATTCAACGTTCGACCAGATGCTAACCCAGCTTCAAGAATTCTTAAGCTGTCAAGATTTCCGCAGAATCCTGAAGCCAATTGGGGTCCAAAGCCGAGAGCTAAAAGAAAGTAAGGCAAACAGAAGTGCACTTGCAATGTTATTTTTGCACACCTCCAAATGCATGCATGTCAAATGTGTGCACTCATTGCATACATTTTCCAAAAGGGGTACTGATGGAGGTGGTGAGGATATGATGGCTAAGAGGAAGAGACTTCAAGGTAAATCAGCAAAATCCTGCACTCTTCCTGAAGATGGTGATGAAAACAAATGACTTCACGATTTCTGTATGTGGGTGTGGTGTTATGCTAAATTATTGAACCATTTCCTTGAGTCATGTACTGCACAGCTGCTGGTACATCTAGAGCTAATCATACACACACATGCTGAAATTAATTACTCTGTCACTTGTGCATGGCTAGGTTATGGAAGAAAAAAAAATCTGTGTACAGTGAGGAGATAGCAAAAATAGATAGCGAGAAATAGAACTCCAAGGCTTCAGTGTTGACTGCCTCATGCAGATGATCTTCACAGCTTTAGTACAAGATAATCAACCCTCCACATAGCTACATTATACATGCATATACTTCCCACTTCATAGTTCTAAAATGGCTCCTAACAACAGAATGCGATTGCTAGTACTATGCCTTCAGTTTCTCTACCAAGCCATGGTTTACAAGGAGGTCGATTCCGGTACATACCATCCCCTTTGCAAAGCTAACAGCCTTGGTGTGCGCGTCCGCTCTGTTGGCTAGAGCCGTGAAGTCTCTGGTGTGGTTCACGGCCTCCCCGCCCCCTATGGCAAAGCAGGGATGAATGGAAGGTACAGCGTGGGACACGTTGCCCATGTCTGTGGATCCCATGACAGGCGACTCCTCCCACTCGATCCCTTGTCCCGCCATGTTCTCCGCAAACAGCTTTGCCATCGTGCCGTTGGTGATAAGGTCGATGTAAGGCTTCCCCGCGTGTTCGATTTTCACCTGGCACCCCGTGGCGGTTGCCGCGGCTTCAAAGCACGCCGTGATCTTCGCTTCGAGTTCACTCAGTTCCCTCTCGGAAGGTGCCCTCAACTGGTACTCCATCACGGCCCTCTCGGGTATGATGTTCGGCTTGACCCCGCCCTCCTTGATCACACCGTGCACCTTACACGCTGGCTTCATCTGCTGTCGCAGCACCGAAATGGAGTTGTAAGCCATTACCGCCGCGTCTAGGGCGTTCACCCCCTCCCACGGAAACGCGGCTGCATGAGCGGCTCTGCCCGTGTACGTCACCACTCGACGTACCGTAGCCAGGTATTCTGGTACCAGGACATTCTGAGGGTACGGGTGGACCATCATGGCCGCGTCCACGTCGCTGAAGGCGCCGTTCTCGATCAGAATGACCTTTCCTCCTCCGCCCTCCTCGGCGGGTGTCCCCAGAACGGTCACGCGGCCCTTGATCCCGCCCTGTGAGGCTTCCAGGGCAGCCTTGAGACCCAACCCGGCGGCCACTCCTGCCTCGGCTATCAGGTTATGGCCACACGCGTGGCCGATATCGGGGAGGGCATCGTACTCGCATATCACACAAATGTTGGGTCGGCCTGAACCAAAGGTCGCTCTAAAGGCTGTCTCGAGTCCGGTATAGCTCCTTTCAACGGCAAAGCCTTTCTTCTCTAAATAGTCAGTCAGAAGCTGGTGGGCTTTGAACTCTTTGAAACAAAGTTCGGGTTCTTTCCAAATGCAATCACTCAGAGCAAGGAGTTCTTCATTATGGCTATCCACTATAGAACAGCAAACCTGCTTGAGGTTCATGATGACGTCACTAGTGGCCATACTAGCATCAGAGTTACTGCTCGCGATATTTAACCAGCTGGACCATGGCATTGGAATATGACTTATATCCTTCCTTACCCGTACAGCATATGCTCGTATATGTTGGAATTACTAACGTAGTTCCTGATTTACTCATATCACTACGCACACGCTACGTAAGTTTCTATCATTATACGGCATGTTTCAAGTTGTACCTGTATCTCAACACAGAAAGGCTCTCAACCGTATTTTTCTATACCCAACACGTTGCGTTAAACCCTCTGTGGAAGACATGGCAAGTGAAGGGGCTTCAGAACGTGCGTGGGTGCAACTACTTGGTGAACAGGCCACCTAGACACACGCAACGAAGTCCATTTTTGCATTTAATATAATGTGCAGCACGAGTTACTGTATGGAACGCATACTATCACAGGTTATGCATGCTCGAAGAAGTCTTGAAAAACGTTTATACTTATGTGTGTTATTGTCATTAGACAATGGACCTTATTCTCGGGGCATAAGGAATAATTAATGTCATACGCGTATCGGCGTATGACATGACATAGAGTTGTTGAGAAAGTTCATCGATCTGGTCCAGGAGTAAGCTGTTGTACTTAGTAGAAACTGATTACAACCTGATAATAAGATTTTAATCAATCTGAACCAAATGTTTTAACAGTTTAAGCCAGTCATGACTACAGGGATTGATTCAAAGGTTTGATCAGTCTTCGTGACTAGGGTACGTGATTATTATGCTCCGGAAAGCAGAGGAATCGCTCCAAGCGCAGTGGTTTACGTTCGAGGAGCAACGCTTACCACCATTGCAAGAGACGGCACAGGGGCGGCGGAAGGGGGAGGGGGGGGGGGGCTGTAGCCCCCCAAATATGATGTTGTTGGGAGGGGGGGGGGGGGGGGAGCCCCCCCATAATTGTGATACACCTTAATATGAATAAGCGTTAGCGGTGTGGTTCAAGTAATGTGATTCGCTGCCACGCCTGCACTCATCGATTTAATTACCTGTTCAATTGCTTTGTCGTCGGCAAATATATTGAGCACCATGCAAGTGTGTATGAATCTGCAATGAATATCATTATCGTGTCAAACTTCAGCTCCTGCAGCACCTTGAACCCCAGAACTCTGGTTAGCAAGTCCACTGTATGTACATGTAGGCCAAGTCTCGTACCCAGCCCCAAGTACGTGCTGGATTGCACACCGGTCCGCAGCTGTGACGTACTTAGGGGCTGGGTACGAGACTAGTACCAGTATGTGCGCTAGTGTAAGTGAGGCTGTCTGTCGAACAATTGACGAACACAAAGACGAGCTATTTGGTCTGAGTGATGGGATATGGAAAGTGCCCGAACTTTGCTTCAAGGAGTTCAAAGCCCACCAGCTTCTGACTGACTATTTAGAGAAGAAAGGCTTTGCCGTTGAAAGGAGCTATACCGGACTCGAGACAGCCTTTAGAGCGACCTTTGGTTCGGGCCGACCCAACATTTGTGTGATATGCGAGTACGATGCCCTCCCCGATATCGGCCACGCGTGTGGCCATAACCTGATAGCCGAGGCAGGAGTGGCCGCCGGGTTGGGTCTCAAGGCTGCCCTGGAAGCCTCACAGGGCGGGATCAAGGGCCGCGTGACCGTTCTGGGGACACCCGCCGAGGAGGGCGGAGGAGGAAAGGTCATGCTGATCGAGAACGGCGCCTTCAACGACGTAGACGTCGCCATGATGGTCCACCCAGCCCCTCTTAGCGCCGTGTTCCATCCATTCTTGGCCATGCGCGCGTACCAAGTGACGTACACGGGCAGGGCCGCCCACGCAGCCGCGTTTCCGTGGGAGGGGGTGAACGCCCTAGACGCGGCGGTAACGGCTTACAACTCCATTTCGGTGCTGCGACAGCAGATGAAGCCAGCGTGTAAGGTGCACGGTGTGATCAAGGAGGGCGGAGTCAAGCCGAACATCATACCCGAGAAGGCAGTCATAGAGTATTACGTACGAGCACCCACTAGGACTGAGAGAGATGACCTTGCAAAGAAAGTGGTCGCCTGTTTTGAAGCAGCTGCAGTGGCTACCGGGTGTGGGGTTAAGGTTGAAGAGCCAGAAAAGCCCTATGATGATGTGGTGACCAATCGTGCGCTTGGAAAATGCTATGAAAAAAACATGACCAAGGTTCTGGGTAGCATTCAGTGGGACAAGGATGGGAGCAAGGCTGGTTCCACTGACATGGGGAATGTGTCTTACAAAGTTCCAAGCATTCACGTCATGTACAGCATTGGTTCTGCTGCCAATCACACTCGAGATTTCACCACCTCCTGCAATACACTTGACGCTCACCACGCGACACTGCAGTTTGCGAAAGGCCTTGCCTTGACGGGATTGGACGTTCTAACAGATCCTGGTCTACTTGATGATATTTGCTCAGGATTTAAGAGTGATGTATCTCAAAAGTAGTGGAAAGTGGGGTTATTGATCACCAGTTTTTGGATTATACTTGTTCAAATTTTAAAATGAAGTCTATAAAATAATGTTGTGTACTATATTTTTTACGGCAGAATTGTAACTCAACAGTTAAGCATTAGTAGTATGCATTTGCAGTTGAGGAGACTGTACACATGACGTGCTAATGTATGGAAGCTGGTGGTTATGTGCATTGCACATGAATGTGCATTGCACATGAATGTGCAGTAGGAAACTTAGATTGCATGAACACCATCCCACTTAGACCACACACAGTATTATACATGGATGCAATTGTCATCAAACATGCATTTTTCTATGCTCCTGAACATGTACAGATAGTTCAAGGTGCACTTGTGTGTCTAAACATAGCAAGGGAGGCTTGTATTGCTTGTATTGCTTTCGGGTTCAACCCACTTCATAAAATACCTGGTTGCATTGCATATTGCTAATGCCTCCTTGATAGAGGACTGAAGTGAAGGGAGCTTTAGACTGCATGCATGGTTGGTTTTCATCATAAACACCATCATCCCACTTTGACCATGCTTGGGATTCATTTTTCCAATAATCCTTATCAAACGGTGCATGGGGATAGTGGAAGGTTTGTGTCTACACACTACAGGTTTACATTGCGCTTTCGCACAGACACCATCCCACTTTCAGCCATACATCAAAATGTTACAAATAATCCCATACAACATAAGAAAGAGAAGCGACTCTCTCTGCAATGGTGTTTAGAGGGCAACAATAGTAAATTCTAGTTCAATTGAGCAACAGTGCAAATTTGCCATGGGTAAGGATACAACAATTTGGCCTGGCCAGATACCAGTTGTTGAACAGCTCAATTTCAAAAGTCTTTGTTTTTTAAGTGGGCTTCTCACACAGGTCTGAGCCTGTGGATGATGTTGTCAGTTCCATAAGAGCATGCCGATAGATAAAGCTGCTGACTAAGTTGGCTGATGGTTGATTTTACAACCATCACAGGGTCCCCAGACCAGACTCATAAAATAGCTCGGAATCGGCCCCACTTAATTCCGAAACCCTTCAAGTAGCGTGTGTGATGCCAGGTTAAGCAGCAATGCAGGCAGAAAAGAGAAAGCACCACAGTTATGATGCAACAAGTGGAGAGTTAGGTTGGGTTTGCATCCCTCTCTGTTGGTAGAGTCTTTTGGACGTTGGGGACCAGAAGCTCAACGTACTCTTTCTAGACTTGCTGGTAGACTAGCCACTAGCCTGGGGCAGCCTAAGTCCATACAACAAACCAGTTCTATATGGTAGATTGAACTTGACCCTGATCAGAGCCAACTCCAGGGCCATATATTCTATCCAGAGTATATGTTTAACTTTGCTGTGTGTGTTTATGTTATATGGTGTACATGTTATGTATATTAATAGAAGCAGCGACTATTACATTATTAGATACATGTACATGTATATATGAACAAAACACCAAATACAAACATAAGAAGTTGGGAGGGTAAGTGCTCTCTTGCCAGGATGGCTCTGGCAATGGATTGGATCAGGGCATGCAGTATTCAATCGCCCTTGGGGGAAGACTGGTGAATGGCCAAGTGAGATGCCAGCCTTGAAATGGTAACATGGGCCTCTTTGCCCCAATTTCCATATGTCTCGACTGCCAATGGAATGCAGGACCAACCTAACTCCTGGCATTTGGGTCCATTGGAGTGTAGCTTACGGGCCTCTGCTGCAAGGGCTGCCGCCCCAGCTTGGTGGCTTGACTCATGCATGATCACCTATTACATTTATGTTCAATATAGTACACATTAATATCATACACAAAAACATGAATTATATAATATTATAACTACCTAATCTAAACAGTCTACACGTCCAAGGCAAAGCATCTAGCAGCAGCCCCGGATCCAGCATAGGCTTGGGGGGGGGGGGGGGGGGGGGGGGGGGGGGGGCGGCCCCCCCCCCTCCAATTGATATGAAATGCCGCCCTCTGGCACGGTTGTTTGCAGCCCATTCAATAAGAATAAAATATTGAAACGATGACATCATGCATCATATTACCTAACCAAGCACTTCGTATTTTCGAGCATATAAGGACTGTACTTGTTGCACCGACATGTAACAGCCATTGTAGTATAGACATACCATTTATCCATCATATAAATTTTTTCCACAGCTCTGTAGCGCCCGCTAGCTATAGCGCTCGCAAGCCGAGTACCTCAATTGGACATCCTCCACAAAGAACTGAACAGTGGACCACTGCCAATTTTCCTAGGAAAAAGCTAAGCGTGATTAGGTAGCGGAGGGTTAAGACTACCTAGATAGCATATAGACTAAGTGCGGCCGGCTGAAATGATGGCGTTACAGATTGTCAAATATCGCTGCCGAATTTACAAGAGTTTTTAATGCCGTGTCAAGCATAATGATAGGTATAGTTCCAATCTTCGTTGATTGTGGTATTGCTGCCACATCTTGTGACATGATGTTGATAAGGTGCTCCATCACACACTGCATTGTAGTTCTGCAACTGCATCTCTTATACGTATAGGCGTATGTTATTCTGTGCAATGATGCATGGTATACGCGGAGTACGCCCAGGACATTAGACATTAAGTTTGTATGTCCTTGTCAGAGGATAAAGAAAATTAACAGGGCATGCATCAGCAATAATTTTTATATGATCACCGGGTGTCAGGATTTGTCCAGTTATAGTAGTGTAAACACTTTTCCAGTTCGTTTCTCCAGTCATGACAGGGTCCAGAGATGAATCTTGTCAAATGGTATGTAGGTGTGAAATACTCAGTACAATTTCACAAATACATACGCTCATATATACCTCTAAATTCTTGAGTATTACACGAACGCATTGAATTGATATTGGTAGTGGTCTTAATTATGGAGTAGGTGATGTATTTCATTGTCTGCCATACCACACCTGCCGTGATATTTGCTTGATGCATATTCATGAATGATTGATCTTGCCATTGTTTACATACTTAACTGCTTGTGTCATCAAATGTTCATTTCCTCATCGTCATTATCCACAGTGTTGCCGCGATATATCACGAAATGCGATATATCGCGATTAAATCTTTATATCGCGAAACGCGATATATCGCGAAACGCGATATATCGCGATTAATATTTATTCATTTCGCGGCGATTTTTACTATACATATTTACGAGAATCAGCACAGTTAAACGGCCAAATACGGGTAAATTAAAAGAAATCAAGGGTTAAAATCAAGGATGCCGGGGATATATGGTAAAAACGCCATGTTCTGGTACCGATGATCAATCAGCTCAGTAACCTTGGTTCTATGAGGAGGGATGTATGATCCACTAGATATGAACCCGAGAAGATCTCTAAACTCTGGGCTGTCCAGTAGAGCTGATGGCAGCAAATTAGCCGTTAAAGCGTTAACCAGCAGCTCATTAGCTCTGTCAAGCTTCTCCCCTTTCATCACAGTTACAGGCTGCACAAACTTGTCCATGCTTCCAGCACCTTTGACACTAATGGTTGCACTGGCAGTGTTTGTGCTGCAGCTGCTGCCCATTTCCTCCTTCTTGCAGCTGTACACATAAAAACGTATCCACAGTACAACTGCAAGTCTATTATACCATATACACTCACCCTTGCAACATTGCCTTTATTCCATACACGGATTTGATGTGGTACCACATGTTCGAGGTATTTTTCCCGTGTCTTAACACCCATCCATAGCAAATGTTACAAACAACCCAGCAAGAACCGATTGCTTTCTTGTGCCATCCGAAGATTTGCCAGACACTGCTTTTATACACTTTGCGATCAACACAAACGAATTCATCTTTTGTAGCATCAAGTGCGGGTTTTGCGTTCACTTTGGTAGCCATAATTAGTTACCACAACAATGAATAACTAATTATAATTGATAATAAATAATAATAATATATCGCGATATAAATATCGCGATTAAATCCTCATTTCGCGATATATCGCGAAATAGACGATTAAATAGAAAAAGTATTTCGCGGCAACACTGATTATCCATTACAGTAGGTTTTAGAAGCTCATGTTCAAGAAACACTAGTATTTGGTCCTTTATTTTATGTTCAGACATTCAAGACAAATTTCTTACTTAAGTTCACTATTACTGTATCCTGATTCACATCCTGAAAATCAGGATAGCTATTCAACTCTGGAAGATGCAATAGTACTGGCTGGAAAATACATTCCCACTTTCCACCGATGATCTAATCCATCCGCAGCTGTTGGGAATCTGGGTTTGGGCACGAGACTACCCCCTACCACGACGCCCCTGACTGTAGGGCGTTTTATCGCTTGGGATCCCTAGGCAATGACTTAATTATACCGCAGCTTCCGCACGTTCCCGATAGTAAATCTTTTAAAAAAAAAAAAAGATTACTGCATGTAGCTTATAGCTTGCAAATTGATAATGCCCTCCCCTTTTGGGTACCTGACCCGCGAAGGAATAAGATTGTGGGGCGCAGAGGGTGTGTCAATATAAATTCAGCGTATTTCATATATACATAATGCCAGAGATTTGGCCTATTACTAGTATTAACTAGTGTGTTGCAGTACTCCCAGGCTAATGAGGAGTAAGATATTTCAATACATAGCTTCACTCTCTGAGGTTCATCCCAATTCGTACTTCTCGCAGAGTACTAAATTATTAATAGCTTATCAGATAACGATATGGCGTCATGACGTCATAATTCTATATATTGCGCAACGTTTGGCAAGGAGCGTTAAGGTACAAAAAGACGATTGAAAGCGTAACATCAGCTAATAGAGCGTAATAGCCTGGTTCATAAATGGCATCGTCAGTCGCCCAATGTGTTGTTTGCTGTCACGAATCCTCAACTTGGTCGATAGGAATCTGTGATCACCCGATTTGTCTAACCTGTTCTGCCCGCCTTAGGGTGTTGTGCGAACAGACAGCGTGTCCCGTGTGTCGAGTTGACTTAAAGCAGGTACATCTGTGGGGTGTGGTGTGGTGTGGTGGTGGTGGTGATGGTGGTGGTTGTGTGTGTGTGTGTGTGTGTGTGTGTGTGTGTGTGTGTGTACAGAGAGAGAAGTGTGTGATTTCGCTGACATATTGTCACAACTTATAGTGCGCGTCTGTTTACTGTCTCTATACGGCTATTGAATTGGCCACAAAATGGCCACATTGCCGCGCCCCACGCCATGCCATGTTACGGCCATTGTTTGCCAATTGTCCCAACAGGTTGTCGTCGCAACGGAAGTGAAGCCCTTCGCTGTTCTCTCTCAAGGCGAACAGCGCGTCGGCGACCGAAAGTACGGCTTTGCGTTCCAAACAGCGGCCCTCAGAGACGCGTACAACGACGTGCGGAGCCACCGCTGCACGAAGTGCCGCGACCTCGTCCCCTTCAGGACCTTCGACGAGCTCCGAGACCACGTCCGACGGACGCACGGTCTGTACTACTGCGACATCTGCGTGGATAACCTCAAGCTATTCCCCAGCGAGCAGAAGGCTTACACCCGCCACGACCTGATCACCCACCGCCGGGACGGGGACCCCGAGGACTCCTCCCACAAGGGCCACCCGCTCTGCCAGTTCTGTGACGACCGTTTCCTCGACAACGACGCCCTCCTCCACCACCTGCGCACCGTCCACCAGTGGTGCCACGTGTGCGAGGGACTGGGTAGGGGGCAGAACTACTATGCCGACTTCCAGGGCCTCCGACAGCACTTCAAGGCGGAGCACTTCCTGTGTGAGGAGGGCGGGTGTCGGCACGCCAAGGCCACCTCCGTCTTTGCCACCAAGATAGACCTCCAGGCCCACAGGGCTGCCGAGCACAGCAGCGGGCTGAGCAAGGCGGAGGCCAAGCAGCTGAGGCAGATTGAGGTCGGGTTCACGTACAACAGCAGGAGGGGGGGTGGTGGCGGGGAGAGGGAAGATGGGAGTGGCCTGCGAGGACCGCCGAGGAGTCGAGCTGAAGAGAGGTAAGAGGGGGGGGAGGGGGGGGGGGGGGGGGAATTTATGTGTGTGCATGCATATGTGTAAATGTGTGTATGTGCACGTGTGTGTGTATTTGTGTACATGCACATTTGTGTGCGTGTACATGTGTGTGTGTGTGTGTGTGTGTCCGTAATGTACATGCTTGTGTGTCTACATGAATGTGTGTGTTTTGTCCAGTAAGTTACTGACAACCTACCAAGAATTTCCAGTGTAGAAGTTAGTACATGATACGTGGAAGCCTGTCCATGTGTGCTTAGTGAGCATGCTGTAGTACTGTTCATAAGGTGGCTTGTGGTGATATCTCAGTTGAGCTTCTCACTTGCTCCATATCTTCCAAGTTTGTACTTGTGGTCCACATATGGAATCATCGCCACCAAAAGGGATGGAATTTTCCATCAAAGTTGATGATCACAACTGAAATGTAAACAAATTTATTGTGACTCCATAGACCAATTTCTGAAAGAAGTTGTAGAGGACCTGAACAGTTTGATTTAAAAATAAAAAAGACATGCATTAGGTTGGGTCCCTTTTCATGATGATTAATTTTTTATTTTTAAGTTTTAAAATGTTCAATACTTTTTTAACCGTTTTTTTGTGGGGCTATGATTGTATTTTTGGTGGGCTGAGGTCGGAGTACCAAGAATACATATGTGTTACGTTCAATTCCCAGGGAACGTGAAGAAACTGAACTGTCAGCTGCTATTCACGCCTCACGCCACACCGCGAATGAGGAACCCATGTCAAGCAAGAGACTATCCCCCACACTGAGGGAAGGAAACGAGGGTGCAAAGGTCAAAGACCAGGGTACCACCTCCAAGACCTCCGGTAGGAAGCACGCGTCTGGCAATGAGCGGAGGAGAAAGGACCCTCCTCAGAAGGACCCTCCCCACGTGGTGGCGGCAGATAAGAAGATGAGTCATTCGTCGGGTGGTAAGCCCGAGGAGGGGAGCACACCCCAGCGGTCTCACGAAGGTGTCCCGTCTGCGAGGGTAGCTACTGGGGAAGTGGGTGGCGACGAGGACGACACGAAGTCCACTTCAAACACCTCCAAAATGCGAAGACCTCCTGGGTTTGAGCATGTTGCATGCGCGCAGGAGGGTATGCCCTCGCTTCAAGAGGTTGTGCTTGGAGCGCACACTGTGCCACGTCCAATGCAAGACAGTGACAGAACCACACAAGCGGCTGCAACAGCTATTCCAGACAACTGGAAAACGTCCCACCAATCTGTCACACCTGTGCAAGGTGAGTGGCCTTCGCTGGCGACGTCAGGTCCATCGACTGAGGCCAAGAGTAGAAACACTTCAGCTCCTCCAGGATTTGTCCAGCTATCTGCCAAGTCCACCTTGACATCTGTAATTAGCAGAGTTCAGGCATCGTTTGAGAACAGAGACGACTATGAGAAATTCAAAACGTTATCTCGCTTGTACGCCAGTGGGCAAATGGAGGCGCAAGAGTACCATACCAAAAGTTTGGGGCTGCTGGGTAGAAGCGCGTGGAACACTTTAGGTCCCGAGCTAGCCGGGACACTTCCAAATGAATCGAAGCAGAAGGAGTTACTGATGATATTCCAGAGAACTGGGGCTGCTGGCAGTGGTGCGAGCCACAAACCAAAGCCCAGGGCTCCCCCCGGCATGTCCCAGGTACAGAGGGGTGGAGTGTGGACCTCGGGGATGGGCAGGAATTTACGTGACAAAGAGGAGTTCCCGACGCTGAGAGCTGCAGCTGACCTTCCTGACTACCCCCAGCCAGCCCCAGGCTGGAACAGTAGGGTGCTGGGAACTGCTACGTAGCTGCCACATGCAAAGCTCTCATAATAATTTATTGGAGTTCTTTATTGTGATTCACATCAATTTTCATTGGCAAAAAGATATCATTGCATACAATTGTAGATCTCAATTAATTTTAATTAGCAAAACTAATAACAGTTATGTTCATAACTAATACGAATCATCTGCATGACGTTTGCACGCCCACTTCATCATTCACGGGGTCTACTACCGGTAGGCCGGCAGCTTTCCATCCCATCACGCCGCCAATCAGATCCGTGGCGCGCCGAAAACCAAGTCTTTGGAGCGTAGCGGCAGCGAGACTCGAAGAGTATCCTTCGTTGCATACGACCACGAGAAGCTGGTCGTAGCACGTGATCTGCTCGAGGCGGAGGGGCGCGTCCATCGCCACACGCCACTCCAGCACGGTCCGAGGGGTATGGATGGAGCCGGGGATACATCTGTATAGGGCGCGGTCTGTCGGAGTGCGCGTATCGAGGACCAGGGCGTCCCCAGACCGCTGTGCTTCGTTAAGCTGCTGTGGAGTAAGTCTGACCAGTGACGAGCGTGCTTCGCTCAGGAGGCTAGCCAGACTGCACGGCTTGGTGGAAGGCTGCGGATACTCATAGTTCATTCTATGATACACCGATAAGATAGTAGTCTCGTACCCAGACCCACGTCGCAGCTGCTGATGGATTACTACGCGAGTAGTGGGTCTGTACAAATTTCTGTCCGGGGGACCAATCATATTTGAGGTATGCGCTAATTGCATATAATCGAGTTATTCAATGAAGTTATTTGTGATGCGATGGCATGATACACAAGCGATTCAGTCAGCGGGTGAACGTATATGGTATAACAGCCATGACGAAATATTTCTGAGTTACCGTAGACATACTCGGCGGTTGGCCTGAGATTTGTGTGTTTGCGCGTGCCATGTCGCGCGTTCTACTTCGGGCATTTGATGATCGAACGGCTCTCAAGGTGTGGAAGGAAAGAAAACGAACCCGAAATTTCCCCTTTCTCAGCAGGCCATCTAAAGGTTCGATTCGACCATCTGTACTTTTACGTGGAAGGCCAGGGCGAGACTGCTTTCTATAGTTGGGGGGGGGGGGGGGGGGGGGGTCCAGTGCTGCTAATCTTTTGCGAAAGGGTTTGCCATCCATTTAAATTCGCTAATTGAATTCTTGGCGTCTGGTAATGAGTTCATGCGTCTGTGATTACATTCCTCCCGACGTACTATATTATCACTCGTATCGCTGGACAGAAATTGGTACAGGAGGACACCAGACCCACTAATCGCGTAGCGGGGGATGTAATCCATCCGCAGCTGCGATGTGGTCTGGGTACGAGACTAATGAGATAGTCACAAAGCTATCATCTATACTGCGTTACACATCACGTGAGTACAAGTAAAACCCTGCTCCTCACTGGATGCAGCCCAACCGAAGTGGCACATCAATGTGAGCATGCTGATGGTAACTGAAAAGTAAGGTGAAGCAATTATATTAGAGAGCAACAGAAACATTTTCTGAGTGGGATGTTGTGTTTGGAGTATTTCCAAGTGGAAAGCCAGCTGCATACAGGCTGAGGGCAGAAGCAATTGTTTAAATTCTGGTAACTACTAAGCTTGCAGATGGCACCTTAAAAAATAATGAGAGCACCAGTCTTGTATGTGCTGGTGACAAGGGACCAAAAAACCATGTGCAGGGCCGTAGATAACTTTTATAGTTTTGGGGGAGCTCAATACTCATGCAATAAGTCTGAATGTCATTGAGGTGTAAATTAATTCATATCTAATATTACATGCACGTGATTGCACTTTTAATATTGAACGTTACAGAAATTTTTGGGGGAGCCCAAGCACCCTCTTATCTATGGCCTCGATGTGTCAAAGCCGCATGCTCGCCATGAGGAAATTTTCGTTGACATTTGTGTCATGAAATTGAGGTGCCATGATCACACTTTTTTTTTAGATACGTATTATATGTGGCTATTCACTACTAATAATAGCAAAATAATATAGAGTCCGGCTATCTGTTTGTTTAGAAAAAGCCATGCCCACCAGTTGGCACATTCATTAATGGCTTTGACCGAAGCCTTCCCAGAGATTGGCGCGGCAATGTCAGCGCGCTTACAGCAGGCTGAGCGGGGAAAGGTTCAGGGTCCGTCCTCAGATCCTTCAGGAAGTCTGCCATGTGCTTCTCAGTAGTTGACTGCATGACAAACATGTGAGCATAGACGCGGACTGCAACCAGCTCGCCATTGCCGTCATACTCCCTCACTGTCTCCGTGCCCAGCGAGTACTTCTGTACGATTCTGTCGTTGGGTCTTTTGAACCGAATGGTGAGGGCAAGGTCTGTTCTCTCGACAAACAAGTTCCCGTGCTCCTTCTCCAGCTTAAGAAGCTCAGCTTGAATGTACTGCACGCGGTCAAAGCACCTAAGCACCCCTTCCACCTGACTGTCGTACGAGTGCGTGCTAATGTAGTTCCACAGGATGACTGGCGATAAGGCGTTGCGGGACCCTGCAAAGGTGGTATCGGGAGACCCGACGTAGTGAGGGTTGGACGGCGGCTTGAGGACAAGCTTGCTGCGTGTCATGAAGATGCCACAGGCCCAAGGGGAGCCCATCCACTTGTGGCCACTGGTGTTGATGGAGCAGACAAAGGGGAGCCTGAAATCAAAGATCGGACCCATCTTGTCTGTCTTGCCGTGCTTGTAGGCCATCTCGAGGAAGGGCATATAAGATGCAGCCAGGGCACCATCCACGTGGATCCATACTTTGAGGCGTTTGACAACTTTTGGAGGCTGATCTTCATAGTGAACGTAGAAATGGTTGTATAGACCACCTTGATTGCTCTCTAGCTCCTCCATTATCTCTCTGCCGGCTGTTTCAACATCATCATATGCACCCTTGAATGTGGAACCATAGTTGAACACTACGATGGCAGGATGCCCCTTAGCAGTAAAGAATGTTACCAGTTTCTTCAGCTTTACGATGTGTACAGTGCCATTTGTCGTTGGAACTTCATAGGGCCAATCTCCCTCAAGTGGGCACTGACCAGGGTACAGTCTAGTCCCTGCTTGGTAGAAGGTTTGAATTTGTTCAAGGGCGACTGTTTTTGCGAGTGAGTAATGAGCATCCGCGGAGTAAAATACGATGGGGATCTCGGCTGTCGATTGCTTGTCTTTGTCCTTCAGTTCGGCCTGTACCATTACACACGAAGGGCTTCGCGAAGGCATGCCGTTGGGCGGGCCCGTAGGTACGTCTATTTCGAGCTCCTTGCCCGTCAGGTAATCACGTGCGTTCCAGAGCGCGTACATGTTTCCCTCGGTAGATCCCATCGTCAGGCAGTAGCCCCAGTAGCTTACGCCTTTCGGTCCAGCCCAGCCGGCATGAGGCCAGTCGATGTTCCACAAGGACGCGTAGTAGTCAAGCACGTTGCGCTCAATCCATCGCGTATTAGTTTGGCAATTACTTTCGACGTAGGGGTCTCCAATGTTGTTGGTGTGCAACGAAAGAAAACCATTCAGGTAACTGTAATTGAAGGTAGTGTTTGTCTGGTAGCCAATGAAGCTATCTTGAAACTTTCGATTCCTTTCCAAAGCTTTTACATTGGCCTCGGTAACTTGCGTTTCCATTAGTCAAGTAGAAGGGACTTGATACTTTGACTGAAACGACTGATGGTCGCCTGGCTAGCTCGCCCGCTATTGTGGGATACACGTCTACAGGGTCTCCAGAAGGTGGCCTCACTAGGTATCTGCGGACGGGCGGGTCTTTACTAGGATCGAATTTTGGGTTTATGGCATAGCGGCTGACTGAATCCTTCCAAGCATGGCGCTCCGGTCCATACGGCAGGCTGGGGTCCACGGTGAGATGATCACTTAATTTGTGCCTGTACTAATCACCTGATCCTAATTCATTTAAATAGTGCTAAGCGGATTCATTGTGCCATGCACTGTTGATCTGCATTGTGTACTTTGACCTATATGCTACACGCTGACCTCAGATATAAATTATGTCACATTAAGCGAGGAATGTCTGCTGCACAAAGTTGAATCCCAGGCCCGTAGTTAATCGGGTGGCTTGGAACTACCACATTGTTGTATATACTAACAGATGCATAGGGGTCTATTCTAATTTTCCTGTCACGTAATTCAATGCCAGTGTCAGAGGCATAAATGACTCCCAGGCATAAATGACTCCCCTGGTCATTTACGCCTAAGGTGTAAATGACTCCTCCTAGGCATATATGACTCCCCACGTGAATTCCATAAGCCTGTGTAGTTGTTGAAGAGAGAAAGCTCGCTCGCATGGACATGGACGAATTCAGTGTTGTCGAGGATTACCTGCGTAGGAATCAATATCCTGAGGGAATTTCGAAGGGAGATAAGGCCAATCTAAGGTGACATGCAAGTTCGACTGTGGAGTGCTCTATTTCAAAAGAGTAAAGAAAGGCGAAGGTGATGGGGAAGGGTGGAAGATTTGTGTTAGAACTGAAGGCGAAAAAAGACGCATTCTCGAGTCATGCCATGCTGGGATTGAAGGTAAAACTGAACGTATATATTATTCAGCCGGTACGATAATTTTATACCTGTATTTGTACATGTAGGAAGCCACTTAGGCAGAGATAAAACCATTCAATAAATATCCAGTCGTTTCTTCTGGAAAAACATCAATGAAGATATTAGGATATTTGTACAACACTGCGACAAGTGTCAGAGAATTAACGCTAATTATAAGTTTTCAAAGTCTAATGTGAAGCTGCATCCTATTGTTCCAATGCCTGGCACTTCGTGTGTAGGTATCATATACGTGCATGTACATGTACGCCTTGGCAAGATCGACGGGGAGTTAATTATGTCTAAGGCTGTAATAACTCCGGGGAGTCACTTTTATCAGGGGGGAGTCATATATGCCTAGGCATGAATGACTGGGGAGTCATATATGCCTAGGCGTGAATGACTGGGGAGTCAAATACGCCTAGGCATATATGACCGGGAGTCATATATGCCTAGGCGCGAATGACTGGGGAGTCAAAATTTAGGGGAGTCATTGGCGACTATGACACCAGCATTGAATATATATTATATTCAGCTTTTCACTTGATGCATGCCGTGTTCATGTATACTCAACACTGGTGTCCCCCCCAAACCTGGTACATGTACGTGTACCAAAAGTTTACCCAACTACCACGTACATGCGTGGCATTAAATTCCTCAACCACGTGATTCAATTACGTACAATGACACCATCTCTATTTATAGATCTGATAAGCATTTAATTATATTTAATACACACTATCCGATATTACGCGATCTCAGGGCAGAGATCAGGGCACACTAATATGGCTCAGTCGTTCCCTGCTCCCAGTGAAGCGAGCTCTAAAGTGGAGCTTTTCATCTCGTGTTCTAACCTTAAAAACCTGGACTACTTCTCCAAGAGTGACCCTGTTGTGTTTCTCTACTCGAAGGGACCGGCGGACTGGGTTAAAGTGGGCAGAACCGAAGTTATTGACAACGACCTCAACCCAAAAGTAAGCAGTAAAGCATGGGACACGCCTCACTTCCTGCATGACCTCCATATTCAGAGCAGCAAGTAGCCGCGCTTGGGGTATCTTTTTAATCTGCTGCATTAGTGGCCTACGCTGCACGAACAGTAGTGCCTTGTATTGGGCTTGGCCCCACCAGACGTGTTTATTTAAAACAACGTCCTCAAGTTGTATGTGATAAGTAGATTAGTTGTGATAGAGCACAACATCCACAGCTTATTAAGTTTGCATCTTGGGTTTATGTACTTAGTCAGGTACGTACGTGCACGTGTATTGCAGGTGCCCTGTTTTGTGGAGTCGGATGGTAGAGTACATGCTTACCATGATTGGTGTAAGTGCAGCTGTATTGAAACTCTTCTTATGTCATGCTAAAACGTACCGGGGGGGGGGGGGGGGGGGGGGGACAATACTTTTAAATTGCACCTGATGCTGTAATACCTTACATGGATTTACAATGATCTAAAGTTGTCTTGTAAACCTTTGTGCCACAGTTTGTTACCACGTTCAGGGTGAATTATCAGTTTGAGGAGGTTCAGAACTTCAGGTTTGCAGTGTATGACGTGGATGATAGACATCATGTGGACAATGTTTCAAAGCAACAGCTCATTGGTACCACTGAGTGTACCCTGGCTGAGATTATGGCAGCAGGGGAACACCTCACCAAGACCATAAGGTTGAATGGTATGTGTGTGGGGTAATGTGAGCACCAAGTACAGTGGGTTATGATGTCTTTCCGCACACCTCTTCCTTCTCCCTCCCACCCCTCTCCCTCCCTTCCTCACTCTCCTTTCCCTTTCTCCCGTTCCCTTACCCCCTTATCCCCATCTCCACCACTTCTCCACCTCTTCTCCATCCACCCTCCCTCTCCACTTCCTACCCTCCTCCCCAGGTGCTCCCTCTGGTAAGATCACTATCCAGGCTGAGGAAGTCCAGGAATCCAAATTCATCGTGAACTTTGAACTCAGTGCTACCAAACTGGAAAAGAAAGATTTTTTTGGAAAAGTCTGTTATTATAAAAACACCGGACAATCAGTTTTTACTTGTGACGGTGATATGCGCGCATGCATGCACACATACATACACTCACCATGCACTCACACTCACTCACACATGCATGCACTCAAACATGCAGTCTGATCCATACGTAGAGATATCAAAGACACAGGAGGGAGGTGATTTTACAGTGGTGTACAGGTCTCAGCCCATCATGAAGACTCTCTCCCCAAGGTATTTGTGCTGCTTCAGTGTACTAATTCCTATTAAAGCCTACTCCAGCTATTAATGAATATTCTGCATTGTGATTGTTAAGTGTTAGCTCGTAATTTGGTCGAATGTTCTGAATTGTTTCCAGGTGGCCAGCATTTCAAATAGACATGCAGAAGCTATGCAGTGGTGATTGGGAAAGGACACTGCAGTTCTCAGTGTGGGACTGGAACAAGTGAGTTTAAAACATACACACACACATGCACACACACACACATGTACACAGTACATGCACACACACATGGGCACACACACATGGGGCACACACACATGCACACATACGTGGGCACACACACATGCACACACATAGGCACACACATGAGCACACACACGCAATGCACACACAGACACACATGCAGAAAGAGCTGTTCCTTTTCCCCCTGTGATACACAGCAGAAATAGTTGGTTGATGCTATCTGATAGAAGCCCATACATTACACCCATCAAGGAACCTTGTGTGTGTGTACAATCGTGTGTACAAACTCATGTCCACAATAAGATAGCTATTTGCACTGTTGTATATACAGTTGGTTGGTGTACATGTGCTGTGTATACATATACATGTGTGTAGAGGTGGTAATACGTTAGTTATTGCGCAAGATGCCATATATGGGTAGCCATAGGTCAGCCATATATAATGGGTAGGCATGGATTGACCATAGGCAGTCGTGGATCAACTGGTGATGGATAGATTGTTGACAAGTAACTTCTAACTGCACTCACATGAATCAAAGCTGTAATTGAACTGCTGATGTACTGTACTGTTGGGTCCTACTAACTGCAGGGTACTGTTGGGTCCTACTAACTGCAGGGTACTGTTGGGTCCTACTAACTGCAGGGTACTGTTGGGTCCTACTAACTGCAGGGTACTGTTGGGTCCTACTAACTGCAGGGTACTGTTGGGTCCTACTAACTGCAGGGTACTGTTGGGGCCTACTAACTGCAGGGTACTGTTGGGTCCTACTAACTGCAGGGTACTGTTGGGTCCTACTAACTGCAGGGTACTGTTGGGTCCTACTAACTGCAGGGTACTGTTGGGTCCTACTAACTGCAGGGTACTGTTGGGTCCTACTAACTGCAGGGTACTGTTGGGTCCTACTAACTGCAGGGTACTGTTGGGGCCTACTAACTGCAGGGTACTGTTGGGTCCTACTAACTGCAGGGTACTGTTGGGTCCTACTAACTGCAGGGTACTGTTGGGGCCTACTAACTGCAGGGTACTGTTGGGGCCTACTAACTGCAGGGTACTGTTGGGGCCTACTAACTGCAGGGTACTGTTGGGGCCTACTAACTGCAGGGTACTGTTGGGGCCTACTAACTGCAGGGTACTGTTGGGGCCTACTAACTGCAGGGTACTGTTGGGGCCTACTAACTTCAAATTCGCATCTTGATCCAGGTCTGGGAACAATCAACTAATAGGACTGTCTACTGCCTCACTCAAAGATATCTGTCCTGAAAGGTTTGCATGACCTATTTCGGGTCATTAAATCATCTTGTTTTCACACATTCGGTTTATTTATTATAAACAAGAATGTGCATGGTTGGCAAAAATCTCACCACATCACCACTTCCACTACCACTTCCACCCATCACCATTGCCACACCACCACTCCCATTTCACTCCCGCCACCATTTCCACCCCTCACCGCTCTCCCACCACCACTCCCATCCCACTCCCACCACCACTTCCACCCCATCACCATTACCACATCACCACTCCCATCACATCGTGTCCCCTATCCATTGTTGATCCCTTTCTTACCTCTTTGCTTCTCCCCATGTCTTTCCTGTCTCTCCAGAGGTGGTCAGGTGTTCAGTTTAGATCTAACCAATCCTTCTCAGAAGGGAAAGAAAAAATCAAGCTCTGGAGTATTAGTGTTCAACTCAGTAAGGTATGTCGATACTCTGTTGCCAGTTATTTTATGTGTGTGCATGTGGTATGTGCGTGTGTCAGTATGTGTATGTGTTTCTTTTGTGTGTATTGTATGTGGCATGTAGTTAATAGTCTAAGCACAAACCAAATCAACTGCTCACATGTTCATCGCATTTCAACATACGATGCAACGCTTTTAGTAATCATGTGCTCCTTAATTTGTTGTGAGTGCATCTTTAGGCAGACTACTTATGAAACTCTCGAACTTCCAGGTCAGTTGTGACGATAAAAATACAGAATCTAGGGGCATTGTAAAACAATCCAAGCTGGGTCACATCTCGAGACGCGACATCTAAGACATATAAAATCTGGTTGAAATCTATGAATATTTATCAGCATCTTGGTTTTTATAGATGCTTTGCAATGGAGTTCCATTGCAGTCAGCATACAAAACATTGCAGGGTGTGCGGTGGGAGATGGGTGGTGGCGAAGAAATCAAAAAAGAAGCATTTAAAACTCCCTATCTTACAAAAAAGGTGCTTAAACTAGCATTTGGTATTGATGTGATCATTGATCATGTCGAGATCCACCCACCATCGTTCTGTAGTGTAAGCTAAGTATGGAGAGGGTGTTAAACTCTTCGAGGCAGAAAAAGCAAAAAGCTAGTACCATTCAGATGGTCGTGCTCTACAAGTGGAAATTCCATAAGTGTGAGTGAGTGAAATTATAACTGAATTTGATTGCATGATCACATTTAGGTTTGCCAGCATTTTGAGGTGCTGGTGAAAGGTGGTATGTGACAAAACATAAGGCCAAACGACACTAAAGTCATTAGTCGCACATATTGGGTACATCGCACCAAACAGTTTCAATTAACTATCCAAAGTGTCCACTCTGCCTTTGTATTCTGCAAAGACCAGTAGAGCTACCATGCCGAAGTCTTGTCTGTGCAGAATGTATCATAACATGCCTGACATTGTTGGCAAACAACACATGTCCCTGTTATGACAACTCACCTTTAACTCGGCTTCCAGCATAAGTGCAGCTCCTGACGTCTTCTTGTCCCTCCTAAGTGATGTATTGCTTCAATGCAACTCATGTAAAACAGACATTTCAGCATCTCACATGTTTGCACCTCCATGTGAAATGGATACTGGTACACGTGGCATCTGTAATTCAAAGAATGCTATCTGAAAGCCCAGAGCCAAATGTTTTGCAGATTCCAACTAGAGTAAATCCAATTCAATAGTTCAAAGTCTTCAGGAACTGTTAGAACAAACCACAGTTGAAGTATAGCAAGCAGTAAGGTGTAAACTAGTACACCATACCACGCCATATAAAATATATAATGCTGTTAATGCACATCAGGAAAAGATGGTTAAGGTACTTGCCATTGAAAAGATCATCAAAGAAGGCTTTAAGTTACATGATGGTCCGTTTGTGAAAAGTCTTGATGTAGCACTTCAGAGCAATGGAGTGGAGCACCAGCAATACTTCGGGGGCAACCACATTCACAAGACTTGAAGGTCAGACAATTGTACATATACTCAAAATAATCGTTATTATTATATTGCCTACTAACCAGAAAGTCTTTTGCTTGTCTTTAAAAAATGTGGCCCAGCAGTACCTGTTCTCAGCAGCAGGTTGCAGACAAATTTGAAGGGGCATTTACTAGGCTTGGAGCGTGCTATGACCAATGTTATGTAACAGATGAGAAATGTGGAGAGTTATGTAATAGCAACATGTCACAGTGGATGAATATTAACTAAGCAATATTTTTCACATGAAGCTATTGTTTCCTTTATGAACCAATTTCCCCTATGAAAATACCTCACCTGAAATGCACCTATTAGAGGAGCACACAGTTGAGTGGGAGCGAAGACACAGCATTGGATTTGGCATGCTGGGTGAACAACGTGCTGAATCGATTCACCCACCATTTCAACGCACTAAACACCACCTACAGTTCAATCAGAAGCAAAGAAAAGAGGCTACGGTGCATCGTCAAAGAGCACTTCATACGTATTGCTCCTGATTCAATCCATGCTCAGCCACCCACAAAGAGAGCAAAATGTACGCCAAAACACACTGCTGCTTCATAGTATAGTGGATTTATATTCATGTACACTCCCTCCATACATGCAGCACACAAAACACAACACGCCCGTTCCCTGTGTCACTTGACAATGTTTGCATGTTACTTTTGAACCATACAAATCGCTTCTCAGAAACAGAGTCACATAAAACGAAAGCTCAATCATGTACAATACCTTTGTAAAAGTCGTTTCTCAACTGGAAGTTTGCACGTCCCGGACTAACTAGTTTTGAAAACCTACCTCCGCATTAGTAAGCCGCTTTTGACCAACACTTCTCCAGACTGAAACAATCTTTGATGCCTAAACATACCTTGTTCAGTAGAGCACAGGTTCATCTCCAACAAACCTTCGTCCAAAGGGTCATCACATGTTTTATTCAGTAACTGTACAAC
The DNA here is from genome assembly GCA_963681505.1 of Eunapius fragilis. NCBI lineage: Eukaryota > Metazoa > Porifera > Demospongiae > Spongillida > Spongillidae > Eunapius > Eunapius fragilis. The sequence continues at coordinate 3,807,613 of OY811981.1, read as the reverse complement.
AAATTCAAATCATTACAACTGTTGCTAGGTGAGGTAATTGCCATTTCAAAACTTTGGGGCGTAGGACTTTTTGTCCCTCAATTCAATGGATCGTAACACTCGTGATATAGATGCTATACCTTAACATGTCACAAATAAATGTAGGCAAAAGGAGTGAGGGATTAGGGTCCGTACATGTGGTCGTAGTTCTACCATTATTGTATGTACATGAGCTTCAGGGTTTGTATGAACATACATGTGATTGTATGCCCACTGCCTGTGATGATGGTCACGAGCCTGTGGTGTTTGCTTATATGAAAGTCAACCTCTTCCCCCTTCTCTACCCTCCTCCTCTCCCACTCCATGTACGGGACCCCTACACTCATGAGGCATAATGCCAGAGCAATTTTGACCCACCAATGCGTTACCTGTTGTGACTTATATTTGTAGTGCTGTGACAAACGAACAGCACTTGTACCTATTTAGTCTAAGACAGGAGATACCGTTTCCTGTAGACAAAGTTTTGCTAAAGGCCCACCTGTATACTACAGGATAAACCATGTTTAGGACATTCACGACATGCAATACTGATATACCTTATATGTATTGGTGGTATACCGTCCCGTCCCACAGGCCAACTCCTGTGTACAGCTTTGTGGATTACGTCAGAGGGGGATGTCAGATTAGCTTGATTGTGGCTGTGGACTTCACTGTAAGTCTGCCCACGCCCTTTTCATGTGTGACATTTCCTTCTGCCTCAGGCGTCCAATGGCCATCCTGCACAATCTACCTCACTCCACTACAGTAGTCCTTACCAGGTAAGTGTTGCCAGTGCCAATTGAACAATGTGCTACGTTTTAAATCTTTGTGCCATTAAAGTACATGCACATTTTGAATTTGTTTGCCCTGCTGGATTGCTTGAAGGTTGTAGGGCCCCATCATACCCAGCTATCTTAGCCATTGCACATGATAGCCTTCATGGTAGCCGTCATACCCAGCCATCATGGTAGGCATCATACCCAACCATCATGGTAGGCATCATACCCAGCCATCATGGTAGGCATGATACCCAGCCATCATGGTAGGCATGATACCCAGCCATCATGGTAGGCATGATACCCAGCCATCATGGTAGGCATGATACCCAGCCATCATGGTAGGCATGATACCCAGCCATCATGGTAGGCATGATACCCAGCCATCTGTGAATGACTGTAGCTAACTAAAATGTCAGTGTGCATGTACACTCTCAATCCTACCTGTAGGAGAATGAGTACATTCAGGCCATCAGGTCAGTGACCAGTGTACTGGCTCCATATGACAGCGACCAGATGATCCCTGCATTTGGGTTTGGTGGTCAGCTACCCCCTGACTGGGAGGTCTCTCACTGCTTCCCCCTCAACTTCAACTACCAGAGTCCGGAGGTCGCTGGAGTCCAGGTAAGGTGTGAAAACAGCACTGTGCTAGCTTATACAGCAGTCAGACCCAGTGTTCTGGTTCAAACCATCCGGAATCGAACGTTGAACTGCAATCGAACCGAACCTCGAACGGTTTGTGATTGCCAATCTAATCGATTCCAAATCTAATGAGGTTCGGTATACCATAACTGGAGTTTCTTGTTTAGTAAAACAAAATACTATTTATCCCTATACACGTACATGTATGTATAAGATAGCAATGGTTTATATGCAATTAGTATTTAATAAGCGTTTCGAAAAGTTAGTAATTCGTTTGAATCAAACATCGAACCTTTCGATACAGTTCAATCCGAACCAGAATTCTAGGACTCAGACTGTTTTCAGTATTGGAAATAAACCATATTCATTGATGACTGATGGTTGCGTGAACCATAGATGATTTTGTAAACCAGTTCACCCAAGCGTGGTGCCTTGTACTGATAAATTATTGCAAGAATGTTTTATCAAACTGTCAGTGTTCATATTGCAATATTAGTGTTCTTCTGTAGGTTGCACCATTGCTGAACACTGACAGCTTGCATACCATCAATGAATAGGACTTATTGACTTCTTGTACCTGCATGTGTGAGGTACTTATTACTATTTTTTTTGCATACTGCAAGCTATTACTACAATATTATTGATAGTGTGCAGCACTGGAATCCATTAGGCTTATGTGTGTTTTGTTTCTCCCCACTTTGCTCTTCTGGTCCTTTTCACACACCTACTGTCTAACCTGCCTTATGTTCAATATATTGTATCATTCTCATTATTCCATTATTCCTTGCACTCTCACCACTTTCATCCACACTTTCATCCACACACTCACCACCTTCATCCACACACTCACCCCCTTCATCCACACACTCACCCCTTCATCCATGCATAATCTCCTTTGCATCCTTTCTCCCACACATCTGGTTTCATGTCACAACTCACCACACCCCAGGGTATTCTGGATGCCTACCAGTACACTCTTCACACTGTGAAGCTTCACGGTCCCACCAACTTCTCCTCCTTTTTGGACAGGACCATTCAGTATGCTTCTGCACCATCAACACAGCAGTCCCAGAGTTACTTCATTCTTCTTGTCATCACTGTGAGCACATTTGGGTGAAGGAGAAGTACATGTGCAGATTGGCACTTACCTGAGAGGATTTTAAAGTGTCCTGTGTGGCACAGTGCTTGCTGTGAAAAGTGTATTCTAATGGATCTGTGCATGTGCACTTACTGATGGAAGAAGAATTGGTTTGTAATTTAGGGGCCATATTTTACACATTTTGTTACACAGACGAATGTACTATTAACTCATCTGGATTTACACGGGAAATGACCATTCGCCACCACCGTTTCCCCATTGTGCATTGACTATTTGTACTCATGCGGACGCTGCTGTATTGTACATGTAAAAACATCTACATGTACTAATATTTGAAATGCATTGTAGTAGTTAATTCAGACAACTAAATGACCGTCTATTTTGTAGAACAATTTTAGGTCAGTTAGAAACTGCAAGCTGCAATGAATGATCTAGAAGTTGAAATTGTATTATTTTGATTTCTGCTGCTGTGTGCATGTTATTGGGGTTTTTAATCAGATGAGGACATTTCTCTTCTTCTCTCCCAGGATGGAGTGATCACAGACATGGCCAACACTGTCGACAGGATAGTGGCTGCATCCAAACTGCCACTGTCCATTGTCATTGTGGGAGTGGGAGGGGCTGACTTTAAGAACATGGTGAGTACAAGGACACTCATGGCCTACATGTATGTGTTTACATGTGTACTCAGTTAGTACATACATGTATGTGGCCCGGCTCAATTAGTACATATGTGGGGCTCAATTAGTACATATGTGGGATTCAATTGGAACTATTCATGTAGTGTGCTACACTATATTGTGTGTGTGTAATTTATAAATAATGTGTTGACATTGTTTGTGAAAGTTATTGCTGGTAAAATGCAAATTAATTATTCCATGCACGACCAACCTATTTTCCTATTCACAGGAGATTCTTGATGCTGATGATACACCTCTCAGGAACCGGTCTGGGCAAGTAATGGTTCGAGATATCGTCCAGTTTGTGCCTTTTAGAGAGGTTTTGAGGAAATCTGGTACCTCACTTGTAAGTCTACCTGCCTATAATGATAGTGTATGTTGCTATGATAGTGTACATGTTGCTATGATAGTGTGTACATGTTGCTATGATAGTGTGTACATGTTGCTATGATAGTGTGTACATGTTGACTATGATAGTGTACATGTTGCTATGATAGTGTATACATGTGCCTATGATAGTGTGTACATGTGCCTATGAACAACAAAGAAAAGAGAAATGGAGAAATAGAGAGAGAAAGGGTGGATGGGAGAAAGTCAGAAGAAACGGAACATTGACTTATGGGAAGGGGAAATGTGGCATGAGACATGTGATGTGTGTATGTGCACAAGCAGTGTGCATGAAATGGAATCCTACCAATTACAGACTGTTGTACTCCAGGACAAGTCCAAAATGTTATCACAACAATTATATTTTGCCATGCTCCTCGACATTAGCAACGTCTATTATAGGCACATGTACACACTATCATAGTCAACATGTACACACTATCATAGGCAATATGTACACACTATCATAGTCAACATGTACACACTATCCTAGGCAACATGTACACACTATCATAGGCAATATGTACAACATTATGAAAATGAAGATGTCTGTATTTGTGTTTAGCACATGATAGCAGTAAGTGATGCCCCATCAACGTATCCAAGTCCACTCCTCCATCTACTTCTTGAGCCTCTTCGGTGATTGACAATATAAACCTTCTGCTGATGAACCCTGTACATAGGCTTCTGCCACATTTCATTGATGCACGTAGCCGTTCGTTTTAGAAAGTGTTCTGCTTCACGATGTAAAGGTCCATCAACATATACTATCACTGGTGTAAAGGTCCCCTCTTCGCTGCCTGCTTGTAAACTCGCTTTTTATCTTGCCCACCAGAGTCAACTACAGGTTGTCGTGTCCGCTTTCTGTGAGAAGGGGCAATTACTTTAAATATCAAACAGTGCATCCATTTAGGGTTGGCCGAACACTGTATGCACCTAGGTCATGTCGCAAATCTGGGTCACCTGTTTGCACATCTACCATTCTCATAATTAAAGCTAAAAGTTAAACTGTTGTAAATATTTGCACCCACATCTAATTGTTTTGTAGGTGTACATGTTTCACTGATTAGATCGTTAAAGCCAGAAGCACGCCTTGGCATTGTAGTAAAGTTCAAAACTCTTCTGCTAGGTCCAACATAAGAACTGGGTTGTGGCTAAGATCTTTCTTTTTTTTTTTTTACCTGCCTTGTTACTTGCAATGTCCTTCACTTTCAGGCACGTGAAACACTAGCAGAGATCCCAAATCAACTGTTGGCTTTCATGAAAGCCAACAACATCAAGCCCAACCCTCCAGTACTGAGGAGAAGTGAGACCACTGTTTATGGTCAGCCAGGTGGGTGTGGTCATGGGCTTTGTTTGTTATTCGCTTTACTTAATCTGTATGTTTTTGGATCACTTTAATTGATTACATGTTGTAGTGTCCCATAATCATGGAAATTACAATTTAGTAATTAAATTACTAACAATTCTACTTGTGGTGGTGAATTATAACTGTAATGGTTAATTTAAAAAACCCAAGAATCAAGCACCTTGTGGAGTGCTTGTCTTGTATAGATTCAAGTTAAAAATTATAATTACCATCCACCTCTTTGAACAATAAATGATTATGATTATGTTTTCGTTGCATGTTGTTTGATATTTTTTCATATTTTAGAAGACAACAAAAATAAATAAATAAATAAACCTTCTGAAAGCAATAACAGGTAGTGCATAGTGTTTTATCTAACATGATTATATCAGGATAACAGTAATACAGAAATCCATTGATCATATATTTAATTTTGGATTTAAACATGCAATAGAGGAATGCAATGCAATGCCCATAAAAGTGACAAAGATTTGATGGTGAAAGGTTTTATATAGAATTATCATTGCAGCGGAATAACACACTGCATCATTTTAAAAGAGTAACACCCACTGTGGAGAGCTAAAAGTTTGACGTAAACAGTTTCTGATGCTTCAGTTTTTTTTTTTTTTTTTGTTTTTTTGCAGGATTCTAAGTGCATTCCAATGATTATTTTTAAAAAATATATAAACAATACCAGTGTTTCAGTCAGAACATGTTCTTGGTTTGGACCGAGAAATGGAAGAGGGGGGGGGGGGGGTCAAATTGTTGTGCTGAAATTGGTTCTTGTTCAAAAGGATTTAGAACATAATTATTCTGCCACTATACATGTACCTGTATTTAAATTAATTAGCCACTATGAATTTTTAAACACTGCATATCCTGTATTAGTTGATAACAATAACATGTAAAATAGACATAGTATGTGAACAGAAATACATTCACTTCCATACCCTCAGGTGGAAGTCAAGGTCCTACTTCATCCTATCCAAGCGGACCTCAAGGTTCTTCGCCATCCAATCCGGGTGGACTCCAAGGTCCTGCCCCCTCTCTCAGTGGACCCCAATCTGTTCCATATCCAAGTGGACCCCAAGGCCCTGCTCCATATCCAAGTGGACCACCCCAAGGTCCTGCTCCATACCCAAGTGGACCCCAAGGTCCTGCTCCGTATCCAAGTGGTCCTTCCCCGTATCCAAGTGGGCCCCAAGGTTCAGTGCACTTCCCAAGTAACCAGGGCATAAATCCTTACACAAGTGGAACCCAAGGATTCGTGCCTCATCACCCATAATATTGTCTCATTTCAAATAGCTCTGCAGACAGTCTGAAAGTTTGTTATGGCTATATTGTGCATTGCATTGCATAGGTGTACATGTGACAGTTGTGTGTGCTTTACTGCAAATACCACTAAGGAATGAGCTGCATGCTCACACTTTTATATTGTAATTTACCAAACATATTTATTCAAATGATGCTAAAAGTGCAACACTAGAGAGTAGGCATTGCATGTATAGAATTATGTTCTGAGCACGTCAAGCAGATCGTGATAAGGTAAGCATAGGGGAAGGGGTTCAGGCAGGAGACGTAGCTATACATGGGACTGTTTTGATGAGGAGTCAGCCCGGGTCCGTATATTGGCTTATGCATTTTGATTAACACCGGATCCACGAGAGATAACCATTTTTTATGGGGTGTTTTGTAGAACCATGTTTTTTGAAAAATAGTCGGAAATGCTCCAAAAGATATAAAACATGTCCAGTTTAGCGATCCTACCTTATTTATGATGTATGGTGCAATTTTCAGCTTTTTATCTACCTCCTAGGCTACCCAGCATTCGTGCGAAGTGGATGGGTAAGAGCCGTCCACCGTTAACGGTGCACTTTTTTGCTATGGTATTCTACATGCTGAAAAGCATTAGATAAGTCAATTTATGCATCAAATATGTTAGTTTCATACTAAGGTTGGCTCTACATCACTGCACCAGCACAAAACGAGTGTTTTAGTACAACGTCGTATTTTATAACGGTCTGGGGGGAGGCGACGTAATTGCGCATGCGCGTACGAACTTATTTTCAGGCCGCGGGTCCAATCAGTTAAATTTATGCAGCAGCGCACAACGTGCACTTCAGGACAATTATTCTAGCGAAGGACTAAAGTTAACAGTGCACGTGCAGTAGTTATGTGGAAAGTCAACAGATTGAGTTACAGGTAACTAACACCGCTTGGAAGTTAGCACCACATTCCTCAGCACCACATTCCAATGTAATTCGATTATTCTATAATCAAAAGGTGCGCGTGCGCTTGCTGACGCGCGCCGCACTCTAATCTTACCGTTAGGGACTTTCTGTGCGGCAACAAGGTGCCTGTCGGAGGGAGGGCTATAACCTGTGCGCGCGCCGCACGTCGTACCGTTAGGGACTTTTTGTGCCTCAATGCCTGCGTTGCAATGGCACGATAGTAGGTGAACACAAAAAGTAATACGAAATACGAACTACGAAATACGAACATATTCATTCTGGAAATGTGTGTGCAAGGTAGTGCGCAATCGCTTCCTTGCGACTGATATTATAGTGTTTCATGATAAGTGATGTAACAATCTATGAAATAGCCATGTCATTTATGTATTATGTATACACTACGTGCCTTACTTCTGGCCATACAATAAGTTTGTTCATGGGTGTCATGGAAACTGAAGCAGTTTTCTTGCAGTCACTTTCCACTTCCATAAGGTAATGAATTATTTCATCAACCTAAAATGATCCCATTGACTTGTGGTTAAAGTTGACACATGCAACTTACCATATCTTGACAGTGCTGCAAAGGCCAATATGAGTCATTTTTCACAAGCGTTTTAACAATAGGAATGTTCCCATGATATTCACTAAGTAGCTGTCCATTCTGAAGCTTTCTGATAGTAGGCTATAATTATAAAAGCATGATATATTCTTGTAGTAACATTTTCTATCTTACTTCCATGTCCTTTACTACACTTCTTATGAACTCCCGTGTGAAAGGACATGATTTTTCCCTTCAAAGGGTTGGCAATTATAATATGATAATCACTCTTATTCATCTTACGTGTATGGCAGTCTGCTCAATGTCGGATAAAAACGGATGTAATGATCTCTGCCCCATTTAAGAGCAGTGATGTCATCTGGATCAGGAGTATTAACATACGTAGGAATGAGAAATTTACTGCAGAATCGTTTGTGCATTCTGCCACCATCAGAGTAATCTGATACATCATGATCTTGTTCTGAAATGAGAAGTTACACGTTTTTTTTCTCATACACTATGACAGTACTACCCTACAATGGCCCATACCATCACTTCGAAACTCTCTTTCTTCATCCATGACAACGCTATCACTACCATCATCATCAGCCTGCAAACGCATGGTTAGATAATTAAGGATGCATGTACACTTTATGATCCAATGTTATCCTGGGGCTCTAAGTGCACCTTTGGAGTATCTTTTGTATAATTCCATGCAGAACAGGAAGAGCTGCCTTGCAATGGGTATAGCATTCCTTCAGATAGCTCATAGGCCATCTGGTGTCTGAATGTGTTCATCATTTCCTTTCAGCAGCATAATGATATAAGAGTAACCACTAAAGGCATGGACTATTAAACATACCTGCGTATGCAGGCATGGCAAACCTTCAGCCTGTAATCGAGCAGCCTGATAATATAATCAATTCACTGAAAACTGCTGGATAATAAAACATAATTTTTTCTTACGAAACATAAAAAAGTACCGCAATCTACTGAATTTGCTTGTGAACCATTGGTCTAAAAATATATTACATCACATGATGGTAACACTAGAAGTGCATACTTTTGAGTCATTGTATTTCCAATCTGAGATTGACAGCCTTTGCTTCAAGTTATGGTAAACCTCAGTGCAAATGTACAGCCTTAAATTAGAAAAAATATTTAAATGTACTATACAAATTATCACATTATCTAACCATATCCAATTGAAGGCATCATCATTTGAGTCATGCAATGGGTCAAAGCAATCAACAGTTTTCTGGTGAGGGTGGACCACCTGTCAGGTTCATGAAATACATGACAACAAATCTGAATCTATTTTAACCAACCATCAAACACCAGTGTTTGGTCTTGTGCACAGGGAAGAGTAGCACATCATACATCAATATGTTTACTCCCTTGTAGTATTGTATAATTTATGCATGTAACAATGATTGCTTTTCATACATACTTTCGAAAGTGTTGATACTGCTTCAAAACCATTTGCTCTTAAGATTGGAATCAGTAAGGGATCAAAGCACATCACTGTTCTCCCCACCTGGTTGTAACACAATGAAAGTTACTTCAGAACTAGAGCAAAGAAATTTGGATAATTAGATTACACTTGACAAGGATGTTTGCAGAAGTTCCATGTATGCAGCAACAATTACCTAAATGAGCACATTCAAGAATGAAACCTTGCTAACCATTGCCAGATCTTGAGAACTTACTCGAGAATACGGTGGCCCGGTAGGTCGCGGGTACGAGCAGCGGTTTGAGAGCAAAAATGAGTACGAGCAACGGTCTGAGAGCAAAATTGCGTACGGTCCGAGAGCAAAATTGCGTACGGTCTGAGAGCAAAATTGCGTACGGTCTGAGAGCAAAATTGCGTACGGTCTGAGAGCAAAATTGCGTATGGTCCGAGAGCAAAAACGCGCAGGAGCTGAGAGCAAAAATGCGTACGAGCTGAGAGCAGTTGTTTACATTGGATTTAGGCATTACGCCATTTGTTTTTTTTCTTTAAAAAAATGGCTTCCAGATGCATCGCTAGCGTCACCCGTTTGTAACTTTTCCAAGGCTGTTAACATCCTGAGGCAGCGCAAGGCAGCTATTCTCGATCCCTGATGTGTAACTGTTTGGTGTGTGTGTGTGTGTGTGCGCGCGTGCGCGTGCGTGCGTGTGTGTGTGTGTGTGTGTGTGTGTGTGTGTGTGTGTGTGTGTGTGTGTGTGTGTGTGTGTGTGTGTGTGTGTGTGTGTGTGTGTGTGTGTGTGTGTGCAATTCCTTTTACATCGTGATGTGTATCTCTTTATTTGTCATACACTGGTACAGTTAAGAGCAGTCTTGGGAGATTTATCAAAAGCACGAACAGCTGTGGTCTTATCTTATTTACTGTGCACTAAGTCGGCTGACTGAAGTGTGTGTGTGTGTGTGTGTGTGTGTGTGTGTGTGTGCGTGTGTGTGTGTGTGTGTGGTTTGTCTGCATCATGCATGTCTATGTTCTAGGCGTTAAAGAAGGGAAATTTACTTTTAAATCATGCATACTTTCATTTATTGTTTTGTCCCACTATTAATTGGGCCAAGGATCTTGTAACACTCAAGATTGAGATACTAGTAATCGGCTTCAACTGCCCAGAACTTTCTAAGTTGCTGACATGTTGTCCCTCTCTCTCTCTCATTGCGTTGTTGCAGCTTTGATTGCCTCCCTGTCATTCTCAGGCTTGGGCAGTGCTGTTAACAGTAGGCGACGGCAGTGTTCAACACCAAGGTCTCCCTCTCCAATGCCATCTCTGCTCTGGACCCTCCCATTTCCCAGAGGGTCAAATGATAATGATATAAGCTTAACATTTCCACATCTTTTTGGAGTCTTCCTCCCCAGCCAACAGAGCTTACTTTCTGTCAGTAGCAGTTAGCTCCTCATGCTTCCTCTTGGCTACCGGTGGTCACTTCCCCTGGTATGGGTTTGTACCTGGATTCCAATGAGTACCAGATGGCCATTGGTGGTGGCTTGAGTTGGATACTTCCGATTAGTCTATGTGCCAATACTGCTCTCAACCCTTTTGGTCACCAGAAGGGGAAGGGACCACCGGTAGCCAAGAGGAAGCATGAGGGGCTAACTGCTACTGACAGAAGGTAAGTTCTGTTGGAGACTCCAACAAGATGTGGAAATGTTGAGCTTATATCATTATCATTCCTGACAAGACCCTCTGGGGAATGGGAGAGTCCAGAGCAGAGATGGCATTGGAGAGGGAGACCTTGGTGTTGAACACTGCCGTCGCCTACTGTTAACAGCACTGCCCAAGCCTGAGAATGACAGGGAGGCAATCAAAGCTGCAACAATGCAATGAGAGAGAGAGAGGGACAACATGTCAGCAACTAGAGAGTTCTGGGCAGTTGAAGCCGATTACTAGTATCTCAATCTTGAGTGTTACAAGATCCTTGGCCCAATTAAAACAATAAATGAAAGTATGCATGATTTAAAAGTAAACTTCCCTTCTTTAACGCCTAGAACATAGACATGCATGATGCAGACAAACCACACACACACACACACACACACACACACACACACATACACACACACACACACACACACACACACACTCACACACACACACTTCAGTCAGCCGACTTAGTGCACAGTAAATAAGATAAGACCACAGCTGTCCGTGCTTTTGGTAAATCTCCCAAGACTGCTCTTAACTGTACCAGTGTATGACAAATAAAGAGATACACATCACGATGTAAAGGAATTGCACACACACACACACACACACACACACACACACACACACACACACACACGCGCGCACACACACACACACACACACACACACACACACACACACACACACACACACACACACACACACACACACACCAAACAGTTACACACCGGTGCGCAATCAGGGATCGAGAATAGCTGCCTTGCGCTGCCTCAGGATGTTAACAGCCCTTGGAAAAGTTACAAACGGGTGACGCTAGCGATGCATCTGGAAGCCATTTTTTTAAAGAAAAAAAACAAATGGTGTAATGCCTAAATCCAATGTAAACAACTGCTCTCAGCTCGTACGCATTTTTTACGGTGGCCCTGGAGGTCGCGAGCGAACACTGTACACTTGTGCTTTTCACGTCTGCGGTTTTGTGGTTTAAACAAATAACAAAAGGCGGTTTGCGTGTCCGGACATAACGCATGCTTACACAAAACATCGGACACAGAAACATCGGACGTTTAAACAAATAACAAAAAGCGGTTTGCGTGTCCGGACATAACGCATGCTTACACAAAACATCGGACACAGAAACATCGGACGTTTAAACAAATAACAAAAAGCGGTTTGCGTGTCCGGACATAACGCATGCTTACACAAAACATCGGACACAAAACATCGGACGTAAGACGTTTGATAACAATTCGCGTAAGACGTTTCATAACATTTTAAACACAAACTTTGATCGACGAGTTACTACAGTTTACGCTAAGTGAGGGAGGAACGTACGGTGGCCCTGGAGGTCGCGAGCGAACACTGTACACTTGTGCTTTTCACGTCTGCGGTTTTGTGGTTTAAACAAATAACAAAAGGCGGTTTGCGTGTCCGGACATAACGCATGCTTACACAAAACATCGGACACAGAAACATCGGACGTTTAAACAAATAACAAAAAGCGGTTTGCGTGTCCGGACATAACGCATGCTTACACAAAACATCGGACACAGAAACATCGGACGTTTAAACAAATAACAAAAAGCGGTTTGCGTGTCCGGACATAACGCATGCTTACACAAAACATCGGACACAAAACATCGGACGTAAGACGTTTGATAACAATTCGCGTAAGACGTTTCATAACATTTTAAACACAAACTTTGATCGACGAGTTACTACAGTTTACGCTAAGTGAGGGAGGAACGTGCAAACGTGTCTGGCTGGAGGTATGCACCGAGAAGTCGGAGAAGACCGTGCAGTTGAAAGTCCATTGCGCCGGTTATATGGCGCTAAACAACCACCAATACAGGCTTATCCTTAAGTACTGAAGACAGCACAAGAATGCAGCCGTTATATTGGCGTACTTGCGCACAGTCCATCACGTTGCAGTCGGGTATGACATACGTTGTCAATATGTGTGTGTGTGTGTGTGTGTGTGTGTGTGTGTGTGTGTGTGTGTGTGTGTGTGTGTGTGTGTGTATGTGTGTGTGGGGTGTGTGTGTGTGTGTGTGCGTGTGCGTGCGTGCGTGCGTGCGTGCGTGCGTGCGTGCGTGCGTGTGTGTATGTATATGTGTTTATGTAGTGTACTTGTTACAGATTGGCATGGTTGATGCATGCAGGTAGTTGCAGCGATGGGTCTAGCTAAAACGGCGAAACGTGTGTGAAATTCAGTTGTCGGTTCTGCACGACGCAACGACGTGTCACAGTGTGTGTACCAGAGCATATTAGCATATGCGTATTTTGTAAGCTAGGCAACATGTTGCATGTTGGGTTAAGGTTCTGTTGCTTTAATATGTGTTTATTTAGCTGTATGTGCACATGTGTTGTGTTTATGCACACAATATTCATGGGCACATTAGCACGTGCGCAGTATTTGTAGGCTGCATGTTGTGTGTGCGTGTGTGGCAACAGCATTTCCCATGCATATCGTAAACCTTGTTTAAGAATCATTGTTATCACTTTTCACATACATGCATAACATGCATACATACATATACATACATACATACATACATACATACAACATACATACATAGACCTCATATTTGCTTATTGAAATATTCCAACAGCTCCAGTGCAGATGGTCTTTTAGATGAATCTAAAGCCGTACTGCTAACACAGATTTCTCTGTGTTCTTCAGCTACGTCTGCACAAGAGGGTGACTGGGGCTCATCCTCTCTCGATCCAACAATCTTACATGTGATCTGACATGCATCCAAATCGCCCCATACCCTTTTCCCTGATAGAAAAAACTGAATTAAGGCAAGCAGCCAAATGCAGACTCAAATAGCATTTAACCTGTAAGCATTTCTATCGCAACGCAGCCAAATGAATAGATATCCACCGGAGTGGAATGCTTGGAGACCATGAACATCTCCGGAGCCTTGTAAGCTATAGTCCCAGCACCAGTACCTCTTGACGTCTTGATGATGGCTATCTTATTCTGCAGCTTAGCCACACCAAGATCACACACAAAGACATGTAAATCACTGCTTGTTACCTGTGAAATGAGTGGCTTTTAATGCATGCATGCAATGTTTGTGTTTTACCATAATATTAGCAGGTTTTATATCCTGGTGGATGATTATAGGATCACGACCATGCATGTAAGCAAGAGCCTTTGTTATTTGCCTGCATATGCTCATCCTTTTAAGTGTATCAAGCTGGAAATAAAATTGTTTTTATAGGTATGCATGACATATGACTTTCACTAATGTCCAATGATTTGTTGAAAATGATTTGCTCTAGATTGCTTCCGTTGATGTAGTTAGTGACAAGAAGCAGCTGGCTCACCTCATAGCAAACTCCCATTAGATTGACTATATTGGGGTGCCTGAGCTTCCTAAAAGAGGATGCATATATACTTATGGAATAAATGTAATACCATGGCTCAAGTACCTTAATATCTCAACTTCCTTCATGGCCTCCCTTTTTACATCACCATCGGGAATTGTGACAATCTTGTGGCAACATCAGTCCCAAACAACATTCCCTTGTACACGGACCCAAATGTCCCACCACCAATTCTGATCCCAATCTCTATCTTCTCTAACGGTACCAGCAGTCCATCTACCGTGATTAATAGTAGTACTGGTATGGATAATCATATACGTTGTACCTTCTGTGAGATCCAGTTCTTTTATAATCTCACGTGCAGTAACTGCATGCAAGTAATTAATATTCACATCCAGTGTCATAAAATAGCTCATGCACTGACTTTTTTTAACTTACCTAGTTTGGGCATAGATGCAGCATTGCTTGCTATTGGTTGTGGTGATGCTAATGGAAGAATATGCGAGATGGACATGTAATATATAGCCTGCAGTTGCACAAACCTTGTTCCTCCACACAAAGGTCAATGTGGTTGTCGGCTGTTGAATTACGAAACAGGGACTTTCCTAAATAGCAATAAATAAAATCAGAGAATAATTCTTATTCAACTTGGAGTTCTGTAAGTAAACTACCTTTTTTTCCTTCATGGAAGGACTCTGTGGAACAGGATGGCGATTTTGCTACACAAATGATGTCTTTTCCAGAATTAGAATGATCACTAGTTTCCTTTTAAATACGAGGGAAGTATGTGTTATTATGTAAGGTCAATTATTTAACTCCAGGGTACTTACATCATCATTTGGTATGTATACCCCAATCACCAGCCTCTTGCTTTTCTCAAACCCCCCGAGCTCTTCCATGAAACCGCCAACGCTCCATGAGCAACCTTTGCCGAGTAGTGGCATATTAGAAACACGGCCTCCGGCCATGACAAGGCTACACATGCATGTTATAGCGTATACGTTTGTCCAACAGCGGTGCTGTAGCCTTTCGCACCGTTGTCAAATAGTCATCTTCATACGTCAATCCCGACACCCTGTGCAGTTGGCCATGTCTTTTAAATCCATCTGACTTGGTTTTCTTCATTCTACATACATTCATCTGCATGAAAAAAAATTACGCTAATGCCATTAAACTGTCAGAGAAGCCAACCAGTGCAGAATCAGTAGGTGCTGATAGTTTTCATGGAACTGGCAATGCATGGCGTGCAATGGCAGGCCCAAAAAGCCTTGCACAACATGTGAGCGGCATAACGGTATTTAACTTACATGCATTTGCATTGGTATTGATAACTGGCGCGCAAGCATGAATTCAATTACGTTGCTATCGTATTCAATCACGCAATACAAGTAGGCCTACATGTAGTTAAAACTGTTCTATGGGAGGTGTGCATGCACGTCTTACTCCAAACATTTTGGCATCCTCCTTTTCATGTTTGCCCCTCTTTGCAGCTTTTGAGCCAGATTGTTCACCAGATCTCTTCTCCTTCACATGCTCCTTGTATTTGCTACACAGGTCGTCCATGGTGTTGATTTTCTTGAGGCTTTCAGCCATTTCCTGACTATCCTTCCGATCCACCTCATTTAAAAAGCTACGCATCGCGGCACGGACTTGGGGTGTAAATGATGATTTCGACGAAGACTCATTGGGACATTTCTCTCTCTCGCTACTACTTTCCATGACATATGCGAACACGATCGACGAACTCAACAATTCCTCAACAATTTATACAATACCTGGAACCAGACAAAAGACAATGTAATTAGAATAAGTTGTTTAGAGGGGGGATGTTGCAGACAGAGAGGCAGGCTTGACCTACAAACCTTTGACAAAGCTCCTTTTAAACACACTACAATCTTTCCCATGCCCCATCTAAGCAGGGGGAGGAATAAGTGCACAACCATTCGCCGATCCACCTCATTTATAATGCGACGCACCGCAGCACGGACCTGGGGTGTAAACGATGATCTCGACTTATCTTCGTGACTTTTGTCTCTCCTGCTAGTACTGTCCATGTCTCATGTGAACACGATCGATGACGGTGAATTATTCAGTAATGTATAATTATGAACAATGTTTACACTCCCCTCCCACCCCCAATGCAATAATCAAGAGTCATTATTTATGCAGGTAGAATGGAAGAAAGCATGCCGAGTAAATAGCAGTAAATGTCCCTACAGTTAGTGGGTGTGATCTCATCCTGTGTAAGTTTTATGATAGCAAGAAATTGACTAGCCAAGGCACCAAATTCTTCAGGATAAAAACCTGGAGCATCACATCCATACTTTACAAGCAAGAATGCCAGAAGAACAGGATCAATGTCCTGTTTGCAATCGTCTAGGTGAAGGAATAATATGCTGCAATGTGCCTGTGATGATTTTAGAGTTATTAGAATGCTACAAGCATACAAAAACTCAGACTCACCTTTGAAGTGTGATGGTAGGGTCATAGAAACCATCCTCAACTAGTGACTGGCAATGACCACTATGCATAAAGGCAAGATAATTACTAAATAGGTGCGTTGTACCTTGAAAAGATCAATCCACCATGAGGTTTTGAAAGCCCTGAGTCTAGACCACCAGCTTTCAATACGCTGTGGGGTGTCAATGTTTATTAGCAAAAACTGTTCACTTGGAAACATAACCCACCGTATTTCTGACAGAGCTCCCAAACACAAAACTATTGCATCCAGCATGATGATCAATATGATTATGTCATAGTGCCATCTGACACAAGGCTATAATAGTGTTCTCTGTTCCATGGTCACTTCGCATTCGTGAGGGACACCCTGATTTATAATGATGGCATTTGGGTTGCAAGTGTGTGTGTGTGTGTGTGTGTGTGTGTGTGTGTGTGTGTGTGTGTGCATGTGTGTGTGCATGTGTATGCATGTGTACAGTGATAACAATCCATCAACCTCCCTATTGAATAACACCATGCACATTATAGGCCAGATTAACACTATATCAACCTGCAGTCAAGATGGTCATGAGGGAAGAGGGACTATAGAGTGATGGGACATGGTATAGTAATATGAATCGATGATTGGGATATATAAGAGGATGGAAATTGGACAGAGGAAGGGAGATGCAAGAGAGCAATCAGTATAGACATGTGAAGGATGTAGAGACCTGGAAGAGATAGACATAGATTCATAGGAAGGGTGAGAGTGCATGTGGGAAAGAGTGTGGAAAATGGTGGGAAGAGTCATAGTGCTGAAGAATCCATTGTGAAACGGGTAAGATGGCCATTTTGCAAAATGGTAGGTACTGAAAAGAATATTTGCTAACCTTTTAGCTTAAGCAGTGCATCCAAGTAAAATGAAGCAACCACTTGAGGATCATTATTTGTGCTGGTCAACTCAAGCCAGATGATTTTTCTTGAAAATCTGTACACAGCGAGTTGCAATGAACTACGAACAAAATACTACATAACTTTACGCACCCATCAATGCAAGCATGTATTGAAACCCATATGGTTTGAGCTTATCATAGCCATCAATATGCCAGCACCAATTTGGACCCTAAAATGTTCCAAAGGTGATTTATACAGTTAAGATTCATTAAGCTAGCACTAACCTGGTTCCAGTACCGTCTTCTTTGGAGCCTTCGCATCCTACGCTGACGTGACCCAGCAGGGTCCATTACGGCAAGGAGCATCATTACTGTAGCCCTATAACAAGGTATCAGTATAGTCACATGTGCACACCAGCAACAATGCACCCCAGACCGTTTCGTTTTATAACCATATTTCGTTTGCAGTAGTCTCCACATGGCTCGATAACCCAACAAACAGTTAGATGTCTTTAGCTCATGCTGAAATATTAAAATAGTCATAAACTAATGGTGCATGTATCTAACAGGCAACCTACCCTTATTGCGTCGTACACAACCGACAGCTGTGTTTCACACACATTCCGCCGTTTTAGACCCATTGTTGCAAGTTTCTGTTTCAACCATGTCAGCCTGCAACAAGTACACTAAGTACACCAAATAACATACATTGTATACACATGCAGATATACATTTTTAAACACCACTCCCAATGCAGACAGACATGCATTGATACAGACATACAAATCTCCCTCTGTGTATGTGTCACTTGCACAACACACACTCACAAACACACACACACACACACACACACACACACACACACACACACACACACACACACACACACACACACACACACACACACACACCCACAAGCACATAATGTAGGCCTATGTCATACCCGACTGCAACATGATGGACTGTGCGCAGATACATCAAAATCACGCCTATATTCTTGTGCTGTCTCCAGTATTTTAAAATAAGCCCTGTATGGAGATTGGTTACTTGGCGTCATAGTGAACACGCAGTGTCGGTACGTACCTTCAACTGCACGGTCTTCTCGGTGCATTCCTCCAGCCCGACACGTTTGCACGTTCCTCCCTCACTTAGCGTAAACTGTAGTAACTCGTCGATCAAAGTTTGTGTTTAAAATGTTATGAAACGTCTTACGCGAATTGTTATTAAACGTCTTACGTCCGATGTTTTATACGTCCGATGTTTTGTGTAAGCATGCGTTATGTCCGGACACGCAAACCGCTTTTTGTTATTTGTTTAAACGTCCGATGTTTCTGTGTCCGATGTTTTGTGTAAGCATGCGTTATGTCCGGACACGCAAACCGCTTTTTGTTATTTGTTTAAACGTCCGATGTTTCTGTGTCCGATGTTTTGTGTAAGCATGCGTTATGTCCGGACACGCAAACCGCTTTTTGTTATTTGTTTAAACGTCCGATGTTTCTGTGTCCGATGTTTTGTGTAAGCATGCGTTATGTCCGGACACGCAAACCGCCTTTTGTTATTTGTTTAAACCACAAAACCGCAGACGTGAAAAGCACAAGTGTACAGTGTTCGCTCGCGACCTCCAGGGCCACCGTACATTTTTGCTATCAGCTCCTGCGCGTTTTTGCTCTCGGACCATACGCAATTTTGCTCTCAGACCGTACGCAATTTTGCTCTCAGACCGTACGCAATTTTGCTCTCGGACCGTACGCAATTTTGCTCTCAGACCGTTGCTCGTACTCATTTTTGCTCTCAAACCGCTGCTCGTACCCGCGACCTACCGGGCCACCGTACGAGAATCAATCCAATCTCCTGATACCAGAGCCAATATATCTGTTTCCAGAAGCTGAAATCTGGAATGTGGCTTTAATGTATTTCCTTGTATCTTTATGTATCAAACAAAACATTGCATGCATATAATTGCACTTAGGGTCACGTGCAAACCTTGGCTTCGAAGTGGTCTGGCAAGCCAACAAACGGCTGTTGGGAAAGCATATCCTTTAAGCAGAGCATTAAGCCTAGATATGTTCTTACAAATTGGGTGCCAACACAAATGGGTTGAGTGGAATTAATTTTATCAATAAAGGTCTAAGTGGATTAGTTTTGAGTAACAAAATACCACGTAATATAGTAACTTGCATCTTTCATGCATGATGCATATATAGCAAGGCAAATGTTTTCCTGCAAAAGAATGATATCAATGCTATTCAAAATATATATTACATACCTCTACTTCCGGCATTGTGTTGTAGTGTGAAGTTTGAATTTCAGTAACTTTAGCTTCATTATCAGGAACTACGATAGTAGTTCCTATATAGGAATTGACCCGGGTCGTGAAATCATTAAAAAAACGCGACCCGCGTATAACTCGCGTACCAAGAAACGGATAGTTTAGCTCTTTGTTCCTATCGAACCAGAAGGCAAAGACGGTCATTTTAATGTTTTGTTCCAGTCTTCAAACTGTTTGCTTTAAGAGAACAAAAAAAGTTCGTGTTTTTCCTCGTCCCCAGGCCAAATCTTCTCCGTCGTCGTCGTCGTCTTCTAATTCTCGGGTGAGTATAACTCCTGATAGGAATGGTTTTAAAGAGCGCCAATTATACCAATCGCTTTAGAATCTCCTGGAAGGCCATCTTCAAGTATCAGATGTATGAATAAAGCATAAAACTGACATACGTAATCATTACGTAATGCGTAGTGTTAAATAGGAGCGTTCCCATGGCGACATTTACGTATATTTAGAATTGTGCAAAAGAGGAGAGCAGACGACGTGTTTGAATTCTCCCGCGTTCCTTACAGTGATCCCAAACAAAAGCGGGCGTCTGCTCGTGACGGTAATTGAAGCGGAGGGGGGGGGGGGGGGGGGGGGGGGGGGGGGGGTGGGGGGGGTGGGGCACTTGTCAGTATCAATAATCGATAAAAAAATGATAATTAAAAATAGAGGAAACAAGTAAAGAAAAACATTCTCTAACGAGAAAGTTGGTGGGATATAGGAAATGGAGGCAAAGGTGGTGTAAAAAGGAGGAGAACAAGGTTTTGAGAAAAGGGTAAATGAGACAAAAATCCTATATTTAGCACGTGTAAATGTAACAGAACCAAAAGAAGTGCTAAATATAGGATTTTTGTCTCATTTACCCTTTTCTCAAAACCTTGTTCTCCTCCTTTTTACACCACCTTTGCCTCCAATTCCTGTATCCCACCAACTTTCTCGTTAGAGAATGTTTTTCTTTACTTGTACAATATCCACTTGTTCTGATTTCTTACTGCACACGTATCTGTATTAGAACCACAATTTATACCATGAATTAAGCAAATGATTTAGTTACAATGTCCACTTGTAGCACTCTCTCCATGATGGATCTTTAATGTGAAGATAAATAAATCAATACTACTGATAATCAAGATTTATCTGCTCACGACTATTGAACTCAGCTCGTAACTTATGCTTCCATCGATACTTGGATGAGATAATTGTTGCCATCTGTGTACTTAGATATGAAAATAGTGTTTCTTTTTGAATCATAAAGAAATCACCTTGGAACAATTACTTGGCTTTTAAGCTTGACAGATGTATTCTCATCTGACACCCGATTGCAGTGAATAATTAATACTGGTGGAAGCAGCATGTGACTTTCTATAATGTCTAAAGAATAATTACACTTTTCACAACACCTGAAAGAAACAGTAATCACTTACAGATGTGCCATGGGAAGGTACTTACGTTTGTACTTCCATGTGTGATAATACAGTTGCTTCCAGATAGACCAACATAGACTCAAACACATTTCTTTTTGATGAATCACCACATGAAACTACAGTACATGATGAAACCTCATGCACAGGCTATTTAAGATGAGAAGTGTGAAGTCAATACTAAACTTTTAAGAACAGCAATTACCAATGAACAGCAATGTGCAACCTTGTTGAACTTTGTTCTAAAAACCTCCTCACACTTGTATGGCATCTGTAAAAAAAATTGGTTACCAATGTGTGCTGCTCAAAACAAATTAAAATTTACATTAGTTGACATAAGTAACTTTTCTATTATTGCCATAATTCCTTCACAGCAATCATTTTGAGCTCCATATTGAAGGAATACAGCTTCCCTTGTTAGCAACTTCTATTGGAGTAGAGCTATTATTAACTGTAGCTGTAAAGATACTGAAAAACCCTTACTGCAAAGTCAGTAGATATACAATAACGTTTTTCAGTGTTCTTGAGGTTTTGCATTAGGTCCACAAAGCTTGCTTGAAGTGGAGTCAAGCCGGTTGAAGGCAGTGCTATAGTATATAAAAATTACTAGCTGTTCCAACTTGAATGATATGGGTAGTTTACCTTGCAGCATCAGCAGCAATGGAGTGCAACTAAGAGATTGCAAAACCGAATTCAGCCAGCAAAGATTGGAATTACTTTTAAGTCCTGAATTAAGTTTCTTATTAACTTCAATCATATCTCCCAATGCTGTTTTCTCTTTCGTTTGTAACTGGTATGATCGTGGTAATGATGATGGTGACTTTGGAGATGGTTGTGCTGGTGATGATGGGTTTGGAAACAATGTGCTGCTAGAATTTAGAACGGGAAAAGATGTGGGGAGAGGGTCATTGTCTGGTTGCTGATGTGAGTAGTATGGGGAGAACATAGCCAGGTTACAGGGTGATGTAAAAGTAACATGCTTTGGAAAGCTTACCATGGCAACTTCTTTGGCTGGAACAATCCCAGTACGGCAACAACAACCAAAAAAAAAACATGAACTACAATGCTGAAATACAGCATTGTCATACCAGTAAACTCATCAATATCAATCAAATGTATTAATTCTTTAGGAGGCTGCTGGAAAAATCCATGGGATCTTTTTGTGTCGATAATTCGTCTTTGCCACTTCTCTTTAAGTGGCCGAGATGGCTTTCTTAGAAGAGATTTCTAATTAGAAAATAATTATAGCACATTACGTAGCTAGCAGAACAACTCACCTTTACTCGTTTTTTAATAGGCTGTGTCATGTCGTCAAAGAATTGCCTTTGTCGTGCAATTATCAAAGGGTAGTGTTCTTTTAAGAATGTATCAGGTCGCAATCGCTTTTGCGAATGATCGACCTTTTTCAGAATATAATTCCAGGCTTCAATTGTTCCAGCTGTTCGTGTCAGTTCATTCTGTTGTACCATAATATCCATCAACTAAATTGTGTATGGCTTTTCAGCCATAATTATATTACCAGAGATGTTGCATCTAAAGCCTTTTCTGCTTTATGACGTTCCAAATCGCCTGTTAATTTAAAAAAATTGAAATTATGAACACTATATACGAAAGTTAAATTTTACCCAGCATCAGGCATGTCCAAAATGGTGCCATTGGCATCCATTTCTCAATGATCGTTAAGAAAAAATGTGGTTGGTAATATATATTTTTACACTTTTCCTGTGATGTTAGGCTCACTTTTGCCACTTTAAGTTGGAAATATGCCCCAAAAGGTTGCACATGTAATGAGTCATTATCATAATCTGATAAGTCATTTAATATTTCCTCTGTATTGCAGTAATCGTTTTCATGTGGCAAGGTTAATGTTTCTTTATTAAGTAAGTTTATAATCCTGACAATACAATTGTATGCTTTTCTGGTATCCACTGATTCCATTTCTGAGCAATACAATACTTTTAAGAGACATAATCTCTTCACCAACTCATTTAAAGTTGTACAGTTTACGAGGCTAGAAAAGCTGTACATAGAAAAAGAATACAGCCTTTTCTGAAACCTACGGTAGAAGAAAAATATTGCATTTTACTATTGAAAACATCTAAATTAGTAAAACTCACCACTTTTTGCAATCCTTTTTAGCAGAATTCATCACGTGACTAGTACAGGCATGAGGAGATATCTTTTTAATATCCTTGTCACTTCCTGCTCCACTACATACACGGAAGGTTCTTTGGAGGTATTCGTGTAATGTTTCCATATTAAATGCCTGCAAAAAGCTCAGCAACAAAACCATACTGCGATCAATGACTATGTGTTTGGGACTAATGAGATTATTAAATCCAAATATTAAACCCTCTGCTCGTCGAAAGCAGTTAATAAAGTAGCAAACAGTTAAAACAGTGTGATCCGTTGATATTAATTCTGCCACTGCAATTGGCGGTTTGCCTCTGATGGGGTGTTTTATCACTAGGCTGTAGTAGTATGTTACAAGTTTATTTCCAGCCTCATTACGAACAGACACTATAGTGCCAGTAGCATCACAAAATATAGGGTTTCTCTTTGCTACTTCGTGATACAACCTCACTGCTGCATCATTAAAGCATACAACTGCAAATGGAGAGGCCTGAATACACTGTATGTACCCACAAACAGCTGGTTTTTGGTTAAATTCTTCTTTGACAAGTTTTGCCTCATCTAATTCAAATATTTGTTTAAGTATTAGCAGAGATGATACAAGGTTTTCGTCTTCTTGTAATGCAAGCCTTGCTTCCGATGATATTTTTCGTAATGCAGAAGGGTTACAGCCTACATTGTCGCGATTTCCTGTTGCAAGTTGTCCAGGTGTGAGCTTCATAAGCCTTCCTATATACTCTTTAGATGGAGGTATACGCGTCTGTTGGAAATATGTCTGTGTATCTTTTCTGACACTTAGACTCAATCTACGAGCATGTCGTTCGCTGGCGATATGGCATATGCTCCCCTCAAACTTGACATTTATGGTTACATTAGTGTTCGACAATCCTTCATCTTTAATGTCCAGAAATGCTAGCACATTACACGTAGAAAATGTGCAATAAGCATTAGCTTTAAAGAAGAAATTAGATGATTTAGAAGAAGATTTTTTTTTAATCCAATGTTTTCTAAACGCAAAACTGCAGTATGTATTGATTTCAGCCAATCCTTTAGAAAATAAATGAACCCATGAAGGATTAACTTTCTCATTGCCAAAATGTAAGAGGAATTCATCTTGGCTTATGTCAAATTTTCCAAACTGATCTAGTGATTTCCATTGATTTACCAAGACATATAGCAGTTTGCCTTGATAGGCCTGACTGATATGAAAGATACAAATAATGTTATACACTCTACCGCCAGAGTTACACACCATAAACTCAAACCCCGCCAGTGGCCGCCGCAGGCCGTGGCTAAGCCCCAAGGCACCTACAGCAGCCTACAGCTACCAAGGTGGCGGGGGGTCCCAAGTGCAGCATCATAGATGTGAGGCTCTAGAGCCTTATGGGCTCTAGCCTGATAGCAGACTATATCAGCATGGGATTTACATGCATCATACTAACAACTTTATTTTATGCGTTCAACACTTTGACTTTGTGTTAGTAATTATTGCCCTAACTGAATAATATTATACAGATTAATAACCTGGTGAATTAAAAGATAATCTTAAAATAACATATTCTTAAAATAAAAAGTATTTTTTTAAAATACTCATTACATTGCAACTATTTCTTTGTACCATGTTCAGTACTCATACGGAATTGCAGCATAACAGCAACATGCACAACATGTAACATATACCTCATGAATTGATGTAATTTGAGTATCTTCCTTTTGCTGTGCAGCTAGTAATTAAAAATTAATGCTTTTACTATAGTAACATGTATTCAAAGCAACATTAATGAAAACGAACCTTCAGTTGTATAGAAGGGAGTGGGTATGCCTTCCATGGTACATGCAGAGCATTTGTATGCAGTGATACATAGAGATTTTTCTAAAGATATCCCGACACAATCGCCATGATACCATTTGCCACAGTAGTCACATGCTATCATGAACCTTTTTAAATGAAAAACATTACACATCAATTTTTGTAATTGACCAGGTATTGTTTAACCTTGACTCATCGAAAGGTTCCTGACAGATGCAGTATATAATTTCTCGTCTTCACGAAGCAAGGCTTCGAGGTTTATTGCTTGTTGATGATTCGCGATCGGCGTAACAACTTGCATTCCAATACTCCATTCAAAATTATATAAACATGTAGTATAGAGCATTATTTATATGGCTATTTTTTTAGTATTTATCAGCAAACCTTGGCTCGACCAAGCTTTCATCTCCAACATATAACGGGACAAATTCCTCCTGCACCTCAGCAACATCACCACTCACATCATCCATGTCACCATCGTCGTCTACACCGTCTTCTGTGCCTCCAATCACTTCTTTGTCCTGATGCTGTAACTCGTCTTCAGTAAATAATAATACAGAAACTATAGTAGCAAATTTGTGAGACATTTATGCACTGATGCTTTACCAAGAGATGTGCGCAGACCACCTTTGTTGTACTGCCAACATTTATACACAGCAAGAACATAATTATCTGATGGTTTGATACAGTTAGATAAAGCTGCAGCAACTAAGAACCAGTATCCATTCGGGCCACATCGGGAGGAATTGAGAGGAGGGAGGCCTTTCTTTCTGATAACAGCAATGAGTCTCGCAAAGTCTATGTTGTATTTCTTCTTCCCCTGACAGATTCATCTGGTTATACACACCGCGCAGATATGAATTGAAATCAACATACCATAGCAAACAAATCTTTCACAGACTGCATTTATGCTGGTGGTATTTATATATATATAGCCCAAACAA
The DNA here is from genome assembly GCA_963681505.1 of Eunapius fragilis. NCBI lineage: Eukaryota > Metazoa > Porifera > Demospongiae > Spongillida > Spongillidae > Eunapius > Eunapius fragilis. The sequence goes on along the minus strand of OY811981.1, from coordinate 3,781,469 downwards.
TTCTATATATCTATTAATGGTTCGATGACTTCAGCTTCCGTGATCGAGAGAACAATTGCTTTGAACGCCACTTGAATGGTGTGTTAAAAGGGAGCTTTGTCAAAGGTTAGTAGGTCAAGCCTGCCTCTCCGTCTGCAAAAAGGTTAGTAGGTCAAGCCTGCCTCTCTGTCTGCAACTTACCCCTCTAAATAACCCATTCTCAAACTAGACTGTCCTTTGAATGGCTCCAGGTAATGTATTGTACTAATACAATTCAAGTAATGATTGACATAGCCACGGTCTTCAAAGGGGAGGGGCATAGCACACAAAAAGTGCATAACAGTGTCAGACAGACCTGGTGAGATGTCCCTATGCCTCTGCCATACCAGTCCATCGTCCTGTTTTTGTGCATCATGGTTGCGGGTCACCTGTACTATTAAAGGAATGATTGACATAGCCACGGTTCTCAAAGGGGAGGGGCATAGCACACAAAAAGTGCATAGCAGTGTCAGACAGACCTAGTGAGATGTCCCTATGCCTCTGTCATACCAGTCCATCGCCCTGTTTTTGTGCATCATGGTTGCAGGTCACCTGTACTATAAAAGGAATGATTGACATAGCCACGGTTCTCAAAGGGGAGGGGCATAGCACACAAAAGGTGCATAGCAGTGTCACACAGACCTAGTGAGATGTCCCTATGCTTCTGTCATACCAGTCCATCGCCCTGTTTTTGTGCATCATGGTTGCGGGTCACCTGTACTATAAAAGGAATGATTGACATAGCTACGGTTCTCAAAGGGGAGGGGCATAGCACACAAAAAGTGTATAGCAGTGTCAGACAGACCTGGTGAGATGTCCCTATGCCTCTGCCACACCAGTCCATTGCCCTGTTTTTGTGCATCATGGTTGCGGGTCACCTGTACTATAAAAGGAATGATTGACATAGCTACGGTTCTCAAAGGGGAGGGGCATAGCACACAAAAAGTGCATAGCAGTGTCAGACAGACCTGGTGAGATGTCCCTATGCCTCAGTCATACCAGTCCATCGTCCTGTCTTTGTGCATCATGGTTGCGGGTCACCTGTACTATAAAAGGAATGATTGACATAGCCACGGTTCTCAAAGGGGAGGGGCATAGCACACAAAAAGTGCATAACAGTGTCAGACAGACCTGGTGAGATGTCCCTATGCTTCTGTCATACCAGTCCATCGCCCTGTTTTTGTGCATCATGGTTGCGGGTCACCTGTACTATAAAAGGAATGATTGACATAGCCACGGTCTTCAAAGGGGAGGGGCATAGCACACAAAAAGTGTATAGCAGTGTCAGACAGACCTAGTGAGATGTCCCTATGCTTCTGTCATACCAGTCCATCGCCCTGTTTTTGTGCATCATGGTTGCGGGTCACCTGTACTATAAAAGGAATGATTGACATAGCCACAGTCTTCAAAGGGGAGGGGCATAGCACACAAAAAGTGTATAGCAGTGTCAGACAGACCTAGTGAGATGTCCCTATGCTTCTGTCATACCAGTCCATCGCCCTGTTTTTGTGCATCATGGTTGCGGGTCACCTGTACTATAAAAAGAATGATTGACATAGCCACGGTTTTCAAAGGGGAGGGGCATAGCTCACAAAAAGTGCATAGCAGTGTCAGACAGACCTGGTGAGATGTCCCTATGCCTCTGCCATACCAGTCCATCGTCCTGTTTTTGTGCATCATGGTTGCGGGTCACCTGTACTATAAAAGGAATGATTGACAAAGCCACGGTTCTCAAAGGGGAGGGGCATAGCACACAAAAGTGCATAGCAGTGTCAGACAGACCTGGTGAGATGTCCCTATGCTTCTGTCATACCAGTCCATCGCCGTGTTTTTGTGCATCATGGTTGCGGGTCACCTGTACTATAAAAGGAATGATTGACATAGCTACGGTTCTCAAAGGGGAGGGGCATAGCTCACAAAAAGTGTATAGCAGTGTCAGACAGACCTAGTGAGATGTCCCTATGCCTCTGTCATACCAGTCCATCGCCCTGTTTTTGCGCATCATGGTTGCAGCAGGTCACCTGTACTATAAAAGGAATGATTGACATAGCCACGGTTCTCAAAGGGGAGGGGCATAGCACACAAAAGGTGCATAGCAGTGTCACACAGACCTAGTGAGATGTCCCTATGCTTCTGTCATACCAGTCCATCGCCCTGTTTTTGTGCATCATGGTTGCGGGTCACCTGTACTATAAAAGGAATGATTGACATAGCTACGGTTCCCAAAGGGGAGGGGCATAGCACACAAAAAGTGTATAGCAGTGTCAGACAGACCTGGTGAGATGTCCCTATGCCTCTGTCATACCAGTCCATCGTCCTGTCTTTGTGCATCATGGTTGCGGGTCACCTGTACTATAAATGGAATGATTGACATAGCTACGGTTCTCAAAGGGGAGGGGCATAGCACACAAAAAGTGCATAGCAGTGTCAGACAGACCTAGTGAGATGTCCCTATGCCTCTGTCATACCAGTCCATCGTCCTGTCTTTGTGCATCATGGTTGCGGGTCACCTGTACTATAAAAGGAATGATTGACATAGCTACGGTTCTCAAAGGGGAGGGGCATAGCACACAAAAAGTGCATAGCAGTGTCAGACAGACCTGGTGAGATGTCCCTATGCCTCTGTCATACCAGTCCATCGTCCTGTCTTTGTGCATCATGGTTGCGGGTCACCTGTACTATAAAAGGAATGATTGACATAGCCACGGTTCTCAAAGGGGAGGGGCATAGCACACAAAAAGTGCATAACAGTGTCAGACAGACCTGGTGAGATGTCCCTATGCCTCTGTCATACCAGTCCATCGCCCTGTTTTTGTGCATCATGGTTGCGGGTCACCTGTACTATAAAAGGAATGATTGACATAGCCACGGTCTTCAAAGGGGAGGGGCATAGCACACAAAAAGTGCATAACAATGTCAGACAGACCTGGTGAGATGTCCCTATGCCTCTGTCATACCAGTCCATCGCCCTGTTTTTGTGCATCATGGTTGCGGGTCACCTGTACTATAAAAGGAATGATTGACATAGCCACGGTCCTCAAAGGGGAGGGGCGTAGCACACATAAAGTGCATAACAATGTCAGACAGACCTAGTGAGATGTCCCTATCCCTCTGCCATACCATTTAATCGCCCTACATGTGTGCATCATGGTTGCGGGTCACCTGTACTACCGTACTGACAAGACGTAATGGCGGAGAGAACTATTTGGCGGAGCCAAAACTATTTATTTTAACTAACTGGCGATTTGTAATTGGCGGAAGTCTCAGAATCTTTAAATTTATGGCGTTTAATAATTGGCGGAAATGAAATGATGAATGTTAGCGCTAGCGTAGCTGTTGATCATACTTCTATTTAGACTGAATAGGCCGAAGAGCACCTGCTGCCTCCGCAAAAGCGGCAGCCAGGCTGCATCCTCCTCCTCATCCTCTGAAGCATCCCCATTGGAGTGAAGTTTGTCGTCAACCTCAGCATCAGAAAGATCTGAATCGGATTCTGATTCAGATGCACCGTCATTGAATCGACTGGGTGCACGGGTCAGCCGTCGGGTCAGCCTTCCATGAATTGAACAGTATCAGTTGTATAGCGGGGAGAAAGGAATTATTTCGTATGGCCGACCCGCTACCGGGTATATAGTAGTACCGGTATGAACACTGCAGGCGCGTATGTCTGTGCATTGTACATTTACATGTACGGTAATCATTTAGCAGGGCAAGATTAAGAGCCATAGGTCTACGGATACTTATACAGCGTAATGTCCCTCCGCCCGCCCCCTTCCGCGACGCCGTGGATCCGCTGATAACATGTTGGCGGAAAAAATTTAATATTAAGTTCATGGCGGCACAGTTGGCGGAGCCTTCCGCCAAATAGTCGCCGCCAAAACGTCTTGTCAGTACGGTAATATAGGAATGATTGACATAGCCACGGTCCTCAAAGGGGAGGGGCGTAGCACACATAAAGTGCATAACAATGTCAGGCAGACCTAGTGAGATGTCCCTATCCCTCTGCCATACCATTCCATCGCCCTACATGTGTGCATCATGGTTGCGGGTTCACCTGTACAATAAAAAGTCTCATTTCTGTGCAACTTGGTAGGGTTAGCCAGGCGCCTTGGACACAAAAAGTACCGTGATTCCAGTCCATATGTGGAAGCCCGGCTCATATTACAGGCCGTGTCGTGAACTGGTAAGTAGGCTGTTTTCCTTCTGCGCAAGCTAGCTAGCTACATGTACCTGAACGTTCTGGCCGCGATTAATGTTGGCCGCATTAATGAGGCCGCATCTTAATGACATTACAAATTAATTGGAATGCTAACTTCCAAGCGGTGAACGCGGGTCTCATGAAAAACAAGCGTCTGAATACATTTAGCGTCAAAAACACGCATTTCTTAACATCAATACCTCTCAAGCAAGTCGCAGGACACCAGCTAAAGTCTCTAACTTGGCAAATATCTTTGTTCTTCGAAATAGTTCCTGTAACGAGGTCGCTAGGAAAGTGTTAATGAATACTACATTGACGGCCCGTAGGTAGGATAATGCAATGTATTGTAGCACGTGATCCGTTTCCAATCCCTTCCGTATAATATCTATGGCTTGTCACACACTGGCTTCTTATAGATGCAGAACAAGTTAGCGACATGATCGGTTGCGATGACGTAGCACTTCTATATTGGTCATGGTCTGGGCACTAGTTAGGGCAAGCTTGCATTTGAATATTGTACAGAGGCGGATACAGGGGGGGAGTCCAGGGTGTCCGGACACCCCCCTTCCAGCCGATCATGAATAAATTAACAATGCAAATCAACCTGGTTCAACCATATCGTCACCACATTAACCTCTTGGCGACAAAGCGGTCAGCTACGACAGAGGCTGATACATGTATGCAGGGCGGGGGAGGGGGGGGGGGGGGCTGGGGGGGCTGGTGATGAATAGAATTAAGTATCAATACAAATGCAATTAACAACATCCCACGTGATATAGAGTTTCATCCAGATGGCAAGCAAACGTGTTCACTCACCTCATTGATTCGGCAATCTTGAGTAGCAGAAGGTAATTATGTAATGTGCTAAAAGATTTATGGATTTACGCGTACAGGAATCACGCACCCGTCATGACTTCAACCGCCCGGCCGGCCGATCGAGTATCTCGTTATGCCAATAAGGGCTACCCGGTATTCAATTCTAAGTTGCTAATTATGAACTATATACGCTCAGCATTTGTCACAATTGAAATTGATGAATGTATGTGAAGCATTTATCAACAAGCACACTGGAAAATGTTTCAATCTTGTATTTTGCATCAGTAAATGATATGTTGTAGTAAATGTACATTGATTAGTTCAACTGATCAAATGTGAAATGCCTCTCTCGACAGTTACTACATTCCACTCCTATAGGTGCGCAGTTTATGAGTTGCACTGAGACCCACGCCGAACTCGCCGCCATTTACTTTCCTCCCAATTTAAGGCTTCAATATTGATAGGTAGTCTGTGTCGCCAAGTGCGGGACCCCCAAAAGCTTCCACGCTTAGCGCGCATCCCCCTCCCGCACCCTCCCCCTATTGATTATTCATGTCCGACACCCCCCTTATAGAATTCCTGTATCCGCCCCTGATTGTATGCGAATAGAGCTTACCCTGAACATGAAAATTATGTGCCATCTATATGACTTAGATAGTAATGAAATGGCGCGCCCAGAATATTATGAAACAGCACTAAAAAAAGTGTATATATTGATTCGCCACTACCGAGATATTGCAAACCGCGTCGCTTCAAACGATTGCAGGTTAATGTGTATACTAGATACGTGGTTTAAAATAGCACTAGAACACTCAGCGAGAGTTGGGCTATCGGAATATGCATACCAAAATGCGTTTCCGACTAATTTTACAAAACAGCTTTCTACAAAAGAAAATGGTTAGTTCTCGTGTTAATCGTAATTAGAGAACAGAGTTTTGTCCAAATCGGTTCAAATTCGGTACGTACTAGAAGGGTCCTGTCGCTATTGATTTATTTGTACTTAATCCGTTACGGAGATACATGTATAGCTGTGCAAAGTGCGTGCACGGTTTCCCGCTCGATTCGCGCCAATCATTTAGGCATACACTGCATGGCGCGAATCGAGCGGGAAACCGTGCACGCACTTTGCACAGCTATATCACCGTAACGGATAAATTCACGAACAAAACAATGGCGACAGGACCCTTCTACGTACGTACGTACCGAATTTGAACCGATTTGGACGCTCGTACCTGAAGATGTGGCCGTTTTGAACCCTATGGGTATCGGACCTTGTAAAGTGAGTAAGACACCAAAATGGATTTTCACATATAGTAATGGTGCGGTATGTTGTGTTAAAAATAGGAACCCGATAGCGTTAATATTTTGGAAGATATATCGATTTGCTTTTTATGCTATGTATTTCACAAGACCAATTTTCTCATAGAACGTTCCGTATATAAATATATATGGAACAGTGTCCAGCAAAATCACCCTTATGATACTTTATCAAATTTTCCAGGACAAGCTAAAGAAAAGTAACGCTTGCAGGCTAATTATAAATTCAGTGCCTAATAACGTTATGATCAATTTAGGATGCATATAAGGACCATTTGATAGAAGCTCTTTGGAGTTCATGGAAAATGAAAAAAACTTGAAAACTTGAAAAACTATCCAGAAGGGTGATTTTGCTGGACACTGCCCCATATTCACATATACGCTGTAAGAATACAGTATCATATAACAAATTGTTTGCACAGTGAACTTTTGTAATTCATAAACACACATACACACACATATATAGCAGGGGACCCAGCGAGTAGAGGTACCCATCGAGTGCTTCCACTGAACATATAAGTGATATAAGTTGGTCGTGCACTGATGATGATCAGTTGAATATTGACAAACTTAACTGCATTACTTTGAGCGCATGCATGATATAATCCAGTTACTAAATAGCTAATGACTCGGCCTAGTAGGACGACCAGCCAAGCTGGATGCTTCATCTGGCCTTGGCAGCCTTAGTCAGTAAAACTGGTGTATTGAAAGGGAAGAGTTGCCCACCGACTGCCCCATCCCCCCAATAAAAGCCGCATTGAAAACTCACTCTATTGTAAGAGGGAAACAATTTTGTTAGCCGGGCTAATATACCAATAAAAACTTCCAGTTGTATAGACCTTGTTGTTGAGCATTGTGATCGGTGATGAAGCAAGCATTGTGCACTGCACCTATATATAGCTGTAATGTTATACCAAATAATTTTAACTTATTTATTGCTTAATAGTGTTAATTTGCTATTATAACACTGCATGCATTCATAGAGACTGAGCAATGATTATGAACAAATTAAAAGTTGAAAACATGTATAAATGTTACGTCAGTATAGTTTGTACTAGTGTATATCAATATATGGCTTCAACACAGAAATGTCAATCTATCACTGCCAGCAATTATGTATAAGCAGTCTCACACGATATAAACAACAAGTGTTTAATTAATATTCTAAGGAAACAGATAATGTAATGCACCAGCACTCATGTATTTTTACTGCATCACAGAGCATCTTCTTTTTCTGCAACACTGCTGCTCTGTTGAATATTTCCATCTCCGGAAATTGATGCAAAGAATCCGGAAACTTCAGTTAGGCTAGCTGAGGGATTATCCAGAGCAATGGTATCATAAGGCCCTGCAGCAGTTGTGCCATGCACACTGTCGTAAAGAGGATTGCTGCAATTAGATGGGGGCATAGAATGTGTGGGAGAAGAAGAAAAGAATAATTTCAGTGAGTTAGTAATAATGCTATCGCAGCAATTATATCTGAAGTGAGGGCAGAATGTATGCAAAGAGATAACCAATACCAGAGAGCTACATGTAGGACTTTACAGTTAAAGCTGGTGCACAATACATCTAGATGAAATGACAACTTTGTTATTATCAGTGAAACAAAGGATAAAATAAATGGCATGCTGTATTGCACATTACCGGAGTGTAACTTTTGATTTTTTCCGTTTATTTAGAACCATAGCAAGCACTGCTATAACTGCAATTATGAGAAGTAATACAACTGCAGCTGCAACACCAACGGCCACTGGCAGTTGTGTCGAAGTAGTTTGACTTGGTCCTCCAAATAGTGAACCACATCCAACTTCATCCAAAGATGATATTGTAACCATACAATTGTGGTCAACAGTCAAATTATATCCTAGAATGTTAAAAGTGGTACTTCCACTGTCTTTCACCCACTTCTCCAAGTACGGGGTGCTTGTTAGCTCAGCCTGCCCTCTTATGGTGATGCTATTTTCATCAAAGCAGTACAGAGCAGGCTTCTGAATTTGGAACTTGCAATGGAAATCACAATAGGTGTTCACTTTATCCTCAATAGATATTTTAATGTCTGTGAGACTTGAACTGACAGCCTGCGTAAACAATAAAAGATGGAAGTATCCCACTCTCCTCCCTTTCTCCATGTCAACCCTACCTCTCCCTACCCCTCTCCCTATTCTCCTCCCGTGTGTCTTGCATAACAATAATCCATTTTACGATACCTTTAAATTGTTACAATATTGGATACCAAGGAGCCTGATTTGAATGTAGGTGAGTGGATTAGCAGTATCTGTAGTAGCTGAGATAGTGGGGGTGCTACTTGGTGAAGCACCTGATGTAGCACCAGAGCTACCACCTGATGTAGCACCAGAGATAGTTCCTGATGTAGCACCAGAAGTAGCACCTGATGTAGCACCAGTGGTAACAACTAATGTAGCACCAGAGTTAGCACCTGATGTAGCACCAGAGGTAAAATCTGTCGTTGCACCAGTGGTAGTACCTGATGTAGCACCAGTAGTAGCGACTGATGTAGCACCAGAGTTAGCACCTGATGTAGCACCGGAGGTAGTACCTGATGTAGCACTAGTGGTAGTAGATGTAGTAGAAATTGTAGTTGGTACTGTAGCTGTGCCTGTAAGGTCCAATTCCAAATTTACTTGCATTACATTGCATAGGACAGAATGTGTACTATAGCCTTGTAATTATCCTAACACACCTATTTTGGTATTTGGTTATTTGAGGTAGACAAAGTGTGAATAGAAAATTGGATTTTTCTTTTACTAAACTATATCTATGAAGTGTTGAATAATATCAAGCTTACTTAACCTGATATTCATGAAAAAAAAAATTGTTTCACTCATTGCAACGTTTCACATACCCGCACATGATCTTCCATCAGCACCAAGGGAGTAGCCAGGGTTGCAGGAACACATGAAGCTTCCAACAGTATTGTTGCATATCTGAGCACACCCTCCATTGTTAGTTAGACATTCATTTACATCTAAGGCAAAACATAGGCAATACATGCAATTCATTTCAAATCATGCACATGCTATTTTAGCCAAGCTTTCTACAGGTAATGTTAGCGTCCGTGTCATCCAACGTGTCATCACACTGTGTTGTATAAATCACTATGCATTGCCCCCACTCTTCCATAGTTCACTTACCCACACATGATATTCCATCAGCACCAAGAGAGTAGCCAGGGTTGCAGGAACACATGAAGCTTCCAACAGTATTGTTGCATATCTGAGCACACCCTCCATTGTTAGTTAAACATTCATTTACATCTGAGGCAGAACAACCATGCAGGTAATTCCATTCAACCTGTACATATTTATCAGAATACACATTTATTAAGGCAACATTAGAATCAATGCCATCACACACTGTCCCCCTGAACTACTGTTGCACACTTCCACAGCTTTCCCATGTGAACAACTAAATAATTACAAAATTACCATATCATAATGAAATAGCAATACATTATAGTTTAGTTGAGATTTTACAAAATGCACACTATCATCTTGCTCAAAACGTATGAAAGTATTTGACCATGCCCTCCATTTCGTATCTGTAAATTGTGTTCACATACCCACACATGATCTTGCATCAGCACCAAGAGAGTAGCCAGGGTTGCAGGAACATGTGAAGCTTCCAACAGTATTGTTGCATATCTGAGCACACCCTCCATTGTTAGTTAGACATTCATTTACATCTGAGGCAGAACAACCATACAGGTAATTCCATTCAACCTGTACATATTTATCAGAATACACATTTATTAAGACATTCAAAAGGCAACATTAGAATCAGTGCCATCACACACTGTCCCCCTGAACTACTGTTGCACACTTCCACAGCTTTCCCATGTGAACAACTAAATAATTACAAAATTACCATATCATAATGAAATAGCAATACATTATAGTTTAGTTGAGATTTTACAAAATGCACACTATCATCTTGCTCAAAACGTATGAAAGTATTTGACCATGCCCTCCATTTCGTATCTGTAAATTGTGTTCACATACCCACACATGATCTTGCATCAGCACCAAGTGAGTACCCAGGGTTGCAGGAACATGTGAAGCTTCCAACAGTATTATTGCATCTCTGAGCACATCCTCCATTGTTAGTTAGACATTCATTTACATCTGAGGCAAAATATAGGCAATTCATTTCAAATCATGCACATCTATTTTAGCCAAGCTTTTTACAGGTAATGTTAGCGTCCGTGTCATCCAACATGTCATCACACTGTGCTGTATAAATCACTACTGCATTGCCCCCACTCTTCCATAGTTCACTTACCCATACATGACCTTACATCAGCACCAAGGGAGTAGCCAGTGTTGCAGGAACATGTGAAGCTTCCAACAGTATTGTTGCATCTCTGAGCACATCCTCCATTGTTAGTTAGACATTCATTTACATCTGAGGCAAAATATAGGCAATTCATTTCAAATCATGCACATCTATTTTAGCCAAGCTTTTTACAGGTAATGTTAGCGTCCGTGTCATCCAACATGTCATCACACTGTGCTGTATAAATCACTACTGCATTGCCCCCACTCTTCCATAGTTCACTTACCCATACATGACCTTACATCAGCACCAAGGGAGTAGCCAGTGTTGCAGGAACATGTGAAGCTTCCAACAGTATTGTTGCATCTCTGAGCACATCCTCCATTGTTAGTTAGACATTCATTTACATCTGAGGCAAAATATAGGCAATTCATTTCAAATCATGCACATCTATTTTAGCCAAGCTTTTTACAGGTAATGTTAGCGTCCGTGTCATCCAACATGTCATCACACTGTGCTGTATAAATCACTACTGCATTGCCCCCACTCTTCCATAGTTCACTTACCCATACATGACCTTACATCAGCACCAAGGGAGTAGCCAGTGTTGCAGGAACATGTGAAGCTTCCAACAGTATTGTTGCATCTCTGAGCACATCCTCCATTGTTAGTTAGACATTCATTTACATCTGAGGCAAAATATAGGCAATTCATTTCAAATCATGCACATCTATTTTAGCCAAGCTTTTTACAGGTAATGTTAGCGTCCGTGTCATCCAACATGTCATCACACTGTGCTGTATAAATCACTACTGCATTGCCCCCACTCTTCCATAGTTCACTTACCCATACATGACCTTACATCAGCACCAAGGGAGTAGCCAGTGTTGCAGGAACATGTGAAGCTTCCAACAGTATTGTTGCATATCTGAGCACAGCCTCCATTGTTAGTTAGACATTCGTTTGTTTCTGAGGCAGATGAACTATTCATTTCAACCTGTACAAAATCACTAACACATTGCATCAAATGAGCAAGTGGTGTTTCCCACTGCATCTGAATTGTACCTATTCTGCATGGCATCTTCATATAGCATCACCATATGTACACCAGAATATACCTTATGTACTGAGGCTTACCACACATAACACCAACATCTTCTACATGTGAGCAGTCATTAATTCCTATGCCAGGATTGGGACAGTCAAGTAGACGTAGCTCTGTACCAAGACATTGAACATCATCTAACCAGATGGAACCTGCTCCTTGAGGGTAGTAACTGTATGGTGCTACAATGCCACCAGCTAAAAATGAATGATTGCATTAATGAAGTTGGTCAAAACACATACACGCACAGCTCACCGGAGTACCCTAGCTGTCTGCATGCTACTGAAGCATCAGTATTATTGAAATAATCATCACAAACCGTTCCCCAAACATTATTGTAGCACACTTCCACTCTGCCATTAAAGGATGATGATCCTTGTCGAACACGAATTTCTCCAGTTGAACACACTAGCAGGTATTGGAGGAATATGTTAACAACTTCATCCAATGGATCCTTTTGATCCAAGCAGTACATACAACTGTGTACATACATAAAACAAATCCCTTTTTAAAATTTGGTTTCATTTTCAAGCATAATTATATATCCTATATTTTCAACTTCTAAACCAAATGCAGTCCAACTAAGAAACAATACAATTGAGAACTTTTCTTGTAACTGTATGCCTATTTTAAAACCACCAACTGAAATGCTATCACTTACAGGAGTTATCTATACATATATGTCAAGGGGGGACATGCTAAGTGGAGTAAGAATATGCCCAGTATCCTTATTGATTCAAGCATTAAAGCACCCTGATAGTCACAGAACAATCCTTTGCACTGTTCACTGCACTAGCAACAAAACTATACAAACTCGTTTTAAAAAGTGTACATTATTCAGACACCCTTGTAGTGACTACAATACAGACTCTATACTGTACTGTACACTAGCCCAAAGTATTATAGTTCACTTACTCTCACATGACCTTGCATCAGCACCAAGGGAGTAGCCAGGGCTGCAGGAACATGTGAAGCTTCCAACAGTATTGTTGCATATCTGAGCACACCCTCCATTGTTAGTTAGACATTCATTTACATCTAAGGTTGAACACAGGGTAATTCACTTCAACTTGTATACATTTATCAGGTTATATATTTATCCAAGCTGTCTACAAGCAACGTTAGAATCTTTGTCATCATGTGAGTCTCTGCAGTAGTTACATACGCATTGGTATAATACATCATTATGAAGAACAAAATAACTACAAAATTTCATTTTCATAAGTCATTTGTCAATATGAATTGCAATGCCTTTACTTCAAAGTATGCCCCACAATCTAGGCAGAACAGACAAACCATTGTCAGCATGTCTGCCGTTTCAGTTAGGAATTTTTGTTTCATAAATTGTATTCACTTACCCACGCATGATCTAGCATCAGCACCAAGAGAGTAGCCAGGGTTGCAGGAACATATGAAGCTTCCAACAGTATTGTTGCATCTCTGAGCACACCCTCCATTGTTAGTTAGACATTCATTCACATCTGAGAGGCAGATTAATGATACATGTATTTGCCATAGCATGGTGTCTGCTTTTTGATAATGGTTATACACTTTTTAAAAGTGTTTTTATAAATGTAGTTTCTATGATAAATACCCTGATGGCCATAAAACAAACCTGTACTGCACTGAACACTAGCATCTTCAGAGTGAAGGCAGTTGTGTATACCAATTCCATTGTTGACACAGTCCCATAGCCTGGACTCATTCCCAACACAGCGAACATCATCCAGCCATATGGATCCTGTTCCTTGACCATAAAATGCTAGAGACAAAGCTGTACCGCTACCTGTTTGGAAGGCGCGAACATTTTAACTGCATAGCAGAACAATGTCAATGTACATACAGTTACACTACAACGAAAATGTATGTGTTATAGAGATAGTATGAACGTTATTTAAAAATACAATAGAACAGCTATATTATTAACAATTATTTTGTTTCATTGACTTCACCTGCTTCATGGTTCAAAGGAGGAGATGCGACATTAGTAATAGCACAGGAGGCAGCACACGCTTGCCGATCAAGGATTATTAAAAGCGCAAATATGCGTATAACAGGCACTGGAAACACGTGAGCTCAACATTCTCTGGTACAGAGCAGTTTTGTGAGCTCTTTCATAATTCTTGGATTCTTGCATGGTTACATGCATGTCGTTTATACGATGGGAGGATTAAGTACTACTTGATCAGTGCACCGCATACTAAGAAGTTATAATGACCCCCCCCCCTCCCCCCTCCCCCCCCCCCCAAAAAAGTATGAATTGTTCGAAGTACGATCTTAATTGGGGTCAACCTTTCATAAGTTATAAATGTGCCAAATTTATATAATTTACGTGGGGTGGAGATGGCTCTCCATATTTTGCTTCTGGGGTGCCATTTTCTTGGAGACTGTCCTATGAATTCTAATTAAAGACTGATATAAAAAATCTTAGGTACGGTTGAAAAAGGAAACACGGAGCTCTTAATAATACAGATACATGTGTTCATACGTAACATGCTACTCTTCTTAAAAATAGATCATAGGCTGGAGGAAAAAGGCAAATTACATATTCATATACTACATGTCTTACCATATCCAAGCTGTCTGCAGGCAACAGTAGCATCTAAGATATCCCATGAGTCATCACACACTGTGCCCCATGATCCATTGTTGCAAACTTCCACTCTTCCATTTAGAGCTGTCCCTCCAGCAAGACGAATGCTCCCAGTGGTGCAAGTCACTAGTAACATAAACGTTGGCATTATTAACATTCAGGCTAACTAAATAAGTACCACAATGGACTAGCTGGATTTGAGTTGAAACTTCTAAAGATAAAATGCCCACTAAAGCAATATTTTCATGCACACTATCCATTTTCAATTAGGCATTCATTTAGGATAAAATATGGATTGGGGACACTGGTGGAGAGATATGCTTGTTTCCACTGTATTCATATTCATACAATAATGAAGTATTGGGTGAATGGAGAATATTTTGGCTCCTGTTTTCAGCTCACTAGTTTCAAAAGATTTTTCAATTTGCTAAACAGTTCAAGATATGAGATTTTTATTACATGGAAGATACCAGGCTGGACAAAATGTACGTTGTTACAAGTTCACTTACCCTCACATGACCTCGCATCAGCAAGTAGAGAGTAACCAGGGTTACAGGAACATCGAAAACTTCCAATAGTATTGTTGCATATCTGAGCACACCCTCCATTGTTGGTCAGACATTCATTTACATCTGAGACAGACAGTTAATTAATTTAAACTATCATATCTACAGGTAACTTACTAGCTATGTTATCCCTTATATCACACTACACTGTATGCCCCATGAACAACTGTTGTATTTCCACTCTGCTATTTTGAGCTGACCCCTCCATCAAGATGAATGCTCCCAGTGGTGCAGCCACTAGTTACATATAAATAATTCTCAACAACTCATATAATAAATTTTAAGTTAATTGTAAACTTCTTTTTCCTGTTGAAATTGCTTTGCTTTTACAAGATAATACATGCACTACAATCTTTACTCAGAACACATGAAATTTTGTATTCCACTTGTTTATTTCATAATTGTGTCACTTACCCACACATGATCTTGCATCAGCACCAAGTGAGTACCCAGGGTTGCAGGAACATGTGAAGCTTCCAACAGTATTGTTGCATCTCTGAGCACATCCTCCATTGTTAGTTAGACATTCATTTACATCTGAGGTGGATGAATGATACATGTATATTTGCCATAACTTGGTGCCCACTTCTAAACCCACTTGTAAGCTCATTCTAGATGGGTCTTTAAATGTAATTTGATCTACACAATAATATAAATCCAACACCCTGGTGGCCACAATACAAACCTGTACTGCACTGAACACTAGCATCTTCAGAGTGGAGGCAGTTGTGAATACCAATTCCATTGTTGATGCAGTCCCACAGCCTGGACTCATTCCCAACACAGCCAACATCATCCAGCCATATGGATCCTGTTCCTTGGCCATAAAATGCTAGAGGCAAAGCTGTACCACTACCTGTTTGGAAGGCGTGAACAGTTAGTAAACATTTTAAACATCTCTGTTTTAACTGCATAGCAGAATGATGTACATACAGTTACGCTACAACGAAAATGTATGTGTTATAGAAATAGTATGAACTTTATTAAATACAATAGAACAGCTAGAATATTAACAAGTACATTGTTTCATTGACTTCGCCTGCTTCATGCCAATGGTTCAACGGAGGAGACGCGACATAAGTAATAGCGCAGGATGCAGCATGCGCACGCCGATCAAGGATTATTAACTGCACAGATGCACGTATAAAAGGCTCTTGGTTCCAACTGGAAACACGTGAGCTCAACATTCTCTGGTACAGAGCAGTTTTGTGAGCTCTTTCGGAATTCTTGGATTCTTGCACGGCTACATGTATGTCGTTTATACGATGGGAGGATTAAGTACTACTTGATCAGTGCATCGCATGCTACATGTAGGCAAGAAGTTATAATGACCCCCCCCTCCCTCCTCCCATAAAAAATCATAGACTGATGGTGTAGTATGAATTTTTCGAAATACGATGATGATTGGAGTCAACCTTTCAGAAGTTATAAACGTGCAGAAGTTTTATGATTAATGTGGGGTGGAGATGGCTCCATATAGTTCTTCCGGGGTGCCATTTTCTCGG
Source organism: Eunapius fragilis (assembly GCA_963681505.1). Classification (NCBI taxonomy): domain Eukaryota; kingdom Metazoa; phylum Porifera; class Demospongiae; order Spongillida; family Spongillidae; genus Eunapius; species Eunapius fragilis. The sequence continues at coordinate 3,765,058 of OY811981.1, read as the reverse complement.
AGACTGTCCTATGTATTCTAATAAAGACTGATATAAACTAGGCAATCTAGGTACTGTTGAAAAAGGAAACAGATACATGCGTTCATACTTAACATGTTACTCTTCTTAAAAATAGATCATAGGCTGGAGGAAAAAGGTTAACAAATCACATATTCATATACTACATGCCTTACCATATCCAAGCTGTCTGCAGGCAACAGTAGCATCTAAGATATCCCACGAGTCATCACACACTGTGCCCCATGATCCACTGTTGCAAACTTCCACTCTTCCATTTTGAGCTGTCCCTCCAGCAAGACGAATGCTCCCAGTGGTGCAAGTCACTAGTAACATAAACGTTAGCATTATTAACATTCAAGCTAACTAAATAAGTACCACAATGGACTATCTGGATTTGAGATGAAATATCTAAAGATAAAATGCCCACTAAAGCAATATTTTCATGCACACTATCCATTTTCAATTAGGCATTCATTTAGGATAAAATATGGATTGGGGACACTGGTGGAGGGATATGCTCGTTTCCACTGTATTCATACAATAATGAAGTATTGGGTGAATTGAGAATATTTTGGCTCTTGTTTTCAGATCACTAGTTTCAAAAGATTTTTCAATTTGCTAAACACGTTCAAGATCTGAGATTTTTATTACATGGAAGATACCAGGCTGGACAAAATGTACATTGTTACAAGTTCACTTACCCTCACATGACCTCGCATCAGCAAGTAGAGAGTAACCAGGGTTACAGGAACATCGAAAACTTCCAATAGTATTGTTGCATATCTGAGCACACCCTCCATTGTTGGTCAGACATTCATTTACATCTGAGACAAACAGTTAATAATTTGAATAAATCATCAGAATACATTTTAATCCAAAGTAGTCTACAGGTAACTTACTAGCTATGTTATCCCTTATATCACACTACACTGTATGCCCCATGAACAACTGTTGCTTATTTCCACTCTGCTATTTTGAGCTGACCCCTCTATCAAGATGAATGCTCCCAGTGGTGCAGTCACAGTTACATATAGATATTTCTGAACAACTCATATCATAAATCCTAAGTTAATTCTAAACTTCTTTTTCCTGTTGAAATTGCTTTGCTTTTACAAGATAATACATGCACTACAATCTTTACTCAGAACACATGAAATTTTGTATTCCATTTGTTTATTTCATAATTGTGTTCACTTACCCACACATGATCTTCCATCAGCACCAAGAGAATAGCCAGTGTTGCAGGAACATATGAAGCTTCCAACAGTATTGTTGCATATCTGAGCACACCCTCCATTGCCAGTTAAACAGTCATTGATTTCTGGAGTAGATTAACCATAAACATTACTCACACATATCTGAGGCAGATTAACCATACACATTTAGCAATAAGTTCATCTTAAACAAAGCTACATTTCATATTGCTTCACAGCTCAAGGGCCTTGAGGCATATCCCTCGGACTTTGTTTTAAGTTAGCATCATTAGGCTAGCCCAGTAAGACAAAATAAGAGAAGTTATCTTGCTCAAATTTTTCTAGTTCACTTACCCTGACATGACCTTGCATCAGCACCAAGAAAGTAGCTACTGTTGCAGGAACATCGAAAGCTTCCAACAGTATTGTTGCATATCTGAGCACACCCTCCATTGTTAGTTAGGCATTCATTTACATCTACGGAGATACGGATTAATCATGCATATCAACCAACCATAAATAGCCTAGCAATGAGTTACATAAGAACATTTGCTACTTGTTCTGAGTGCATGCTTTTGAAAGCTAGAATTTTCATCTTTTTAAACAGCTCAACAGTCATAAGGTCATTACCAGGTAGAGCAAAATGCAAACTGTAGTTTTACTTAATATGTAAACTTACCCATACATGACCTCATATCAGCACCAAGAGAGTAGCCAGTGTTGCAGGAACATATGAAGCTTCCAACAGTATTGTTGCATCTCTGAGTACACCCTCCATTGTTTGTTAGACATTCATTTACATCTGAGGCGGATTAATCAAATAGGTATATTGCCATAACTTAGTGTCCACTTCGAGACCCACTTATAAGCTCCTTCTATTATGTCATTAGATGTAGTTCTACACAGTATATAAATCCAACACGCTGGTAAAACAAACCTGTACTGCACTGAACACTAGCATCTTCAGAGTGAAAGCAGTTGTGGATACCAATTCCATTGTTGACACAGTCCCATAGCCTGGACTCATTCCCAACACAGCCAACATCATCCAGCCATATGGATCCTGTTCCTTGGCCATAAAATGCTAGAGGCAAAGCTGTACCACTGCCTGTTTGGAAGGTATCAACGTTCGTTTAGTATACGTTTAAAAAATTTCAGTTGTAATTGCATAGCAGTATACATGGATACATTTACACTATAATGATATGAAAATGCGGCATGTGCCGAATCCACGGCACTTTAAGATAGTATGAACTTCATTAAATATAATAGAGCAGGATTTTAACAATTATTGATTTGGCCACTTTTGCACCAATTAATGATTTAAGAAGGCTGATGTGTGGGAGGCGCTAAACGAGCAGGAATATGTTCGCACAACTAACAATAAAACGACTTTACCAATACAATCCGAGTTTGAAGTGACTTAATTACTTGTGCTGAAATTTATGGTGGATTTGAACCCTAAGGTGTTGGACGCTGCAATATCGGAAGTTTCTTCCATATAGGATTTGAGTTGAATCTCATTATAAATACGCGACCTGTCTCTAACAAGACTCCCGACGATCGGATCGTTTAGCTTGTTTTAGCAATCGAACTACATGTAGAAGTCAAAAATGAGCAGTTTAGTCTTTGTTTTTATGTCATAGAACCGCGCGGTTGTAAAGAAAAAAAGGGTACTGCCCGTCATCGTACCCAGTACTGGAACATGGTCTGATAGGAACACTTTTAAACAATGAAAATTTCACCAATAGCTTCAGAATAGGCTGGAAGAGCTGCTTTCATATCAAATAGCCGATGCTACATTTTGGTAAACAACTAGGTATCAAGCAGACCCAGAATAGAAACGGTCCGAGAAGACCCAGGAAAGAAACGGTCCGCTAAAAGGCAACGTTATTGGAAGAGTCCTGAATCTGCTCGCTTGGCAAAGAGAGTGCGGTATGGGAAGGCTAAGCGTACCCTGAAAAACCAAACGAGGCCATCGAAAGCTTAAGAGTACTACCGATAAAGTTATTCAAAGGTATGTAAATGTAGCTACCTACTCTTACTTTACAATATTGGTGGCTGAACGTTGCATCAGCGTTGCTTTTTTGTCAATGCCGTTACGTGATGTTGGAATAGGCTTTGGTTTCATTCCAGTGTCAGCTGCAGATCAGATGCATGCAGTTATTGTTTGAACTCTCTAGTTTACGTATATTATTATTACGACTAAAAGTACTGTGCTGCATTGACCGTTTATATTACTGTTTCTTGTTGCATACTATCGGATTCGTACTCACAACTATTTCGTAGAAAATATATGGCCCCAATGACGACTCCTGTTCTTTTTTAGTCTGCATGGGTACATGCACAACGGATCAATTACGCATCGGAATAATGTGCATGAACAAAGAAAAATAAATGAAACAAGTAAAATTAAAAAAAACTATTCTATGAGAAAGTTGGTGGGATATAGGGTTTGAAGGCAATGGTGGTGTATAAAAAGCAAGGAAACAAGGGTCTGCAATAGTAAGGGAAAATATCATAGTCCTCTAAATATAGGGCTATGACATTTTCCCTTACAATTGCAGACCCTTGTTTCCTTGCTTTTTACACCACCATTGCCTTCAAATCCTATATCCCACCAACTTTCTCATAGAGAAGGTTTTTTATTTACTTGTAGGTACAAAGCTTGTGAACAACTCCAAATCTATTGTAACATAGGAAATATGAATTTGTGAAAATAGGAGTTGATGGGGTTAATCTTTCCGAAATTGTAGTTATTTAAACATGACGCATTTTTATCCCGTCCCATATCTTAATTAAAGACTGAAATAAACCAGGGATATAGGTACGGTAGAAATATGAAGCACGGTACTCTTAATATAGTAAGTTACAGACTTCTGAAGTAATGATTGTAGGCTGGAGAATAAAGATTAAAAAACCACATATAATTTACATGGGAAGTATTCGGCAAAATTGCCCTTCTCACACCATAAAAATAGCATGTTATTAATTGTACATACCCACTCGACCATACAACATGTTTCTTTCAAATCTCCTAAACCTGATGCCACACCATCTTTCTCTATGAAACCGATTAAGGTGATCGACGTACAGTATCGATATTTACGCTGCCGTGAGTACTATGTTCCCCAATCCATACCGGTTGTGTTTTGTCAATGCGTATCAAATTTGGTGTGTTTATTGAAGAGTCCCGTAGCTATTTAATTGCTAAGGTTGTTGACTTAATATTACCATTACAAGGATAAAGCTGTGTAAACTAAGTAAACATTTTCTCGCTCGATTCATGTAGGCACATGCTCCAGTACATTAAATGAGACGCGGTTTGCATAAATAATTGATGCGAATGGAGCGAGAAAACGTACACTAACTACGCGCAGCAATATTTAGATAATGGTACACATTCAAGTCTCTGAACAATTAAATTGCTACAGGACTTGTACATGGAATTCGGTTGGAGAACTTTGTACTCATGAAGGCAAAAATATCGACAGCACCTAAATCGGTTTACTTAGAGAAAATGTGCATGTGAGAACGTGCATGTGTGGGAGAATTTAAAAGGAAAAGGTTCTACAGTTGCGAACATATATCACATATTCATTTATTATGCATATAGTGTCTTGATTTTTTTTTACCATATCCAAGTTGTCTGCAGGCAACGGTAGCATCTAATGTATCCCATGAGTCATCACACACTGTTCCCCATGATCCACTGTTGCAAACTTCCACTCTTCCATTTTGAGCTGTCCCTCCAGCAAGACGAATGCTTCCAGTAATGCAGATCACTAGTTATATAAATGTTAACATTATTAATATTCTAACCAACTAACAAGTACCATAACACGCTAGCAATTAGAGGTAAGAGTTCTAAAGATATAATGCAAACTGTAGCATTCCTCCATTAATGTATATCAGCACATCGATTAAATAGTAAAGTGGATATTTACCATTACTATTATGTACTAGAGAGGGATGAAGTGATGTACTCATTTCCACAATAAATACAATTGAAATGCAATCATTGTTCATGCCAAAAATAACCTAAGAGGGATGCATGTACATGTACATGAATTAAGAAAAATGAGCCACTCATTTCAAGGCTTCAGGTTTGATAGGGTTCTAAATAGCTCAAGGGCCATGAAGGATGTCCAAACTGTCTGCAACATTTACTTAAGCTACCCAGTAGGACAAACTATTAAACCATCGTCTTGTTCAAGTTAATAACAGGTGGTATAGTTAACTTACTCTCACATGACCTCGCATCAGCAAGTAGAGAGTAACCAGGGTTACAGGAACATCGAAAGCTTCCAACAGTATTGTTGCATATCTGAGCACACCCTCCATTGTTAGTCAGACACTCATTAATCTCTAAGGCACAATAAGCATACATAATGTAATTCATGTGAGCTCACGCATATTTAGCAATACATTTATATCTAAGGCAATGTAAGCCTCTGTCATTCCATGCATCATCACACATTGTGGCGTCCGCATTTGGGGGGGGGGGGGGGGGGGGGGGGGGGGGGGGGGGGGGGATTGGCATTTGGGGCAGATGCCCCCACCTCCCCACATTATGGCGCCCTCCACACACACACTTTATCATCTATTAATTAAGCGTCCCAACTACAGTTACGGAAGATAATTTATTTTAGGTCGCATGTACTTGTATACATATACAATTACACATACAGCGTATATATATATATACATATATAAAATGTCGAACATGCCGACTAACGAGGATTGAAATCGTCCATATTATAAAGTTGCATCGTCAACAGCATTCAAGCGCTTATAATTAATCTCCATTTCACCATCCAACAAGCCTTTCAGCTCAAAATTAGTTTGTAGAGAAAGGGACCCATAGATATCCATAATTAAAGCATATAAGTTTCCAGCTACGATAGCTTGTTCTCACTCTCACATCTGTTTGGTAGAGGTTCCTGGACACAGGTAACGTTATAAATCCTTTTTGCGAGTTCCCATGCACAGCATGTAGTGGTTAGTGTCGCGTTGTCAAGTTGAGTCACAAAAACAGTTCCCGACTTTGTTGTTAATATTAAAAAGCGTACTTTTGTGTACTTTCCAAGCAAAGTGATGAGTATGATATAGGATATTATATTTAAGTTCATATAGTAATGAGAGATGCTTTGGTGGCGTTCTCATATCTCGTGTTGCGTGTGCCGATAGGCGTCCGCTCGTTTATTTCCAGGGGGCAAATAAGATAAGGATCGTACCAGGTGGATGGTGTGGGCACCTCCCCCCCACGCGAAGCGCGGAATCTTTCGATGCCCTAATACATTTATAAGCAATTCAAACATAACGCGAATAATCGTATTAATAATTTGTTGGGGTACGCAGGGGTGGGCAAATCCCCCCCCCCGCCCCCCCCCCGCCCCCTCCCCCTGCCCCATCGAGCAATCCCTATGCCGTGTGCGTTATACGATCATGAAAGCTCTCAAACTTAATTCTCCTGCATGCCATGGCGGCCGTCAAGTGATCATCGGCAGATGTGTTCTTTTTAGCTGCCCTAGCATCATTCTTGTATTGCCAAAACGGTTGTCCTCATCATCCAAAGGCACAAATAGAGCTTCAAACGATTCAACGGTGAACAAAATTTACGGTTCCTCAGTAATCTTTACCCTATTATCTTAATTTGATCATAGATTATCGGATTGGAAACGGGATTTATCCGCATTTCACGATTCCGTAAATTATGTACCCTGGCCAGGGCACTTCTGTGAGCTTTGCCGAGAAAATAGTCGGTACATTTGAGAAACTTGTGCCCGATCCGGCTATCCAAATACGTTTAACAATAAGAAGAGGCATTTGTGGAGCAATTCCATTCAACACGGATATATCTGAGCTTCTAGTCGACCCAGAAGAACTTGCGAGCCATTTGCTCCTACAACACATGCACAACACATAAGAAATTGTGATCACGCCACTCAATATGCATCTCTGATTCAATATATGTCCTCAAATATTCTAGAACCCTGATCACTTTTCAGGGAAAAGTACAGTAACGTTCTGGAGTCCCTACGAAGGGTTCTGGCATTGCAAATCGTAAATATGTCATTTAATGATATCCAAAAAACGTTTTTGGATATCATTAAATGACATATTTACGATTTGCAATGCCAGAACCCTTCGTAGGGACTCCAGAACGTTACTACGCCACACTACCAACTACGTAATCTATATGGGAACTCCCAAAATGGATTAATAATGTTTCCTGTGTCCAGGAAAATCCCACAACTACTACCCGATCACGTGGTAGCTACGATCGCTCGCTGGCTCAACTGAAACTCTGTAAAAAGAATAGTTAAAAGATTCTTTGATGTCAAAGAGGCTGTCCTCACACAATTATAGGCTAAAAAAGCCGAAAGAAGCTCTCTACAGACGGATGTTTAACAGCTCACACGCCCACCAAAGGATTCTATGCGAAGCACGGTCATGTAACGGAACGTGCATGACGTCACGTCACGTAAATTTATAAACCGTTTCCAATCCTATAATCTATGTTGCAGATATACTCTTTGGGCACAGAGTGGCAGGACGCAAAGCGTTCTTAGTAAGAAACCTCTTTCGAACATGCCAAAACATTCACTAACAGCCTGACACTCTTACAGTGGATGACCTGCATGTATACATGTGACATTAAGTTGGAAATAAAGAATTGATTTGATGCGTTATTTTCCTGCCATATGGCGCACAATCAATTGTGATGAGGCGCGTTTTCCAAATCATTTCCGCTTCGGCAGGTTGCACACACACACACACACACACACACACACACACACACACACACACACACACACACACACACACACACACACACACACACACACACACACACACACACAAACACACACACACACACACACACATACACACACACACACACACACTAGCTGAGCTTAGTTGTAAGAGAAGCGTTTTTACCTTGTGCCATCTGAGAAACTGACTAATGGCGGTCACTAAATTTCATTACGCACATCCAGTGGGTGAATAAATCTTTTCTCAAAATGGCACCCGAGAAGAGTAAAACTATTGATTCAACTTCGGTAGTAGAGATAATCTCCCAATCAGACCATACTGTGCATGACTGTCAATAATTTCTTTTGCTCAATGCTGCATTTCAGAGCCACATATGACGCCCCCTTTTCAAAATACCTAGGTACGCTGCTGAAACACTGTGCCCTACGAACCACTATTACACACTACAACTTCACTATCCAACAAGTAAAGAAAAACATTCTCTAACGAGAAAGTTGGTGGGATATAGGAATTGGAGGCAATGGTGGTGTAAAAAGGAGGGGAACAAGGTTTTGAGAAAAGGGTATAAAAATCCTATATTTAGCACATGTACATGCAACAACCAAAAGAAGTGCTAAATATAGGATTTTTATCTCATTTACCCTTTTCTCAAAACCTTGTTCCCCTCCTTTTTACACCACCATTGCCTCCAATTCCTATATCCCACCAACTTTCTCGTTAGAGAATGTTTTTCTTTACTTGTTTCCTCTATTTTTTAATTATCATTTTTTATACTGGCAAGTGCCCCCCCCCCCCCCCCCCCCCCCCCCCTCCGCTTCAATTACCGTCACGAGCAGACGCCCGCTTTTGTTTGGGATCACTGTAAGGAACGCGGGAGAATTCAAACACGTCGTCTGCTCTCCTCTTTTGTTTGCACAATTCTAAATATACGTAAATGTCGCCATGGGAACGCTTCTATTTAACACTACGCATTACGTAATGATTACGCATGTCAGTTTTATGTTTTATTCATACATCTGATACTTGAAGATGGCCTTCCAGGAGATTCTAAAGCGATTGGTATAATTGGCACTCTTTAAAACCGTTCCTATCCCGAGTTATGCTCACCCGAGAATTAGAAGACGACGACGACGACGGAGAAGATTTGGCCTGGGGACGAGGTAAAACACGAACTTTTTTGTTCTCTTAAAACAAACAGTTTGAAGACTGGAACAAAACATTAAAATGACCGTCTTTGCCTTCTAGTTCGATAGGAACAAAGAGCTAAACTATCCGTTTCTTGGTACGCGAGTTATACGCGGGTCGCGTTTTTTTAATGATATTCACGACCCGGGTCAATTCCTATATAGGAACTACTATCGTAGTTCCTGATAGCGCAGGTCACTTAGTTATTGTGAACACTAAATAATTACCACATCTTCACCGTGCACCTTTATTTTACATTTCTTTACCTTTACAGAATAAAATGTGCACTCTAATCCCAGCATGATCCTCATTTCATTTAGGCATTTGTTTATGTCTGTTCACTTACCCACACATGATCTTGCATCAGCACCAAGAGAATAGCCGGTGTTGCAGGAACATATGAAGCTTCCAACAGTATTGTTGCATCTCTGAGCACACCCTCCATTGTTAGTTAGACATTCATTCACATCTGAGAAGCAGATTAGTGATACATGTATATGCCATAGCATGGTGCCTGATTTTAGATAATAGTTACCCACTTTAAGGTGTTTTTAATTTAAATGTAGTTCTTATTGCAAATACCCTGATGACCATAAAACAAACCTGTACTGCACTGAACACTAGCATCTTCAGAGTGGAGGCAGTTGTGTATACCAATTCCATTATTGACACAGTCCCACAGCCTGGACTCATTCCCAACACAGCCAACATCATCCAGCCATATGGATCCTGTTCCTTGGCCATAAAATGCTAGAGGCAAAGCTGTACCACTACCTGTTTGGAAGACACTAACATGAGATATCTGTTCTAATTCCAAAGCAAAATAGTGAATTACATGGGTGTATGTGTCAAATCCATATTTTGCTTTGGCAGTTATGGCATAGGTTTGCACTGAACTGGCACTGATTTCAACAATTATTACAATGGCACTCATTTAGCTAACATCTTATATGACAGTATAGTCACTGATTTATAATGCAATGGAATACATCTTGCCAGCAGTGGAATTTGTTTGACCTGGAACACAATTACATACTTGGGCTGTTGATGCTACTGAGAATGAACTTTAATTCTCCTATCATACTTAAAGAACGATGATCTTTAAAGACGGATGGCCTTTCACAAATGTGTATGCATATTAATATCTCACATTTAAATTGTTATATCTCCCTACCAAACATACACATGGCTTTATCCCTAGATGCATATATTTAAGCAGGAGTCTACTAATGACTTCAAATGTGGTATATACCTAAAGCAGTCCTGTCTCTATTGATTTGGCAATTTTATTTTATGAATAAATAGCTATGCAAAATAATTGCACATATCCCGCCATTATACGTGCTTTCGGTTCTTGCGAAACATACAACATTTTTAAAAATAAGGTGCATCTGCAGTGCTTTAAGAGGCTCAAGATATGAATTGCATTGTCCAACTGCGAAGAAGATTTTGTATACAAAAATATATTGATTTTACCATCATGTGCTGAATAATTTACCGTTAGAGAGGAGATATAACGATTTTAACGTGAAACATTTTAATAAACTTTAATATTTTTTATAGCTGAAATAAACCAAGTGTTCTAGGTAGGGTTGAAAAGGAAAACAAAGTATTCTTAATTATACATGTGTTTTACTTAACTTTGCTTAGTTCTTAAGCAAGGATTGTATGCTGGAGTAGAAAGGTTAACAAAACCAAATACTTTAAATATTACAAATTGTGTAATTATATATATCATACTATTGTGTATCAATATTATTAGATATTCAAATACATCTTTTTTAAAAACAGTGGTGTGCGTGATTTTTATTACCATATCCAAGCTGTCTGCAGGCAACAGTAGCATCTAAGATATCCCATGAGTCATCACACACTGTTCCCCATGATCCATTGTTGCAAACTTCCACTCTTCCATTTTGAGCTGTCCCTCCAGCAAGTCGAATGCTTCCAGTGGTGCAGGTCACTAGTTATATTATTGTCATTTGAAAAATTACAGGTCAGTGACCTAAAACATAATCTATGCTCAAACAAAAAACACCTCATCTGCACTGTCTAACTTTACCATCCCCAAAACGCATCAGTCAATAATTACGGAATATTAATTCATTAGTCATCAATAATATTAGATTGTATCAGACAAGCAAAGTATTATAGTCTTGCTCATATAGCATGCAACTTCATCCAGTACACCTACATTATCAGTTATGCATTTTTTATTTCAAGAAGATATAATCGGAAATGGGTTTTCATTTATGTAAACTGAATGGGGACTACTGTTCTGTTGCAATCATAAATTCATCAAAATCATAACATACATTACATTGAAAACAACCAAGCAATGAGTTGTTTTTAAAGGTAAATTTGCCACTTGTTTGGCACACATGTGTATGAAACGAATGCTAGTTGATTCATTTTCTAACCAACTATAAACAGTTATTGATGCAAATGTTAAATGTTCAAGGCTAATAGTGACTTCGCCACCCAGGTAGGACAAAATGAAAGCTGTAGAATTGTTATGGTTCAACTTACGCACACATGACCTTCCATTAGCACTAAGTAAGTAGCTAGTGTTGCAGGAACATCGAACGCTTCCAACAGTATTGTTGCATATCTGAGCACACCCTCCATTGTTAGTTAGACATTCGTTTATATCTAAGGCAGATTAATCATACAGTTCAAATTGCATCAAATCGTATGCATGCGTTTTTTTACAGGATTACTGATGTAAAGAAAATACTTTAACCAGTGCAGTTGCACTATGCAAGCTGAATTTATCTATTTGGAATGGCATCATCATGCATATCTATATTACCACAATATATACACCAGAATACTACTCCTCATATTAATTCCAATGCTAACATGAGAATAGTTAAGCCCAGGCATTGAACATTATCATTAGCCTACCCCAGTAGGACAAAATGCACTGTTGTCTTGCTCAAAATGTTATACTTCTCCTACCTTCACATGACCTCACATCAGCACCAAGAGAGTAGCCAGGGTTGCAGGAACATGTGAAGCTTCCAACAGTATTGTTGCATATCTGAGCACACCCTCCATTGTTAGTTAAACATTCATTTATATCTGAGGTGGAATAGCCATATACATTATCACTAAGCTAGGACAAAACGCAAACTGTTGCCATGTTCAAAATGTTATAGTTCACTTACCCAGACAGGTTCTTCCATTAGCACCAAGAGAGTAGCCAGTGTTGCAGGAACATATGAAGCTTCCAACAGTATTGTTGCATATCTGAGCACACCCTCCATTGTTAGTTAGACATTCGTTTATTTCTGAGGCAGAATGAAGCATACAGGTAATTTTGCATCTAATCTTTCTGCATATGACTGCACTCATCCTATGCATGCATTAAGTAATATACAGGATTTCTGATTTGAAGAAACTTTACCCAGCTGCACACAGTGCCTATTCTGGATGGCATCTTCACACACATCAATAGTACCGCAATTAGTGCTGAGGTTTACTACACATAAAAACGTCTTCTACATGTGTATTAATTCCAATGCCAACATCAGGGTAGACAAAATAACATAATGCTGTACCCACACATTGAACATTATCACTAGGTTTCCCTGGTACGACGAAATGAAAACTGTTGTCTTGCTCAAAATGTTATACATGTAGTTCACATACCCACACATGATTTTGTATCAGCACCAAGAGAGTAGCCAGGGTTGCAGGAACATGTGAAGCTTCCAACAGTATTGTTGCATATCTGAGCACACCTTCCATTGTTAGTTAGACATTCGTTTATATCTGAGACAGATTAATGATTGGCATATTGAAAACAGCCCAGTAATGAGTTAAATAAGAAAATGTTCAACCTGTTCTGAGCTCATGAGGTGAAACGAACACTAGATTTTCATCTCAGGAATAGTTATTGTGAACCATATTAGGAGATTTTTTTGTAGCTGGTAATCACTTAACTACCTACTATGTCATAAATGTTATAGTTCACTTACCCTCACATGACCTCATATCAGCAACTAGAGCATAGCCAGGGTTGCAGGAACATGTGAAGCTTCCAACAGTATTGTTGCATATCTGAGCACATCCTCCATTGTTAGTTAGACATTCATTTATTTCTGAGGCAGATAAACCAAGCAGGAAATTCATTTCAACTCATACATGTTATTTATTGGAAGACATTTCTATCCAGGCAATGTTACCATGCGTGATATCCCCACAAGTCATCACACACTATGCACTATGAAACTTTGTTGCACGCTTCTATTCTTCTGTCCATTCCAAACTTCATAAATTCCAAACTACCATATCATAATGAAGCAGCAATCAATAAGTGTGCACTATAATGTTGTTTAAACATTTGAAGATATTCCAGCATGCCACCATTTCAGTTAGGCATTTGTTTATTTCCCACTTACCCACACATGATATTCCATCAGCACCAAGAGAGTAGCCAGTGTTGCAGGAACATATGAGGCTTCCAACAGTATTGTTGCATATCTGAGCACACCCTCCATTGTTAGTTAGACATTCATTTACATCTGAGGCGGATAAACCATACATTTATTTGTATTGGTTTCAACGTGTACAAATTTATTGGGGCATTGCATGAAATCTCTCAGCATGACTCATCCTATGCATGCAATTATTTATACACAGGATGACTGATTTGATTAAACTTTCACAAGCGTTGTCACACTATGCAAGCTGAATTGTACATATTTGTATAGTACCTTAATTCATACAAATCAACAGCATTGCATCAGAATAGACTACTGCTCAGCATCATTGGCTTACTACACATAACACTAACATCTTAGAAATGTGTACTGTAATTAAATCCAATGCCAACACTGGGACAGACAAAAAGGTTAGACCCTGTACAAAGGTACTGAATATTATCACTAAGGTTATCCTTACAAGTAGGACAAAATGCAAATGGCGTCATATTCAAAATGTTATAGTTCATTTACCATCACACGAGTTTCCATCAGCACCAAGAGAGTAGCCAGGGTTGCAGGAACATATGAAGCTTCCAAAAGTATTGTTGCATATCTGAGCACACCCTCCATTGTTAGTTAGACATTCGTTTATGTCTGGCAGATTAATCATACAGGTGATTCATTTCAACTCATACATATTTTATTACATTATTATCCCAGCAGTGTGCAGGCAGTTAGCATGTAATGACCACAAAAGTCAGAATACAGTGTCTCACGATACCCACATTTTGAGCAATCGATTCTAAAAAACTATATAGTTTGCCTAATTATGAAATGAGTCACAACTTTTTGAGTTGACATTTTTTAATTAAAAAAATTACGTACTACAGTGTTGGTCAAGCAAATGAAACTTTTCTAAATGTTCCAGCATGCCCTCTATTTCATTTAGGAATTTGTGTTCACTTACCCACACATGATCTTGCATCTGCCTCAAGATAGTAGCCAATGTTGCAGGAACATGTGAAGCTTCCAACAGTATTGTTGCATAGGTGAACACACCCTCCATTGTTAATTAGGCATTCATTTATTTCTGAGGCAATGAACCATGCAGATTTTATTCACTTCAATCTGTACACAATAAGACTTGCATCAAATCTTTCTGTATGTCATTGTGCTCGCTCCATGCATACAATTATTCATATATAGGATTACTGACTTGAAGAAACGTTAATAAGTGCTGCCAAACTATGCAAGCTGAATTGTACATGGCATTTTCATGCAAATTGATAGAATCACCCCTGACAATGTGATCACCAAAATGAACTACCCCACCTATGTACTGAGGCTTACCACACATAACACCAACATCTTCAAAATGTGAGCAGTCATTAATTCCAATGCCAGGATTGGGACAGTCAAGTAGACGTAGCTCTGTACCAAGACATTGAACATCATCTAACCAGATGGAACCTGCTCCTTGAGGGTAGTAACTGTATGGTGCTACAATGCCACCAGCTAAAAATGAATGATTGCATTAATGAAGTTGGTCAAAACACATACACGCACAGCTCACCGGAGTACCCTAGCTGTCTGCATGCCACTGAAGCATCAGCATCATTGAAATAATCATCACAAACCGTTCCCCAACTATTATTGTAGCACACTTCCACTCTGCCATTAAAGGATGTTGATCCTTGCAGAATGCGAATTTCTCCAGTTGAACACACTAGTAGGTATTGGGAGAAAATTAAGTGGTGTAACTTCAACTTGTTGTGTTTTTAATCAATGCTGTACATACATGTAAGCAAAGATCGAGGTAGACTTAGAATGCAAATATTATTTCCATTTGCAAGCATAAATATACATCCAATATATTTTCAATGCTTGCAGTTCATCTCCGAACAATATAGTTTATGCTCAAATTGGTATACATCGCTTACCATCACATGATCTTCCATCAGCACCAAGAGAGTAGCCAGGGTTACAGGAACATGTGAAGCTTCCAACAGTATTGTTGCATATCTGAGCACACCCTCCATTGTTAGTTAAACATTCATTTATATCTGAGACAGAGGAAACATACAGGTTATCCAGTTTCAACTTTTACAAAATTACTAGCACTTTGCATCCAATTTTTCTTCACTATACATCAGAATGGTTGTGTGAGGAACCTGTAGCAATTGCTGTTATGGTATGGAAGCTGAATTGTACCAATTGTGCATGGCAACAAATTGAATGCACCAGAATAGACTACCCTCATCAGAACGTACCATACATAACACCAACACACTCTACATTTGTGCCGCCATTATATCCAATGCCAACATTGGGACAGTCATGCAAACTGTCAATCCTTTGAATAGTATCACTAAGCTACCCAGCAAGGGCAAAATGCAAAATGTTGTCTTTCTCAAATTTTTAAAGTTCACTTACCCAAACATGACATCTGATCAGCACCAAGTAAGTAGCCAGTGTTGCAGGAACATTGGAAACTTCCAACAGTATTGTTGCATATCTGATCACACCCTCCATTGTTAGTAAGGCATTCGTCTATTTCTGAGATATATGAAAAATACAGATAAATTCACTTCAACCTGTACAAAATCACTAAATAGCCCACACGGGCTTTAGCTTTATCTTCTTGCAATAACACTTTGTCTGCCTTTTTCCACTCATCATTCCGATCTCTTCTTCTGCTCACGTGAAGGCATTTTGCTATAGCCCAAGTGTGAACTAAGATTGCATGGGAAAACCAACGAATTTAGATATTGTTGGGTGGCTGTCATGAATACCGGATAACCTATGATGTAATGTGTTATTTTTAGGTGGAGAGAATCTGATAGGCTGGGGGAGGTCAAGCGACAATAGTCGATTATATGCGATAATTATTGTATCATATAGGTGTGGGAACGAGACTATGGGATAAGCACCTGCCTTTTACTCACATTAGTTCATTGCCCGAATAGGGAGGGGGAGGAGGTGGAGGAGGAGGAGGAGGAGGAGGAGGAAGAGGAGGAGGAGGGGGAGGAGGAGGAGGAGGAGGAGGAGGAGGAGGGAGATGACAGAAATTTTAGATGAGACTGGATATGGACAATGCGGACGAGTATTTTTGTTCACTTAAGACGCACAGTCTCTTGACACGGAAACAATGCAGATCTGTTCTCCTATTTGATATCGGTCGATTGCCACTAAGAGTGCAGTGACCCGACTCATGGCCATCCACCTTGCCGAGAGTGACGTTTTTAATGACATTCGTGATACTACAGGATTCAACCTACTCTCGTAGGTTAACAAGTGTTGTTACACTAGTACTGAGCAAGCTAATATTCTGCATGGCACCTTTATTTTGCATCACATGAATAGTCTA
Organism: Eunapius fragilis; assembly: GCA_963681505.1. Lineage (NCBI taxonomy): Eukaryota > Metazoa > Porifera > Demospongiae > Spongillida > Spongillidae > Eunapius > Eunapius fragilis. Next base: position 3,748,103 of record OY811981.1, on the reverse strand, counting down.
CCCCACATCTATACTGAGGCTTAACACACATAACACCAACATCTTCTACATACATACAGTCATTAATTCCAACCAACATTGGGTCAGGCATACAAATTAGACTCTGCACCCAGGCATTGAGCATTACCAGTAGGCTACTTTGGTAGGACAAAATAAGAATTGTCATCTTGCCATAATTCACTTACCCTCACATGATGTTGCATCAGCACCAAGTGTGAAGCCAGGTTTGCAGGAACATTGAAAGCTCCCAAAAGTATTGTTGCATATCTGACTACACCCTCCATTGTTAGTTAGGCATTCATTTATTTCTGAGGCAGATGAATGGTACATATTAATTTCAACCTGAACAAATTTGCTAGAAAAATTGCTTCAAATATTTTTGCAAGTGACTGTTAACAAGTGGTGTTACACAGTGCAGTTGAATTGTACCTATTTGCATGACATCTTTATAGATGGCATCACAATGTATACTCCAGAATAGACTAGCCCACCTATGTACTGAGGCTTACCACACATAACACCAACATCTTCTAGATGTGAGCAGTCATTAATTTCAATGCCAGGATTGGGACAGTCAAGTAGACGTAGCTCTGTACCAAGACATTGAACATCATCTAACCAGATGGAACCTGCTCCTTGAGGGTAATAACCGTATGGTGCTACAATGCCACCAGCTGAAAAATGAATGCTAGCATTAATGAAGTTGGATAAAACACTTACACACACTGCTCACCAGAGTACCCTAGCTGTCTGCATGCCACTGAAGCATCCACATCATTGAAAAAATCATCACAAACTGTCCCCCAAGCATCATTGTAGCACACTTCCACTCTGCCAGTAAAGGATGTTGACCCATTTTGAACACGAATTTCTCCAGTTGTACACACTAGTAGGTATTGGGAGGAAATGTTAAGAGGTGAAACTTTACATGTATATAATAACATTTTTGAAGCAAAGAGGGTGGCATAAAAGGATGTTACTTTTTTATTGGTTCCCTTCGCAAGCATAATTATGCATCCAATACATTCTTAACCTTTTGTATGCATGCAGTTCAATTCAGAAACAATAGCTTTGTCTTGTAGCTTATGATCCCATATGCTACAATGTAGTAACTTACAGGTGGCAGCTATATACATCTTAACACAATTGTTTAAGAACTCACAGGGTATCTCTTAATGAGAATATTGATGAATTTTAATTACAATGTATCACACAATCAGAAATTCAGGCCACTGTAACCAGTGCCTAAGAAGAAAGAAGTTATAGAGGATCTATGTACCTTTAGAATACCATATATTTTGCAAATTTGAAAGAACATTCGTTAGGTCCTTTTTGCTGCAAACCATCCCATAAATGAAATCGTTATCATGAAAAGGGACCGTTGCCGTGAAAAGGGACCTTTACCGTGAAATGGGATCTAAGCATTAAAGTTGGCGTATGCAATGAAATGTATAAAAATTCAGGCCAATGTAACTCCATGATGGACAGGCTAATTTCAAGTGCGTACATGTAAGAAAGAACTTTTAGAGGACATAGGTGTCTCTTAGAGTATATGCTTGTACTAGGGCCCTTTTTGCTACAACGATCCCATAAATTATGTTATTCACTTGTACAAACTATAATTCAATTTCCCAGGTGACCACATAACAAACCTGTCACAATACAGTAGCAACTAAACTACAACTCAAACACCCTATTACACAACGACATACATAACTTATGTTGAAAAGAACCTAGAAATGAGCTAGTTATTTAAGATTCATATTCAGCTCTCATGTGCATGGGTATTTCTTATGCTAAATAACTAAAAGGTCTTATTTATGCTGATATTCACTTGGTTGCCCCAGTACGACAAAACACAAAATCTGTAGACTTGCTCAAAATTGCTTACCCATACATGACCTTGCATCAGCACCAAGAGAGTAGCCAATGTTGCAGGAACATGTGAAGCTTCCAACAGTATTGTTGCATATCTGAGCACACCCTCCATTGTTAGTTAGACATTCGTTTATTTCTGAGGCAGATTAATCATACAGATTATTTGTTTCAATTTGCATTTTGTTCATTAGGATGTTGCATCACATACATATGCAGGTGACTGTACTCACACTATGCATTCATTTAGTTATATGCAAGATGAATGATTTGAACAAGTGCTGTTACGCTTTGCAAGCTGAATTGTACATACTCTGCATGGCGTCATCATGGCATCACAATCTGAACGTATACTCCAAAATCCATCACCAACATCTACATGCGTTCATTTATTACAGTGCCAAACATTGGGACAATCATGCAGACAAATGTACCCAGGCATTGGATGTTATCACTAGGCTATCCTGGCAGGACAAAATCCAAAGCATAGTTTTGCTTTAAACATTAAAGTTCACTTACCCTCACATGACCTCACATCAACACCTAAAGAGTATCCAGTGTTACAGGAACATGTGAAGCTTCCAACAGTATTGTTGCATATCTGAGCACACCCTCCATTGTTAGTTAGACATTCATTGATTTCTGGAGTAGATTAACCATAAATATTACTCACACATAGCTGAGGCAGATTAACCATACACATTTAGCAATAAGTTCATCTTAAACAAAGCTACATTTCATATTGCTTCACAGCTCAAGGGCCTTGAGGCATATCCCTCGGACTTTGTTTAAGTTAGCATCATTAGGCTAGCCCAGTAAGACAAAATGAGAGAAGATATCTTGCTCAAATTATTCTAGTTCACTTACCCTGACATGACCTTCCATCAGCACCAAGAGAGTAGCCAGTGTTGCAGGAACATGTGAAGCTTCCAACAGTATTGTTGCATATCTGAGCACACCCTCCATTGTTAGTTAGACATTCATTTATATCTGTGGAGATACGGATTAATCATACATATCAACCAACCATAAATAGCCTAGCAATGAGTTACATAAGAACATTTGCTACTTGTTCTGAGCTCATGCGTTTGAAAGCTAGAATTTTCATCTTTTTAAACAGCTCAACAGTCATAAGGTCATTACCAGGTAGAACAAAATGCAAACTGTAGTTTTACTTAATATGTTAACTTACCAACACATGATCTCATATCAGCAACTAGAGCATAGCCAGGGTTGCAGGAACATGTGAAGCTTCCAACAGTATTGTTGCATATCTGAGTACACCCTCCATTGTTAGTCAAACATTCATTTAGATCTAAGGCAAAATAGCAATACATGCAATTCATTTCAAACATGCATATCTATTTTATCCAAGCTTTCTACAGGCAATGTTAGCAGCTGTGTCATCCAAGATGTCATCGCACTGTGTTCTATAAATCACTACTGCATTGTCCCACTCTTCCATAATTCACTTACCAACACAGGTTCTTGCATCAGCACCAAGGGAGTAGCCAATGTTGCAGGAACATGTGAAGCTTCCAACAGTATTGTTGCATATCTGAGCACAGCCTCCATTGTTAGTTAGACATTCATTTATATCTGTGTAGATTAACCACACATGTATTTGCCATAACTTGGTGACTACTTTAAAATATTTTGAAATCATTTCTAAATGTGCTTATTTGTATGGTTCTCACAGTTACAATTTGAACACAACCTTGACCCTAACCGCATAAAACAAACCTGCAACGCACTGAACACTAGCATCTTCAGAGTGAAAGCAGTTGTGTATACCAATTCCATTGTTGACACAGTCCCATAGCCTGGACTCATTCCCAACACAGCGAACATCATCCAGCCATATGGATCCTGTTCCTTGGCCATAAAATGCTAGAGGCAAACCTGTACCACTAGCTGTTTGGACACCAATATAGAAAAATTTCTGTTATAATTACATAGTTTATAATGTCATTTACAGTTAATGATAATCACATCAATGTGTCAAAAATCACATTCATGCACTCATATGCATGTAATAATATGAACTTAATACACTAGAACTGGATATTCTGATAAAATACAGTTATTTTGCTGGATTGATATGATGTCTTTAAATGGAGCTGATTTGGCACTGATTTGGTACTTGAACTGTATGACCAGAGTGACTAAGTATCATGCAGTGGAATACACTGTTCCAGCTTCAGTAATTATTTGGCTTGCAACAGAATCGTATGCAGTATAACAATTCCATTAATCTCAAAAAGGTAGGTTTAATAATAAACATGTCTTTTCAGCATGCATATTTTGGCGGCTTTGATACTGCATGTTAAACTTTTATTCTCCAATCGTCATTATTTTAAATCAGGAAGGTATGGAAATATAAGAACAATGACATGAAACTGATCACTATTTAGATTTGATATTGGCACATTATTAATTGTTCAGACCTTTTATATATTTTAAACCATGCTCTTAAATTAATAATTATAGCGGGCTGGGAATAATGATTAACTAATCACATATTAGGTGTCTGATATTTTACCATATCCAAGCTGTCTGCAGGCAACGGTAGCATCTATGTTATCCCATGAGTCATCGCACACTGTGCCCCATGAACCACTGTTGCATACTTCCACTCTTCCATTTAGAGCTGTCCCTCCAGCAAGACGAATGCTCCCAGTAATGCAGATCACTAGTTATATAAATGTTAGCATTATTATACTTATTGTGAACAACTAAACAATTACTTAATTGCCATATCATGTTAAGTAGATGGTAATGACATTTGAGATGAGATTTCATTACTTTATCAAGACAAAATGCGCACTTACTCAAAACAATAATCTTCTCAATGTGAACTAGGCATATATTCTTTGAGGGGTAAAGTGGTATTTTCATTTCGGTTAGGAAAAACATACTTGTTTCCACAATAAACCAAGTGGTACGCAACTACATGTAATTTATGTTGGAAAACTTATCAATTAGTTAATTAAGAAAATTTTTTATCTACTGTATGCTCACTGGTTTGATTAGAATGCATGATTTTTCATTTTTTAAAAACTCAACGTTTATGAGGCACATGGCTTGGGACTTTGATTAAGCTGATATTCATTAGGCTATAGCCCAGTAAGACAAAATGCAAACAGTAATATTAGTTTACTTACTGTCACATGACCTTCCATCAGCACTGAGTAAGAAGCCAGTGTTGCAGAAACAGCGATAAGTTCCAACAGTATTGTTGCATATCTGAGCACACCCTCCATTGTTAGTTAGACATTCATTTACATCTGAGGTAGAATAACCATACAAGTAATTCATTTCAACTCATAAAGTTTTTTCAGAATACGGTACACTTTTATCGGCAACATTAGGATCAATATTATCACACACTGTGTCCCATGAACCACTGCTGCACATTTCCACTCCTCTGTTTTCAGCTTTCCCATTCTGAAGACTACATACTAATCAAATCACCATATCATAATGAAATACCAATTACTTATATTTTGGATGACATTTCTTTACTTAAGCAACACATAAAATATTTGAAAGTGTTCCAACATGCCCTCCATTTCAGTTAGCATCTTTAAATTGTGTTCACTTACCCACACATGATCTTCCATCAGCACCAAGAGAGTACCCAGGGTTGCAGGAACATGTGAAGCTTCCAACAGTATTGTTGCATATCTGAGCACACCCTCCATTGTTAGTTAGACATTCGTTTACATCTGAGGCAGATTAAGCATACAGGTTTTTGCCAAAGAATGGTGGCTACTATGGATACAGGTTAATTACCTACATTTCTATTGTTTCTATATGTGCTTTTTAATTTTGTTGTACACAACTTGAATATAAATCCAATACCCTGGTGCCCACAAAACAAACCTGTACTGCACTGAACACTAGCATCTTCAGAGTGAAGGCAGTTGTGTATACCAATTCCATTGTTGACACAGTCCCATAGCCTGGACTCATTCCCAACACAGCCAACATCATCCAGCCATATGGATCCTGTTCCTTGGCCATAAAATGCTAGAGGCAAAGCTGTACCACTGCCTGTTTGGTAAGCATTGACATTTTTAAAATTTGCATAGCTGAACAATGTATGTTAACACACACAATACAAACCTAGCTCAAAGCCTCTATCAAATATCTGATAGCCTGGGCTGAGAAATTAATCTTAGGAAGGCACTACGCACCGCTTCTATTTTAAATGAGATATTGTTGTCATCATGGGAGAGATGGAAAAGATGAAGTGCGAACAGAACCTTTCTTCACACTGTGGATACTTACTTAAGACACGCGGGGCCACGTAACATTTTTGCCTAGTTATCACCTTGGATACATGAACACACTACTTTCAATGTCCTATCAGCACATGCGATTAAAGTCACGCCTGAAATTTTTATGGTGTATAAAACATTCCTGTAACTCAGATACACTGCTTTTTCTAGTCAAAAGGGTCGACTATATTGCGTGTTATTTGATTTTGAAGGTAAAATGTATGCTCTATTATATTCTATCTCCTGCAGTTTTCCTTACAAAACCAGTGGTAACAGAGGAGAGGGAGGCACCAGAGGAGAAGAGGAGAGGAGAGGGAAGCACCAGGGGAGAGGAAAGGGAGGCACCAATGGAGAAGAGAGGGAGGCACCAGGGGGAGAAGAGAGGGGGGCACCAGGGGGGGGGGGAGAAGAGAGGGGGGGCACCCCTGGTGCCTCCCTCTCCTCTCCCCCTGGTGCCTCCCTCTCCTCTCCCCTTGTGCCTCCCTCTCCTCTCCAGAGGAGAGGGAGGCACAAGGGGAGAGGAGATGGAGGTACCAGAGGAGAGGGAGGCACCAAAGGAAAGGTAGTCTACATGCCTGCGTTCATGAGTTATTTCAGAACATGTATAAAGTAACCAAGTGTAATGAATCTTTTTTTTTTCTCGTATCATTATGCTGTAGCAAAAAATGTGATTTTTACTCATTTTGCGTGGTTTGGAGATTGTATTGCCACCATAATGGAGGAAGATGCAGACCTTGTGACAAGGTTCTGCAAGACCTGTGAAAATTGCTGTACATCTCTACAAGAAACTATCTATCATCTGCATATGCTCAGACATGTATGAATAATATTTGTCATGCCTGAATATTAGCAAAGACTATGACACCCTCTAGTCCTGCATTGTGCAAGTACTTTAACTGGATTGTAAAATCAATGCACATATAGCACAATCCAAATAATTTCCGCCATCATTAATTGTGTGTGTATGTGGGGGGTGGGGACTGATGATGGCCCATTTTTATGTATGCAATGAATATTAGGTGCCAGATTTTTTAAGGGGCACATGCCCTCCTACCCTCCCCCCACCCACGATCGTTGGCAGCTAGGAATGATAAAGGGAATGAAGACCATGAAGGCAGGCCTCCCCTATTGGAGACGCCTCCTCTAACCGTTCATTGTATAAATCATGCGCCTATCAATGGTTTCCCCACCTCCACCAGTGCGCACAGATGGGGCCTTAGGGTGAGTGCAAAATAATGCCACAACCGGGCAAATCAATCCAACAAATAATATTAGAGCATGTAGTTACGTTCATACCAAGAGTTAGGTTATATTATCTGAATGATATGTAGCAATCAGATCGATGTAACAGGCTGAATCTGAACTTTATAAAATATCATATATCTGAACATTTGAACTAACTAGCATTCTTCTGATATTAGGTTTTGCTTCCAAATTGGAGAATGCTTTCCCCCGTTTAATCCGCTAATAATGAATTAATGAATATAATTAGGATGGATTTAACCAGCTTTTAAATATTCCAACCCAGGTTATACGTTGCTATTCCATATGTGAAATAGCTCTTCCAACAGTAATCAGATGTGGTACAGATAATACACGGTCGTTTTAATTAGTTGTTACATAGAAACTTTAATACATCACCGTAGCAACCAGCCTAGGAACCGCATGTACATCAAAAAAGCAACATGGCTTGTATCAGGTAGCGGTATTCAAGTTCTTGCGGGTAACATCGTACATGGCTGTCCTTGGTGGATTGCTGGCCCCCAACACGCAATCTCAGTTTGGTTAATTCGTGGCACACACATTATGCAATTATTAATGGTCTCCCCCCACCTTCTGCACAGGTGGGGCAATTTGATGATATCATTGCGGTTTTCAAATATCCCCCTCCTGAGGCATTTTATCCAATCAAATCCCCCCACATATGTCGCGTATAAGTCATATTTCTCATAAATAATTAAGCACAATGGTAATTTGTCAAAAATCTCCACACCTGGGGTAAAAACCTTAGTCAATCCTGATCTGGCAAGTCACTCCATACAATCAGTTGGCACTGGTTTTGTTAGAATGGCTAAATGTGGTTTAGTGGGATACAATTTGAATTGTTTGGCTTGCAGCACAATCTGCACACGAAGTGCAACAAAGTAACCAATCTGAATGAGTTGTGTTGCGTGTATAATCAGCCATGCATATTTGGGCTGGCAATTTTTATTCTCCATTCATCTTTATTTAAGAATAGCAAACTTTAACTAAGAGAAGGTATTCAAATAAAATACCCACGACATGAACTCGGCCACCAAAATATGGCACATAAACATATTATTATTTTTTCAGGACATTACGTATTTTAAATGCTATACAATAGGATAATCAAACCAATGATTTTAGTTTGGTAGGTCCATGCATTCATATTTAACATTGTTATTAGTGTCATCAAAGGTTAAGAATTCAGATGATTCCATATAAAAAGTGTGTGTGTGTGTGTGATTTTTTACCATATCCAAGCTGTCTGCAGGCAACGGTAGCATCTATGTTATCCCATGAGTCATCGCACACTGTTCCCCATGATCCACTGTTGCAAACTTCCACTCTTCCATTTTGAGCTGTCCCTCCAGCAAGACGAATGCTCCCAGTGGTGCAGATCCCTGGTTAAAAAAAATTTTAATGTATTATTCTGAACGACTAAATAATCGTTTCATAATGGAATAGAAATTAAATAGATTTCAGTTGAAATATTAAAGACTAGATGCACAGTATAGTTTGCTAAAAATGCATAAAACTTTTAATGTATTCCACCACACCCATCATTCAGGGTCGTAGATAAGGGAGGGGGGGGTGGCAGATGATATTCACTATCAATTTTCACCATATATGGTAATAGCAAGACCATATATGGTGAAAATTGATAGTGAGTATCATCACCCCCCCCCCCACCATTATTAAATTTCCACCTTTTTTTTTTTAGGCAGAGAGAGTAATTTACTTCTGTCCTTCATGCATCCGAGGCAGGGGAAAGGACACACTCATTTCCATAATAACTGCTGTTTATAAACATACCACAAATAACTTTGATAAACAAACTTGATAGAATTAGTTTGTTCATTAAGTTAAGAGAAAAAAACACTAGATATTGTTACACAGCTCAAGGGTAATGGGGCATATGTATGGGACTTTGATTAAGCCGATGTTTATTAGGCTACTCATATAGGACAAAATGTGAAATGCAATATTGTCGTTCACTTACTGTCACATGACCTTCCATCAGCACTGAGTAAGTAGCTACTGTTGCAGGAACACCGAAAGCTTCCAACAGTATTGTTGCATATCTGATCACACCCTCCATTGTTAGTTAGACATTCATTTACATCTGAGGTAGATAAACCATACAGGTAATACATTTCAAATCGTATGTATTTTTCAGCATATATATTTATCTGAGCTGTCTACAGGAAAGACAGAATTTTTGCTGTTCCATGAGTCAGACTCAACACACAGTGCCCCATGCACCACTGTTGCAAACGTTTACTCTTCCATTGGGAGCTGTCCCTTCAGCACAGCAAATGCTTTCAGTGGTGCAGGCCACTACCAATATAAGCGTTAGCATTATTATTCTGGGCAACTAATTGATTAATGGAATAGCAATTTAATAGTCATCAATTTTATCCTTTCTGTACTTCTATATGACACCACCTTGATAAACCAACGCACTCTCTATTCTGGTTAGGTATTTCATTGTGTTCACTTACCCACACATGATCTTCTATCAGCACCAAGAGAGTAGCTAGAGTTGCAGGAACATGTGAAGCTTCCAACAGTATTGTTGCATATCTGAGCACACCCTCCTTTGTTAGTTAGACATTCGTTTACATCTGAAGTAGAAGGACCACACCAGGTTATTCATTTCAATTCATACATATTTATAAAGATACTAATATTGCCTGTAGATTGCTTTGTTAAAAATGTTTTCAGATACAAGTCATCACACACTCTGTTTCATAAATGATTGTTGCCAACTTCAACTAGTACTCTTACATCTTGAGCTGTTCCTCTAGCATGCCATAGGCCACAAGTTTAATAAACATGGGTATCATTATCCTGACCAAACTAATTTTAACTTTCTTTACTTTTATGCACCAAATGCACAGTAAATTCAGCTCACACACATGAAACTTTCAAATTTATTCCAGAATGAACTCTATTTCAGTTAAACATTTATAAATTTGTGTTCACTTACCCACACATGATCTTGCATCAACCCCAAGTGAGTAGCTACTGTTGCAGGAACATCGAAAGCTTCCTATAGTATTGTTGCATATCTGAGCACACCCTCCATTGTTAGTTAGACATTCGTTTATATCTGAAGCAGAATAATCATCCATGTAAGTATAATAACATGGTGGATACTTTTAACTGTACTTATGTATGCTCTATCTTTCATTGCACACAACTATTATTAGAACACCCTGATTGCTATAAAACAAACCTGCACCGCACTGAACACTAGCATCTTCAGAGTGGAGGCAGTTGTGTATACCAATTCCATTGTTGACACAGTCCCATAGCCTGGACTCATTCCCAACACAGCGAACATCATCCAGCCATATGGATCCTGTTCCTTGACCATAAAATGCTAGAGACAAAGCTGTACCATTACCTGTTGGAAAGTACCAACCATTATAGTATTCTAATTGCATAGTAGTATATTGCACTTGTATTCACTAGGCTATGATACCATATGGGTGTATATGCCATATTGCATGCACTTATATGCTCATAGAAATAATATGAACACTACCACAGGATAGTCCGATGTATTTTTTTTTTTTTTTACTGAAATGGTACAATTTGGCCACAATGGACCTGATTTGGCAATTGATTTATGACTAGTAGGTACTGCTTTAGATAGAATGAGGAAATAGGAGTAAACTGGAACTTTTTTGGCCAGCAACAGCCTGCGCTAACATGCAACAAAGTAAACAATCTGAATGTTGGATTCATAATAAATGTGTCTTGTCAGCATACATATTTGGGCTGGCATTCTTTATTGTCTATTATTCATTCCTATTTATGGATGGTGATCTTTAAATAAGGAAGATGGTTAAATATAAGAACAATGGCATAAGCTCAGCCACTAAATGATGGCCACATAATTAACATAATTTCTGTCAGGTTTTATATCTGAAAAGTGAAATAAACCATATACAAAGTGCTTTTAATTCTATAGATATGTGTGTTTGTACTTAACATTGATTTTGGGCAGGGAATAAGGATGTAAAAAATCACTATGTAATATTTGTATACTAAAAGGTGTGTGTGCTATTTTACCATATCCAAGCTGCCTGCAGGCAACGGTAGCATCTATGTTATCCCATGAGTCATCACACACTGTTCCCCATGATCCATTGTTGCATACTTCCACTCTTCCATTTTGAGCTGTCCCTCCAGCAAGACGAATGCTTCCAGTGGTGCAGATCACTAGTTTCATAAATGATGACATTATTATTATGCATACCTACTAATTTACCATTTAATAGTGAGTTAGCTAATTAAATTTTCATCTGCTTTGTTTAGTTGAGATTTCATTAGTTAGATTAAATACACATCACGGTTTTGTTTGATCAAATGACACGAAACTTCCAAGTATTCAAGCACTGCAAATAAGTTGGCTGCTATGTCAAACCAAAGTTTGGTTTGTCACATGCACTACACAGTGTAAACCAAACGTGGTTTAGGGTTTAAACCAAGTTATTTTGGTTTAACACTAAAACCGTATGCATGGTTTTATGTGTTAACCAAACTTCTTGGTTTACCCTGCATCGTACAATATAGTTTAAAAAAACACTCAGACTGAACAGGATTTGAACTCTACACATATTCCTATCAGCGCACGACTTGATCAACCAGTGCTTTTTTTGCACATATGGTTGCCATGCACAAACGGCGACAAAATGTGCATCCAAGCAGCCCTGCCGCATTCAAAACTGTATTCATAACCAATATGCATTCCACTGACCTGCCTTCATAACATGAATAGATAGTAACCCCATGCAGCAGTAATGATTACTATTGTAATTATATTCGTCAGCAAATTGTAATGGCCATGCATGCAGGGTAGTAATGAATTTTAAGAAGAATTCACGGACATTGATACACTTTTTTTATGCAGGTCATTCTACCTACACTATAGAACTAGAACAATATAGTTGCTTAAATTTACATCATGGATCGCACAAAAGCAACTAAAAAGTCACCTGACAATCACATAAGGCTAAATATTTGATATTTCGAATGCAAATCCCAGGTGCAGTCCTCTTCACTGCTCTCCCGCCCTGAGGCATGCAAAAACAGTCCCCTTGCTGGTGAATTACAAGGTTACAAGTATAATGAAATAGGTACACAACACTTCATAACTTCATTCCCTGTATAAATTCTTTTTGCATACATCTTACTTAGCGTATTTATATACTTCACGATGGTGCATGCAGCATATTCCTTTCTTGATATACCTGAGCTAGGTCTGGGTGCATGAAATGGTAAGCACCTGTTTGGACTGCACAGATGGTCACCAGTCAAGGAAACGGAATGTTGATCAAATTAGAATACAATATTAAAACGTTTGGTTTAAACTGTAAACTATCTTGCATTCAAACCAAAATGATGAGTTTAAATGTTAAACCACAATATTGGTTTGACTGTTTGGTTTGATTACAAAACCATATAAAATTTAAACCACTGGTTTAAAATTCTTTGGTTTGATGTGGCAACCAAATTGTTTGCAGTGAGCACACCAATTTTATTTGTCCACCATTTGTTTGTTCCAAGGTAAACTATTGGCGCAGTTAAGCCGAGATGCATACAATGTCCAGCCTGTTTATTAATTTGAGAGCTGTGTGTGACGGGCGGTTAATGGATATCGTACACTGGGGTAAAAAATTAACACAATACATATTACTCAGCCACCCATTAGTTAATCAATAAATGCCCTTATTTCTGAATCCTACTGTTGTAAGAATGCAAGGCTTCCTCTTGATTGATTTTTCTCTTGCTACACAATGCTAAATGAATTTTGAAGTTCACTAATTTGTGAGAATAATTGAAGTTCTTATTAAGCAGCTGCTGTCCTGCATATAGCATCACATTGGTTTGTTTTTAATGGCACCACAATTTTCTCATGTGCAATTTAGTGCTCAAATTAGCCATATATCTACAGTGTTATGTTAACTTAGATGTTCACTGGAACTTTAAGTGGTACTTAGGTTAACAGTTACTACACTTCGCTGTAAAAGCTAATGAATCCTTCAAAAACATGCACATGTACGGTTATGGGTGGCAAATCATGATTAAATCGATCTAGTTAATGAGTGAAATCTTTACTTTTATTGAAGGTAGGGAATTAAACCACACCATATTTACCACTGGCCTTTACCATTGCTTGTTGAAATATGACATAGCATGCAGCAGCAGCTGCAGCGCAAGACTTTGTGTGCAGTTAGTTATTTGTACGAGGAAAGGAAAACAAATTTGCAAGCTAGACCTACATTTTGTCTGCATTTTTGAACACTTTGTTAGGTAAAACAAGAATTCTGACCCAGGTAAATGTATTACACATCAATAAAAATTCTACTCACTAGCACATTTTCATACGCTAGTTCTGTTAATTTTTAGGTTTCACTTATACCGAAGTGCATGCTAAGCAGAACTCAAGTGTTTTGTAGCTGTGCTTCCTGAGATGCTTTTAATATTATTGAAATGATTGTAAAGGGAAAGGGAAAACGTTATCCACAGATAATAAAACATTAATCAGAGATGCACAACTGTAGAACTGGAAGTATGAGCTCTGCATATATGAATAAAGGCTAGAGCATGAAAATACCATTGGGACAAACTTCAGTTTCTCTGGCACTTCAAAGAATGATAATCATACCAATACAGAGACTCTTAGAGTAAAAAATCAATATTGCTGGACCATGTTTGGTATGCAGCTATTAATAATCACATCCTTTTTATTCCATATCCCTATCCCATCTTAGAAAAACAGGAATCCTGTCGAATAATTAGACATAGGTTTGATGAAACTGGCAACAGCATGTAGCAATTATGAAATGAAAAGGTGTGCTACACGTAAGTCTATTACATATGGCATGCATTGTTATCACTATGCACAATATGACCAGCAGCAGAATCATATAGTTTTACTTGTACAAAGCTATAATTCAAATGCCCGGGTAAAACAAACCTGCAGCAGCACACTGCACACTAGCATCTTCAGAGTGAAGGCAGTTGTGTACACCTATGCCATTGTTGACACAGTTCCAGACTGAAGATTCATAGCCTGAACAAATCACATCGTCCAGATAAATTGAGCCAGTTCCTTCGCCATACAATGCAAGAGGGTATGCAATGCCACCTTTGAAAACAAAGATTTACATCAATGGATTTGTCATTCTGAAATTGCACTAACAGCATTATAGGTGTTCCATTACATACATCTTTGTAGGCATACACCAACCTGAAAGTCCAAGCTGCCTGCACACTACAGCAGCATTGGTGTCCACCCATGAGTCATCACAAACTGTCCCCCAGGTGCCGTTGTAACACACCTCAACTCTCCCATTCAATGTTGAATTTCCAGCCACAAGACGCACACTTCCAGTAGTATTGCAAGCTGAATATGCAATTAGGAGAATGAATGGAAGGGCTTTTATAGTTCACATAAATATTAATTGTTTTCTAACAAATTACATCATTATGTTATCATTAACTTAGGGAAAGAACCAGCTCTATGGTGGCCGTAGCATATACATGTAGCCATCACGGCCCATGACCATACAGTTTTTTTTTTCAAATTGATTATGTTAAACTATGCACAATGTCAGTGATGTGTCACAACTTTGTTGTTGTACATGTGCTTCGGTGAGTTGCAATAGTATGCTTTTCTGATTGAATTAATGTTGAAAGCCGCGATGACCAGCATGTGTTCATGGCGCCAGCATATAATCTATGGAGCCAGTAGTCTGACCATGTATTCTACTGAATTATGTAATTGAATCACTATTCATGGAAAACTAACAGTTGGAAAG
The DNA here is from genome assembly GCA_963681505.1 of Eunapius fragilis. Lineage (NCBI taxonomy): Eukaryota > Metazoa > Porifera > Demospongiae > Spongillida > Spongillidae > Eunapius > Eunapius fragilis. The sequence goes on along the minus strand of OY811981.1, from coordinate 3,732,865 downwards.
ATTATCCTCCGTTATAATTTTCTTTCTAGGCTTTTTCTTTTGTTTGTTCCATTGTAGAATTAACAAAGTGACAAAGCCCTGACTTGCCCAAAGATAAAATTAATGATGTGAATGCAGAAATGAAACAATTTAGCACACAAACAGAAAGGAAACACCTTACTGAAGCTACCATGCTAACATCAGTTTTGTTTCTATTGTAGCCGTTGACTATTAGGCAACAAAAACGACATAAATGTCTGATCTTATACATCATTACATCGGATAATTAATATATGGCATGCAGTATTTATTGAGATATCATGCAGTAATATGCATTTTATTGCAGCTGAGCATGCAAACCTGCAGATCGAACACTTGCAATGCGGATTGTTATGTTAATAGGCCTTTTTAATTATTATGCTACACATGAGCATTAATTGTGAGCAACAATAACAAACCGAAGGCGACCTCTTTCTAATCTTGCAAATTAAAGGTAAAGGTATCCCCAAGAAAAACAGTTTTTAGTCGAGAACGTGCTCCAGCACGTGATCAATTACACCTGTTACATGTACTGTCTTTAATTTAATCTGCAGGTAAACTTTTACTCTTACCATGTTATCAACCAAAATCATACTCACGTGACAAAAAGAAATCTTAACTTACAAACAGCTGTGCACGTGACACCCGCATCCTCGGTATGGGCACAGTTATTAATGCCGATGCCAGGGTTGGCACACTGCCACAGTCGGGACTCACTCCCAGTACAGCCAACATCATCGAGTAGTATTGTGCCAGTTCCACCTCCATACAACTGTATTCCGGTACCGCCTAAATACAGCGACCGTAAGGTAGTGACAAACACCATGTACGTATAATTAGGTAATGCAAATATGCTCATGGTGCATAGCAATCTCGATTGTATTATACTAACTCATACCTATTTTTACACCATAATGCCTCGTCCTCCGTAAGTTCGTGCTAAGTGATTGACCAATACTTTGCTCAAATGCATGCAATTGGAAATCTGTGTGCATGCACTTGCCCATTTAATTTATTCTAGGAATGTTATTTGGTTATAGTAAACGTAACATTCCTATAATGTATTAATTTAAGTCGTGATATGAGTATTGCATGGGCACCAATATGGCCACCACACAATACAAATGATACTAAGTGCATGCAGTTGACTCCAATTTTTATAATTTTTGGACAAATAGTGGGACAAAATAAGTTTGAAATCTTATTATCAGCATGTTTGTTTACCCATCGTTGCTACAATATACATGTTACAGAATTTTAAGTCTTGTCCTTCTGTACATGGATGAGTGAGGGCATATGTGCTTCTGGTTTGCGTGAATTCTTGCTAATTCCAATTAACCGATTGTCCCAAACTTTGGAACAAACTTTTAATAGTTGTGCAGTAGGAAGTAAATGCAAACCAAAAGTCCCTATGCCTTTATTCAACCATGTACAGAAGAAGGACAAGACTTAACACTCTGCATGTACCATACATATTTTGGTCCCTGCCAATAATCATTGTGTCCCACTAAGGTTAATGCTGTTATCATAGTCTTTAAAAACAACCCCTCATCTCGTCCACGCCCCCTTATAAACAAAATATTAAATTGGACATGTGCAAAGGCATTTCATTTTGAATTATCATGCTTTGCAGGCAGCAATGAAACGAGGCCATATCCAACATATGTTCTTTTTATAGTAATCTGACCTCCATATCCAAGCTGTCTGCAAACAACTGCTGCATCAGTGTTATCCCAAAGGTCATCGCACACTGTTCCCCACGCACCGTTGTAACACACTTCCACTCTACCCGTGTAGCGGGTAGTTCCAACGAGGCGGATATTTCCGTTCATAGTACAAGCTGAAAAGGTGTCCGTGTCAAATTATACCAATAGTACATAAGAATTCTTACTTTGAGCGGTTGAATATCGAACGCCTGACATAATGATAATGAAAATAAAGAGCATTACATTTAGATACACATCCAACGTCAAATGCGCACCATGCATTATGTACATCTCTCTCTCTCTCTCTCTCTCTCTCTCTCTCTCTCTCTCTCTCTCTCTCTCCTCTCTCTCTCTCTCTCTCTCTCTCTCTCTCTCCTCTCTCTCTCTCTCTCTCTCTCTCTCTCTCTCTCTCTCTCTCTCTCTTCTCTCTCTCTCTCTCTCTCTCTCTCTCTCTCTCTCTCTCTCTCTCTCTCTCTCTCTCTCTCTCTCTCTCTCTCTCTCTCTCTCTCTCTCTCTCTCTCTCTCTCTCTCTCTCTCTCTCTCTCTCTCTCTCTCTCTCTCTCTCTCTCCTCCCTGGTTACGCCACTGAGGGGTGATAAATCACACGACGGCAGCTAGCAATGAACTGTTGATTTTTGTTTAAAAAAAAAATGGTTTCTTTCAGAGAGAGAGAGATAGAGAGAGAGGAGAGGGAAGGAGGGAGGGTGGGAGGGAGGGAGGGAGGGAGGGAAAGAGAGAGAGAGAGAGAGAGAGAGAGAGAGAGAGAGAGAGAGGAGAGAGAGGAGAGAGAGAGTGAGAGGAGAGAGAGAGAGAGAGGAGAGAGAGAGAGAGAGAGAGAGAGAGAGAGAGAGAGAGAGAGAGAGAGAGAGAGAGAGAGAGAGAGAATATGGGTACGAAAAGAGCTAGCTAGCGCGTGGATCACAATGGAAAATAGACCGTGAATAAATTTTTTTTTCATCTGTGATTTTTAAATCATTTTTAAAAACACCGCACTGATATTCTACGAGCGTAGCGGTGATGTAATCCACCCGTAGCTGCACGTTTTTAGGGTCTGGCAGGATACTAACTCAGGTGAGCGAGAATCTAAAACGAATTGCAAATATGTCACATCACATAGTTTCTCTTTCCTTGCACGCGTAGATGGTGATTGTCGAAGTATTGCTCGGCTAGTTATAGGGGCACAATCGAAGATAAGCGGCAGAGAATTGCCTGCCTTCTTAACCCATGATGATGGTCACTTCGAATTTAATAGGACAAATGCATGCATCGAAGAATACTCCGCTATATCAATTATGCGTAAGATTGTGACCTATAAACATACGATACAGACTTGAGTAAAGGAAGTGGGGCCCCCGCTATTCAATTTACACACGGTACCATCGCACGCACGCTTCTGCATGTGCGATGACATGAATCTATCATGCGCTATATTCAAAATCGTTAGATGCAGGGGGTTCCTAAATCTACGAAGGGGTCGCGATTTAGGGACGGGGGGGGGGGGACACGAATCCGCGCTCCCTATAGTTTTGGGGACGGGGGTCTTGAGTTTTATGAGTCCCCAATTCTACGTACGTGTCACCAGCGAGCGGAGCCACATAAGGGCGCACAGCAAAAAAAGCGCCGAATCAAATTTTGATTTGCAATTGATTTGACAGTCACATTCCTGATACAGGATGTTGTAATGGAACCATGTATTTGGATTTCACTGCATGGTATCCATTCGCTCCCCTGCCGGTTTTAAATTATGCATGGCAAGTCGTCAGCTACTCAGGCTGTTCGCTTCATGCATGGCATTGTAACCTGTCTATATACCACCCCGATCATGATATAGATCGCTCCAGTACTACACGCAATCGTCAGACAATTTTTTTTATCTACATGCCTTTGGTACTCGCGTTCTAATTTATGGACACTATAACCGAGCGGCATATACATGCACGCATTCCACTACTCAGCTTGTGCGCGTGCAGTATATAGTTAGGCACTGCGTGATTTTAGACCGTAAATTCCTAGACGTCAGAAGAAAAATTTTCTATTTGCAATTTTAAAATTTTTTTTATTGACGCCATTTGGTAAAAACGATCTGGTAGCTTCATTATGCTTCATTATGGCTTACTAAGCATTCAGAACGACTGCCGAATGCGTCAGCAATAGACCAGACTAGTTTTTAAAGTTTTAAAACACGCATCGTATTTCTTAAGAGTTGTCCAAATCGAATACAGTTTTTTGCACACGATTTTCGACTCTAAAACGCTGCGTCCCCTCCAAGGTAAGTATTCTCCCCGCTAGATAATTCATCCTTCTATCTTTCTACGAAATTTCATAAAGATTGGACGAAGCGCCGGGTACCTCCACGATGCGCCAGTTACTGAGCATCATTGAACCGATACATCCAATGGTACTGTACACCAGGATCTAAAAAAAACATCATATTTAATATCTTACATCGTAACTTTTGAGTTTGGATCGCTGAAATGACTGAATTTACAGGGTCAAAACATTAAGGTATCTTCAGGCTAAGGTTTTTGGCTTACAACTCAACAAATAGTTAGACTTAAGAGCTCATTTTTGTTGTATAGATAGCTCATTATAATAACTTTATATATGGAATGTTTCAACTCTTAAGTCCAATTCATTTTGAAGTTAGGTTTGTTTTTATAAGGTTTTTGATATGAGTGCTGCTTAGCATCATTACGGCCGAATTAATTCGACTTAAGAGATGAAAATCATGTCATACTACTCAGAGTCCCTAAAGTAACCATATATTTTTAAATAATTTATTGGACATTTGCTAACCATAATAAATATTGCTACAAAAGCAGAAAAGTTAAAAATTTAAGGAATTATATTCAATGTTAGGATTCTTCAGTAAATGTATAAGATATACGTGACGTCAGTGTGCGCGCGTGCTATGTTATCCGCTTCAAACGCCACGGGTTCTTTTCAGAACCAATGCAGCGTGGCATCCCAAATGGACCCTTCCCCTGATGAACCAAGCTCGAGTGGAACAAGAGCTAAGAGACCAATTGGAAAGCGCGATATGACGGCTCTATTAGCATTGCCATCACCAATGAAATCAAGATGTCAAAGAGGAAGCAAAACCAAGGCGCTTGCAGAGAGATTTAGCAGTGTGGAGCATGAAACATTCAATGAGATATTTGCATTACTAATACAAGGTGTAATTGATGTAATTAAGAAACAGATGGATGATTATCTCGGAAGTGAACTTGCTACACTGTCGATAATACAATTACAGTTATTGAAATGCTCGTGGACTATTTAACTGGTGATTTCGTGTTTGTGGCCGATGGAACTGATATCCTTCAATCCTAAATGATATTGTGCTTGATTGTGCATCGGCGTCCCCGGGGGGGGGGCAGGGGGGGGCCATGGCCCCCCCCCCCCCCCCCCCCCTTCGGGACTGAATGGCGCCCCCCCCCCCCCCCCCACCCATGTAATAAAAGTTTACATACATGCGCACCCCCCACTGGCTGAATTGGCTGAAAGCGGACAGCACCCCTCGCCCACTGGTTGAATTAACAATTTGAAAAGATACAAGTGATGAAAATAATATATCTTTTAGTGATCAGCCTTTTATAAGTCTTGCCTATATCAGAACCAATGTTAATATCTTACGGAATGGCAAGGTTATGCCTTGTTATTCCTCAACCGTCACAGTTTTTATTGCGATTACGCATTGACCGATGTACTAAAAAAGTTGTCACTTTGAGGCTAAATATCTCTGGTATTTAATATGCTAGGATGACGCAAGAAGTACTGTTAAACGCAGCTTTTTTGCTCTTTCTAATGATAATATTATTATAATCCTTTGAGCATTTTTGTTAAAATTCCGCGGTGCCTACTATAATATAGTGTAAAACAGAACTTACATGAAGCAAACACCACCAGACTGAGAATGAAATGTTCGCGTAATGGCATCTTCTTGCAGACTGACAATCGATTCTGAACACCACTGATTACTTTGTTGTTGTTCTACCAATAAACAAAGCGCTCGTATGTGCACATACAGCGGTATGAATTCGATTTGCAATCGTTGGCAAATATATACGACAAAGATTTATTTGCCTGTAAGCCTATATAGAATATACATTTCAAATAATGTTCATTCAGTCAGTGTTGTCTAGCTCATTCTTTGTTCTCCTATACCATGCAGGACCTGTAGCTGTTTTATGCACCAGTGTAAAAAAAAACTAAGAGGTGCAATTTTGCAACTCAGCTCGTGAATAAGAATATCCTAAGAATGCTGATTGGGTGCAAGTTGAATTCATACGCCAATGTTTTGAGCTGGTAGATTCCGTGGTTCAGTGAGCTAGTGTTAATTAAGGGGTATGGGAGGCGTAAACACTTACTAGCATCTCAACTTGCCATGCATCAATGCATCATTCTATGTCAAAATATATGCAAGGTTGAATCTTTCGCTGGTGAGAGCAAACTCGAGGGCAGTCTAGGTTCCATATGTTCATGATCACATGCTATATAATAGAATGGTATAATTATAATGTCATATCCTTTAGAAGTCCCACCATGCATCATGTTCATTTTGTTCAAAAAGAGCTAAGTTGGCGCACAAAGGTACTGCCTTTTGTCCTAGAGGAGATTTAATTGTTGCCGACAATTCAGTGCCATGCATCTTACGTCCCATGAGCTGCCAAACACAGAGGTCGTCTCACACATAAGCCTGTCCCAACTGAGTTCCTTTGTGATCATTGGTTGCAGGACCAATTCAGTGACCTGCGGAACATGGCATTGTCAAGGGCCACGACTAAGTTTGCCGCGGTTTATCCATTTCTAGGGGAGGTTGGACACTAATAAACAACATCGTACCAAGGAGCAAGTTATATCAGCTATTTCCTATGCCCCCCCCCCCCCCCCCCCCCCCCCCCACACACACACACACACAACCAGCTAGCTAGTATGAATAAAATTAAATAATAGTTTAAGTATTGAAGGCATTAAAAAAATGATTTCATCGTTTTGTGCATTAATTAATGTTAGGTCATCGTTTTGTGCATTAATTAATGTTAGGTCAGTTTGCACGCGTGTTACGTTTGTAAGGTTTCTCGTCCGGTGTGGGTTCCTACTGCATCCATTTTTCGTATTGTGCTGTCTGTTGAGTATTCTAATCAGGCCATCTAAACAGGTGGATCCTGGAAAGGGGGGGGGGAGGGCTATGTCTAGTCCCATGATCAGCATGTTGGATTTGAACTATAAACGACTCCGGAACCCGGAACTCGCCAAAAACTGAAGTCAGGGGCTTTGTCCAAACTATTTAGTGTCATTGTGACGTTAACATTTTTACCCCCAGTTTTGTATATGTGTTGTTCATATCGAGAAATGAGCGGTCAACGGGAAACCTGAAAGTCAGGATTTTGGTCATTTGTAATTGCATGCTGTTGCTAATGTTTACCAAGGCTTAAATATGATTTTTGTTTGATTGTTCCGTCTTTTACTTTTGTGTAATATTCAAGAATTGTTCTATTGATTTTGTACGGAAAATTATAATACTTGATAATAACTAACCAGCCCTAGGTGATACAACACTTGCGCCAACGGATCTATCTCAATCAGTATCACAATTCATCAAATCAGTAAAAAAAAAGTATCCCTTTATATTGAAATTTTCGCTTCCATAAAGCAAAATAGTGCTTCCCATAGACAAGTATACAATGTGTTATTTTTTTGACCTCATTACAATATTCCACAAAGAATAATTATTGACACATAAAGATATTTCTAGTTGCGCCATTGGATTACTACTCTTCATACATTCTAGTATTTTATGACAGCTGAATATAATTTATTTCTCTTAATATGTTCCTTCCTAACAATTTAAAAGTGAACAAGGTCTCTGTTGGCCATAATAGAATTCACTGCTGGAAAAAATGGCGCTTACCAGCTGATGTAATCCATGGGCATCGTCCAACATGTAATAAAAATTAATAACTTGTAGTTATTTTTGTATACATATGGTTGGACAAAAGGGTCCATAATTAGACAATACCGTAAACCAAAAAAATCCATTGCGGCTAGATGCGCCATGGCCTCATTGATATCAGCCCCGGATCCAGCATAGGCTCGGGGGGGGCGGCCGCCCCCCCCCCCCCCATTCATACCAAATGCCGCCCTCTGGGACCAATTGCCGCCCCCCCCCCCCCCCCCGCTCCATTCCCCACGCACTATCACGCGCGCGCGCACAAACCAAGATATAAATCATCGTACGGCAAGCGCCCCCCCCCCACTTTTCGTATCGGACCTGAAGCAGACTGCACCCCCCCCCCCCCCCCCGCTTTTCGTACCGGGCCTAAAACGGACAGCACCCCTCCCCCCCCCCCCGCTTTTGGATCGGGCCTAAAACGGACAGCACACCCCCCCCCCCCCCCCCCCCGCTTTTCGTATCCGCCCCTGGCTTCGCATGTATTCATTGTCAATGTGCCGCCCCTCCAGTAAAACCGCCCCCCCCTTAGCCAAATCCTGGATCCGGGGCTGATTGATATGGCGTTTTTTGAGAGAGCTGCATCTTGTTCATTTAACATCAAATACCTGTTGATCTCTCCCATTTAACTGGTGTATTGTCGTAGTAGAGAGTAGAGACTATATATGCGCACTCTTCATATCGCAACCCTTAATAACGCGCAGCCAATTTATATACGGATATCGTACCAAGCACAGACAAATTCTCAAGACGGTTCAGCATGGCCGGCGGAGCGCAGCAGGCAACCCAGGCAATTGCCTGGGTAGATTTTTGGGCTTAAAAAGTAAATAAATAAATAAATCTCTCTCTATTATCTCTCTCTATTATCTCTGGCAGCCTCTCATCCTTTTATGTATATGCTTTATTTTCTCCATGAGCGAGCTGTGAAATTTCACTATGACTGAGCCAGTACTATAGCACACACACATACACACACACACACACACATACACACACACACACACACACACACACACACACACACACACACACACACACACACACACACAAATATTCCAGAATGCAGGAGAACCAATCAAAACAGCTCATAACAATTTAACATAGATTAGGTCAGAGGTCATCAACAATAGTGTCCAGTGCAATTGAGAGGTCATCAACAATAGTGTCCAGTGCAATTGAGAGGTCATCAACAATAGTGTCCAGTGCAATTGCCAAGTAGCCCTTGCAGTTTAAGTTAGTGATATCTTCTTTGGATAACCTGAATACACCTGGCAACAGCCCGGTGCTCACCAGTGTTTCAAATTCAGGAGGGCATAATGGCAGATCTCTGCAAGTCTGTGTAGCTAAGCAGTATGCCAGCTCTTGAGCATCCACAGGCTTCTTGCACTCCACGAAAGGCCCACCTATAGAGTACTGAAGTAACGTAGCAACCACACCTCAGTGCAAGTCTTACCTAGGTGTCCTCCAAGATTGTACAAGTCACTTTCAACTCGTCCAAGTCGTTTTACATCGAGATTTACCCATCAATGCAGGCATGAATTGGAAAACCGAATGGTTTCAGTTTCCAGCAGGCAGGAGATGCAGAGTTATTGGGACGAAGCCAACTATTAGTTTTCATAGTGGTTGCTATGAACACTGATGGTTTCTTTAGTTACCAATGTATATGCTTTATTTTCTCTATGATCCAGCTGCGAATTTTCTCTATGATCGAGCCAGTACTGTACCAGGTTGCATTTGGAGCATCCAAGTCATGACGGCAACTTGGAAAAAAAGTTGTACCAGTCCTATAAAACAGCAGCCACAAAAGTGCAAAGGCTTTCATAGATAATGCCTGTTCCTATCAACTGGACTGGTGTTTGCTGGTTTGGCGTACAGGACTGGCGTGTTACAAGCATGTACTGGACTGGTGTGTTGTACTGGACTGGTGTGTTGTATGTACTGGACTGGTGTGTTGCATGTACTGGACTGGTGTGTCGTATGTACTGGACTGGTGTGTCGTATGTACTGGACTGGTGTGTTGCATGTACTGGACTGGTGTGTTGTATGTACTGGACTGGTGTGTTGTATGTACTGGACTGGTGTGTTGTATGTACTGGACTGGTGTGTTGTATGTACTGGACTGATGTGTTGTATGTACTGGACTAGTGTGTTGGTCTGGTGTGTAGAAAGCTCTGGACAAGTGTGTTTTATGTACTGGATTGGTGTGTTCATAAGAATATAAGTGTGTTGTCTGTACTTTTGTATGCACTGGATGGGTATGTTGTAGGTGTGATGTACCTACTGGATTGCAATGTGGCACTGTGGTCACTGTAATCCAGGAACAATGACACCAAGTACTCTGATTATGGGTGGGTGTGTCTCACTAGTTCCTGTGTCCTACATGCAGTACAGAGGCATTAGCTATTAGCTGGCCTATCTGCCTGCCGCCACCTCACATATTTCTACATTCCATGTGCTAAATGACTTAAATGAGAGGCTTTGCATTTCATCATAGCAAACTGTGTGTGTGCCTGTCTGTGCGTTTTTTTTTTTGTTATGTACATTGTCCATTTCTAGGGGTCTGTAGCTTTTTACTGGAAGGAAGCCCCTTGATAATGGCAGTGAAACCCTATCTCAATAGATGTAAGGACTGGGCCACTGGAAAGTATATATGAGCTATTCACACACATGGCTTCATATAAACCCATGGCTTCTCCAAGGCTTCAGAGTGTGGGGGGATCTCACCTAAATTTAAAAATTCTGAGGATGGTACACTGGTATCTAGTACTTCTCACCACCACCCTCCCTCTTTGTGTAGGGGCAATACCCCACCCCCTTTCCTCCCCCCTCATACAACATACCAGTTGAGTACATACAACACAGCACATACAGTGTATTATGTACTGGACTGGTGTGTTGAACTGGACTGGTATATGTACTGGGCTGGTATATTGAACTGGTATGGCCAGTCCAGTACATACAACACACCAGTCCAGTACATACAACACACCAGTCCAGTACCTACAACACACCAGTCCAACACATGGATGGATGGATATCTTCTAAAATAAAGAATGGTGTGGTTATAAGTCCTGAAAATAGGAAGGACTTTTTAACATGTGGGTTTGAAGTTGATGCTAGTTTATAGTCCTTTTATACATGTACATGTATACCACAAGTGAGGCCACAGCATGAAGCAGTACATGTACTATGTAACCTACCTTAGTCCAGTTAACCACAAATTTGACAGAGCTGATAATCCTATAACTGTGCTTCTGAGTTTATACTTGAATGTGTTTTGGGCAATGCATATTATTACATGATTTTTGAATTAGATGCTGACGTCATGAAGGCACTTGCCCAGGAGACTACTGCTGATATCAGATTTCCATCTTAATGTGCCCCTCCTCCGTGTGTGTGTGTGTGTGTGTGTGTGTGTGTGTGTGTGTGTGTGTGTGTGTGTGTGTTCAGAGCCATGCCTACCAACCCATATAGGAGTAAGGTCTGGAGAAGAGAACGGAGGTCACTAACATGTGCAGGAATCAAACTTTTTATGTATGAGTGTTAAATTTGTTTGGTAGTGTGAACATTTCAGTTCTCTCCACATAAACTGATTTCTGTCGCAATGGGCAAATGCCTCAGCACAGCAGGGGACTTTCATGATGATGTGTGTGTGTGTGTGTGTGTGTGTGTGTGTGTGTGTGCGTGTGTAAGGCACGGCATGGGACATTGTCCTGGCTCTACATGTAGATGTGACAATTCAATTTGGGATCTGTTTACACAACATGACCGCTGCTGATGTGGTCAAGAAACCTTATGAGCATGCAACATCTACACACACACACACACACACACACACACACACACACACACACACACACACACACACACACACACACACACACACACACACACACACACACACACACACACACACACACACACACACACACACACACACACACACACACACACACACACACACACACACACACACACACACACACACACACACACACACACACACACACACACACACACACACACACACACACACACACACACACACACACACACACACACACACACACACACACACACACACACACACACACACACACACACACACACACACACACACACACACACACACACACACACACACACACACACACACACACACACACACACACACACACACACACACACACACACACACACACACACACACACACACACACACACACACACACACACACACACACACACACACACACACACACACACACACACACACACACACACACCACACACACACACACACACACACACACACACACACACACACACCACACACACACACACACACACACACACACACACACACACACACACACACACACACACACACACACACACACACACACACACACACACACACACACACACACACACACACACACACACACACACACACACACACACACCACACACACACACACACACACACACACACACACACACACACACACACACACACACACACACACACCACACACACACACACACACACACACACACACACACACACACACACACACACACACACACACACACACACACACACACACACACACACACACACCACACACACACACACACACACACACACACACACACACACACACACACACACACACACACACACACACACACACACACACACACACACACACACACACACACACACACACACACACACACACACACACACACACACACACACACACACCACACACACACACACACACACACACACACACACACACACACACACACACACACACACACACACACACACACACACACACACACACACACACACACACACACACACACACACACACACACACACACACACACACACACACACACACACACACACACACACACACACACACACACACACACACACACACACACACACACACACACACACACACACACACACACACACACACACACACACACACACACACACACACACACACACACACACACACACACACACACACACACACACACACACACACACACACACACACACACACACACACACACACACACACACACACACACACACACCACACACACCACACACACACACACACACACACACACACACACACACACACACACACACACACACACACACACACACACACACACACACACACACACACACACACACACACACACACACACACACACACACACACACACACACACACACACACACACACACACACACACACACACCACACACACACACACACACACACACACACACACACACACACACACACACACACACACACACACACACACACACACACACACACACACACACACACACACACACACACACACACACACACACACACACACACACACACACACACACACACACACACACACACACACACACACACACACACACACACACACACACACACACACACACACACACACACACACACACACACACACACACACACACACACACACACACACACACACACACACACACACACACACACACACACACACACACACACACACACACACACACACACACACACACACACACACACACACACACACACACACACACACACACACACACACACACACACACACACACACACACACACACACACACACACACACACACACACACACACACACACACACACACACACACACACACACACACACACACACACACACACACACACACACACACACACACACACACACACACACACACACACACACACACACACACACACACACACACACACACACACACACACACACACACACACACACACACACACACACACACACACACACACACACACACACACACACACACACACACACACACACACACACACACACACACACACACACACACACACACACACACACACACACACCAGCCCTGAATATACATGACTACATGCTACCAGGACTTCCACACAACAAGGGTTATGTTTTAAAAGTACAGGCCCTGCTATGAGGTTCTCAACGTGACGTCACAGTACTTAAAGCGTACAATTATAAAAAATAAAACGGTAGCCATACATATATTGAAAGAGAACTACGGCAATGCAAGGATTCCCAAGGCTGTAGGGGGTACCGCTTAAGTTTATCAGACTGCCTTGATAAACGAGTAATGTATATGTCACGGCGGAAGTCCGAGTTTTATTGTTTGTGCATCCACCACTTGTCTGGTGGGTGGGGGGGCTTGAGTATAGGAATTTATTAACGAAGCGCAATTAAAATTGCATTAATTCGAAGTTATTGATCAGTAATTGTAATTACCAGCTAGTCTCGTCCCCAGACCCGGGAACGAGACTACGATGGTAATTACGTTTTTTGTCTTGATTTTTGTATATAATTGCTTTATTGGAACGCAATGAAAACTATAATTCAAATTCAGACCAATTTTTAGTATTTTTCGAGGTCATTTAGAATTCAATTTGAAATAAAATGCAAGATGACCGCCAATGTATGGGCGATTTCTCGATATGTCATCTTTCGCTATTCTTCCAAAAAGTGTAGTCTGAATAGACATGCTGCAACAGTTGCTTGTGGAGTCCACACTGCAGCTAGCTTTTATATAGTTCTGTATATTAAAACAAATTTGCGGATAATAAATCGCCTTAAACCCCCCCTCCCCCCCCCCCCCCCCCCCAAACGTCACAATGACGCTAATTTGTTTGGACAAGCTGTAGTTGCAGACTTCTCCAAATGACCCCGCCTACTAATAGGATGCTGGCATTGGATATAATGGCTGCACACATGTAGAGTGTGTGTTGGTGTTATGTATGGTAAGTTCTAAGGGTCAGTTGTGGGCCCACCTGCTCTGAATATAGTTAGTCATATTTATGCCCAATGTCGTTAGTCTGGGGACCCTAGCATCCATGCTAGGGTCCCCAGACTACAGTGTCGTAATGTGTGTGCCTGTTTAAATGATATTCATCATACGGTACCGGAACTCCGATTAATGACGTGTGACTCTAACTTCCGGTCGTATTTAAAAATAGTTAGGCTATATTTAAATCGCAACATGACAATACCCCAATAATTATGGCTCAGTCGTCGTTCCCTCCTCCCAGCGATACTATTAGCTCCAAAGTGGAGCTTTCCATCTCGTGTTCCAACCTTAAGAACTTGGACTTTTTCTCCAAGAGTGACCCTTCGGTGTTTTTCTACACGAAGGGAGCATCTGACTGGGTTAAAGCGGGCAGAACCGAAGTTGTCAACAACAACCTCAACCCAAAGGTCCGCTGTCGGGTGGGGGTGGGGGTGTGAATGAACGGTAAATCGTTCTTTTGTGAGAGGCATTCGTGTCTGGACCACATTCAAATTGGTCATGCACGACTTCCATCTGTAGCAAAACCTGTTCTGTTTTCTTTCCCTCAACCCGCAGCGGAGTATCTCATCATGCTCCACTGATACATTCCAATACACTTGCATTTCTTATACACTGCGAATCGTTTCGTGATAAGGGATGGGTCCATGGTTGATAACAAACTGGCCAGAAGTGCTAAGATACCCACAGTGCTGTGGGTAAAGGGCTAAGGCCATGATAGCAATGCTATGTCCTGAGGCCTTAGGCTTTAGCCCACAATGAGGGGGCAGTGAGATGTTACACTTCCTCCTCTTTCTCTTTCAGTTCTCCACCACATTCAAGGTGGAGTACCGATTCGAGGAGATCCAGAACTTTCAGTTTGCTGTGTATGACATTGATGATAAGCAACATGTGGACAACATTGACAAGCAAGAGCTCATTGGTACCCTGGAGTGTACCCTGGCCGAGATTATGGCAGCAGGGGAACACCTCACCAAGTCACTGAGATTAAATGGTGCGTTGCGTTTTACTTTTTGTGTATGTATATGTGTGTGTATATGTGTATGTGTGTGTATGTATGTGTGTGTATGTATGTGTGCATACGTGTGGCTTGCATACCTGCATTGTATATATGCTTGTTTGAAGCGCTATTGTTCTTGGACTACGTGCTATGATTGCTTTTCATTGTTGGGAGCTGTTTTATCCCTGTGTCCTCACCACTACAACTGTATTCGTGTATGGCATTATAGTTGTGGAGGAGTTGCTAGATGTTTATATGTGTGTGATAAGTCTTCTTTATATTACTGCCAGTTTTTCAAAGGGATAGGGATGGAGCTGGTCATATGGGCGGTAAGGGGCAGAGCTGACCATGTGGGTGGTAAGGGGGCAGAGTTGACCATGTGGGTGGTAAGGGGGCAGAGCTGGTCATATGGGTGGTAAGGGGGCAGCGCTGGTCATACGGGTGGTAAGGGGCAAAGCTGACCATGTGGGTGGTAAGGGGGCAGAGCTGACCATGTGGGTGGTAAGGGGGCAGAGTTGACCATGTGGGTGGTAAGGGGGCAGAGCTGGTCACATGGGTGGTAAGGGGGCAGCGCTGGTCATACGGGTGGTAAGGGGCAAAGCTGACCATGTGGGTGGTAAGGGGGCAGAGCTGACCATGTGGGTGGTAAGGGGGCAGAGTTGACCATGTGGGTGGTAAGGGGGCAGCGCTGGTCATACGGGTGGTAAGGGGCAAAGCTGACCATGTGGGTGGTAAGGGGGCAGAGCTGACCATGTGGGTGGTAAGGGGGCAGAGCTGACCATGTGGGTGGTAAGGGGGCAGAGTTGACCATGTGGGTGGTAAGGGGGCAGCGCTGGTCATACGGGTGGTAAGGGGCAAAGCTGACCATGTGGGTGGTAAGGGGGCAGAGCTGACCATGTGGGTGGTAAGGGGGCAGAGCTGGTCATGTGGGTGGTAAGGGGGCAGAGCTGGTCATATAAGGTGAGGAGGGGACGCAGTATAGGAAGGAGTCGAGCTGACCATATAAGGTGTGGGAAGGGGTGGAGCTGACCACATGAGGTGTGGGAAGGGGTGGAGCTGACCACGTGAGGTGTGGGAAGGGGTGGAGCTGACCTATATAATGAAGTGAGGAGGCGGGAGGTGACCGTATGATGTGGGATGGGGTGGAGCTGATCACATGAGGTGAGGAGGGGGTGGAGCTGATCACATGAGGTGAGGAGGGGGTGGAGCTGACCATGTGGGGAATACAACACTTCTGCAGAAAGATATATAAGCTTAGAACCCCTAGGGCAATCCCCTCAGTAGGAAAACAACATAAGGGACAAAAGCAATCCTTTCATACAGAAATGGTGTGGTATGATGTGTTTGAAAACAGAAAGACTATGGCTTTATAATCACTTGGAGTGATTCCAATTCAGAGCTTTCTAATAGCATCTACATAAGGTTCTGTCTTTCTCTCTGTCATATCAACATATACTGTAGCCATCCCTCCTCCCCAGGTGCTCCCTCTGGTAAGATCACTATCCAGGCTGAGGAGGTCCAGGAATCCAAATTTGTCGTGAACTTTGAACTCAGTGCTACCAAGCTGGAAAAGAAAGATTTTTTTGGAAAAGTCTGTTTAGAAGCACACTTTTATTTCTTCACACTTAAAATGCATTAACACATTAACATGCATGCCACACCCACATACGTACTAACACTCACGTCATGTCATGCAAGCTAAATTTGTTACTCTCACATGCACACTAACAAGCCTGTACACAGCTTACACAGTAGCACTAACACTCAATACTTTATATACACTAACACATGTTACACCTACATGTATGTACACATTAACACAAGTTACACATACATGATAGGTGTAACTTGTGTTAGTGTGAACATAGGTGTAACGAGTTAGTGTGTACATAGGTGTAACATGTGTTAGTGTGAACATAGGTGTAACATGTGTTAGTGTGTACATAGGTGTAACGAGTTAGTGTGTACATAGGTATTACATGTGTACATACATTACAATAACACATGTTACACCTATGTACACACTAACACGTTACACCTATGTACACACTAACACATTACACCTATGTACACACTAACACAAGTTACACCTACATGTATGTAGGCATGTTACACCTATGTACACACTAACACATGTTACACCTATGTCACACTAACACGTTACACCTATGTACACAATATCACATGTACACACTAACACGTTACACCTATGTACACATTAACACATGTTACACCTCTGTACACATTTATACAACATTATGCATCCCACTGCGGATGCAGTCTGATCCATACATAGAGATATCAAAGTCACAGGAGGGAGGTACCTTCACAGTAGTGTACAGGTCTCAACCCATCATGAAGACTCTCTCCCCAAGGTTAGCCCCTGCTAATCTAACCACTGCTGCAAACTCACTTGCTCCCAATGCCTGTGTAGTAATGACCCACTGCCCATAATGATATTACTGCCCAAGTACCAACCCATTAATGATCTCAGTACAAGTACATTGTAGATATTACCACACCCACTGCCCCAAAGGGGTATTGAGTATGCACGTATGTGTACATGTATATTTACGTTTACGTTTTATTGCACTTACATATACATTTTATTGCAAGATAGTATGCTAGAAAATATTTTTACTTGTGTAGAAATTAGTTGTTCCAAATTAATTTATAAAGAATTTTCTTCATGACAAATCGATACGATTTTTTATATTTTTTATTTTGCATTGGTGAATGCAGCATGTAACAACCTCACACATTTTTGCTGCACTGACCTCTCATAGCAAGTTGATTACTTCACTGTTGAATGAATTGTTTCCAGGTGGCCAGCATTTCAAATAGACATGCAGAAGCTATGCAGTGGTGATTGGGAAAGGACACTGCAGTTCTCAGTGTGGGACTGGAACAAGTGAGTTTTGTGTGCTCATAAACAACAGCCCACAAGCCCCGCATAAAAACAACATGAAAACATAACAAAATGCAATTCTACAAGGTCTTGCATTATGCAGACCTCATTCACTGCCCTTACAGGGGTAGACATCACGGTGCCATAGCTCTTTGAATGACATCATTCACAGCAGCTAAGTTTCTTTGGAGCCTCTCATTGATATGGTGAAAGGCTTTGGTACAGACAGACATGTCTTTGGGACAGACAGACATGGCTTTGGGACAGACAGACATGGCTTTGGGACAGACAGACATGGCTTTGGGACAGACAGCCGCGGCTTTGGGACAGTAAAGCCAGATGTGAATGATGTCATTCAAAGAACTGGCACTTTTAAGTGGGCCATGAGTGCATGACCTTCAAAACAATAGGAAGTAGGTGGAATTGGAGGTAGGCTGTAAGGGAAGGGCTGTGTGTCACTAAGCTGTGTGGAAGGATTAGAGGACTGAGGAGGATAGCATGCTTGACGCACACTCTGTATGTTGTAGATCTGGGAACAATCAGCTGATTGGAATGGGTACTGCCTCGCTTAAAGACATCTGTCCTGAAAGGTTTGCTCTCTGCCAAATAGTGTCCTTGCCACCATCTTATGGACTTACCACACTGTTGTCCCTTCCCCTTCCTCTCCTCCCCTCCCCTTCCTCCCTCCCATCGCCCTCCCTCCCTTTCCTCCCTCCCATCCCCTTCCCCCTTTCCTCCTCCCTCCCTTTCCTCCCTCCCTGCCTTTCCTCCCTCCCTCCCTTTCCTCCCCTCCCTCCCTTTCCTCCCCCCTCCCTCCCTTTCCTCCCTCCCTTCCCTCCTTTTCCTCCCTCCCCTCCCTCCCCTCCCTCCCCTTCCTCCCTCCCTTTCCTATCTCCCCTCCCTTTCCTCCCTCCCCCTCCCCTCCCCTTCCTGCATCTCACAGAGGTGGCCAGGTGTTCAATATAGACCTAACCAATCCTTCTCAGAAAGGAAAGAAAAAGAAGTCTACTGGAATGTTGGTGTTTACCTCTGTGAGGTGAGCTATTGTGATCAGCTTGGTGAGGAAGAAGCTATGCATCAGGACACTAGCATGTGAAATTGGATTGTAGGTGCAAGGATTGTGCCTAAACCCCTTTATGCTCCCCCTCCCATTCTCTGGCCTTTGGAGAGAGTGCTGATTTACACCACTAGCCTTCAGAAGTCATGCAGCCTTTCAGTTATCTGATAGTATTAATGCTTGGACTTTGTAAATAAGAGCAAAGTTGATTTTGTCAAGCACATTGTCCATGTCAACTCTTTGCATATTCATTTTACCTATATGTACTTCTATGTGCGCCTGCAGTTCAACAGCCTCATAGTGTATAAGATATACCTTACCACCTCACATTACATGTACACTCATCTCACACCATGTATACCCACCTCACACCATGTGCACCCACCTCCCACCATGTATACCCACCTCACATCATGTATACCCACCTCACATCATGTATACCCACCTCACATCATGTATACCCACCTCACATCATGTATACCCACCTCACACCATGTGCACCCACCTCCCACCATGTATACCCACCTCACATCATGTGTACCCACCTCCCATCATGTATACCCACCTCCCATCATGTATACCCACCTCACGTCATGTATAACCACCTCACATGTATACTCACCTCCCATCATGTATACTCACCTCACATCATGTATACTCACCTCACGTCATGTATACCCACCTCACGTCATGTATACCCACCTCCCATCATGTATACCCACCTCACATCATGTATACTCACCCCACATCATGTATACCCACCCCACATCATGTATAACCACCTCACGTCATGTATACCCACCTCACATCATGTATACCCACCTCCCCCCCAGGCCAACTCCTGTACACAGCTTTGTGGATTACATCAGAGGGGGATGTCAGATTAGCTTGATTGTGGCTGTGGACTTCACTGTAAGTCTGCCCACGTCCTTTTCGTGTGTGACATTTCCTTCTGCCTCAGGCATCCAATGGCCATCCTGCACAACCATCCTCACTCCACTACAGTACCCCTTACCAGGTACGGGCACTTATATCTGACATTTTGTGTAGAGTATCCGTGGTGTATGGACATCTGGGTGTAGTGTATGGACGTCAGTGTGTAGTGTATGGACATTTGTGTGTAGTGTATGGATATCTATGTGTAGTGTATGGACATCTTGGCATAGTGTACAGTAGGCTAGTGCAGGATGATATAATGTACGTCGTGATGTATGCATTATGGAGGAGTGCCCTCAATACGAATCAACACAATCTAATGCAATAAGAGAAAACATGCAGTCCAAGTCACCAACGTAAGCACACAGACATACATGTACAGAGCCAGCTATGTACAATCACTAGAGTACGGATATATAATAAAGTGGTAGACCAAGTGCACCACTCTCATATCCTAACCATATCAGGAATTATGTGCTAACATTGCAGATGTATAACTGTATAATGTGACATATATTATAACAGTGAGCCTTGGTAATTTATTGTATACTAACCTTCAAATCTGTAACAGTGATAGCCAACTGTGATATGTATGTTATGTACATGAGCTTGGGTGTGAGTTGCTGTTGGAGTGTTGTGCAGGTGTGAGGTTGTGCAGGTGTGGGTGCAGATCACACACTCACATCTACTCCACCCTAAATGTACCTATAGGAGAATGAGTACATTCAGGCCATCAGGTCTGTGGCCAGCGTACTGGCTCCATATGACAGCGACCAGATGATCCCTGCATTTGGGTTTGGTGGCCAGCTACCCCCTGACTGGGAGGTCTCTCACTGCTTCCCCCTCAACTTCAACTTTCAGAATCCTGAGGTCACTGGAGTCCAGGTAAGGTCTGGGTTAACAGATGTATCCCGGCCCATCCATCCCCTTCCCCTTCTCCACCATCCACTCCCCCCACCATCCCATCCCCAACCGTTCCCTGGAGCCCTCCTCTACCATCCACCCCGCCCCCCCCACCACCATCCCTTCCCCCTCTCACATGATCTCTCTTCCTCTCCACCTTCCCCTGTCCCTCCCCACCATCAATGGCGTAGCCTGGATAATATTTATGGTAGGGCACGTGACCATTAATTAATTGCTGGCAACTGGATTTGAATGACTACCTGAGTGCCTCGAGATGAGGCCTTTTTAATAGCTCTTCTACAACTTTTTATAACTGGATTGGCCTGTCCAGCACGCAACTTGAATTAGTGTCACTGTACAATTACGTGTATATTTCAATTGTACTCTCCTTCCTGGAAAGATGTAACAGTGTATCACGTGAGGTCCCTAGCTTTTTGTGGCAATGAAATTGTAGACTGGAATACATGTACAGTGTGTGCACATGTTATTGTTACGAGTAATAATGTCATTATTTTACGACCCAACCTTCAATACAATATGCGTACAAGTGCATTATTTATGATTCTTAATGAGACTATCACTTTGTGCTCCTCAAGCATCACCACTTTCGAGTTTGTCATATATGTCCCCTTTGCCTCCCATGATGCCCCCCCCCCCCCCCCCCCCCAGGGTATTCTGGATGCCTACCAGTACACTCTTCACAACGTCAAGCTTCACGGTCCCACCAACTTCTCCTCCATCTTGGACACAGCCATGAGATATGCTTCTGTGCAGGACACACAGCAGTCCCAGAGTTACTACATACTTCTTATCATCACTGTGAGCACGTTTGGGTGAAGGTGCAAATGATACAAATTTGTAGTCCATTTTGATGTACTGTACTAAATACTTTGCAACCTACATGTACCATAAAGTGTCACTTATAAGACCACATCCCTCCACCCCATCGAAAGAAAGAAAGGGTCATGTTAAAACTTGAGTACCTTCGTAACCATCAACGTTTCTCGATGCCTTTTTTGTCAAAATCATGTAGGAGTACATGTACCATTTTATTTCCTGAAAGGTTGAAAATGTTTGTGGAAGCATTCACCGTTACACAAGCCTTTTTTTTCCCGATAGGGACTGAGGGAGGAAGCTTATTTGTGATACTTTACGTAATTCATAATGGGCATGTCCGTCAGTGACTTATATGTACAGTATTCATAATGGGTGTGTCACTGCTGTGTTTTTAATTAGGGCATAGCTTGCTCCTGTACCATACATGGCCATTGTTACTGCACAGTGCTGTGTGTTGTACGTGATGACTAGCCACACCTTCTCTCTCCCAGGATGGAGAGATCACAGACATGGCCCACACTGTGGACAGGATAGTGGCTGCATCCAAACAGCCACTGTCCATTGTCATTGTGGGAGTGGGAGGTGCTGACTTCAAGAACATGGTGAGTACAAGGACACTCATGTTGAATGATGTCTCTTCAGGTTTCAGTTAACATGTATACTAGTAGACAGTTGTCTTTATCATTTACATAAAAGCACATGTGTATGAAATAATTACGAATGTAGTATACAGTGTCATCAGATTCCATGGGGCAGTATTTGTGTGTCATATCTGCCCGTCTGCCTGTTGACAAGCAGCTCAATAGCTACCTGCTCACACCATATCTTTTATGTCTGTTGTCCTGACTATCACCCTATCACCCTGAGGGGGGGGGGGGGGGGGGGGGGCACGGCGGGAGGGTACAGTTGTACGACCAGCTGCACAGCCAAAAAAAAATCTGCATTGAAGGGACCTAGTTACATTTAACGATACTGGCACGTAATACTAGTGATTGGGCCGAGAAAAGTAAGACTAAATCCTTTTGATACGCATATAACAAGCTGCGGCACTTTTTTTTTTTTTACCGCACTCAGAGTGTACTGTATACTGTAGCTTCCGCACTGCTTGTTATACATGTACGCACATCAAAAGGATTTAAGCCTTACTTTTCTTGGGCCAATCACTTGTATTATGTGCCAGTATAATTAAATGTAACTAAACATCCAACCTTTTTTTCGCATACAATTGTATCCTCCTGGGATATCAGTTACATGTAGGACAATAGACATTAGTCTGGTGCCTAGACATAGCCACTGCATGTACATGTACGTTTTTATACTTTCTTACTCAGGAAATACTGGATGCAGATGACACACCCCTCAAGGATCACTCTGGGCAGATAATGTCAAGGGATATTGTTCAGTTTGTGCCCTTCAGGGAGCTGATGCAGAGAGGTGGAGCCGGTGCCTCTGTGGTAGGTCTATACCTCTTTAAACAGTCCTAGCACCATTTGATGTTGTATGGGGGGTGTATCCGTACTGCATTTTACATTTGCACATTGATTTTATGGAAAGGCACTGCACAATATACATGAACTGCATGTACCTGTAAGATGACGCACCACAGGGCATCACAGTAGTTTAGCTGTACCTGATGGACAACGTAGTCTTTTTTGTACAACGTACATTACTGCAAAGTGAATTGCAAGGTGCTCAGATGGTATTTTTGTATTTTGATATGCCTGAGGATAATGTACATATGAGACGCACATACAGTGTCTGGCAAGATCACCCTTCTGAGTATTTCATTTATTTATATTTTCTGCGAACTATAAAGAACCTCTGTCAAATGATTGTTACACTTCCAAAATTGGACTATCCGTCATAAAGTTATAAAGGACTGAATTTATTATTAACCATACATTTCAATGTTAGCATTACTTTTCTTTTGCTTGTCCTGAAAATTTAAAAATATCACAAGGGCAATTATTCTTGACACTGTCCCATATATTACATGTATACCTGCTAAGCAAGTACCATTTAATATAGTGACAAGCTTCACTGCAAGTATTTTATGGTCTGACCCCCCAGGCACGGGAGACACTAGCAGAGATCCCTAGTCAGCTGGTGGCATACATGAAGGCCAAAAACATCAAGCCCAACCCTCCTGTACTGAGGAGAAGTGAGACCACTGTTTATGGTCAGCCAGGTATGTGTGGTGGACTAGTTTACTCTGGTATGAATTTTTTGACAGTAATGATTCTTCTGGTTGTGTGTGTGTGTGTGTGTGTGTGTGTGTGTGTGTGTGTGTGTGTGTGTGTGTGTGTGTGTGTGTGTGTGTGTGTGTGTGTGTGTGTGTGTGTGTGTGTGTGTGTGTGTGTGTGTGTTGTGTGTGTGTGTGTGTGTGTGTGTCACATTTCAGTTATCCAGAACCTGTTCATTTTTTTTTTAATCTTTATTTTCAGGAGGACCCCAGGCCCCTGCTCCCTACCCAAGCGGTCCCCAGGCCTCTGCCCCCTACCCAAGCGGTCCCCAGGCCTCTGCCCCCTACCCAAGTGGTCCCCAGGCCTCTGCCCCCTACCCAAGTGGTCCCCAGGCCTCTGCCCCCTACCCAAGTGGTCCCCAGGCCTCTGCCCCCTACCCAAGTGGTCCCCAGGCCTCTGCACCTTATCCAAGTGGACCTTAAAGTTCTTTCTCCTTCACCATTGGCCATATTTTTACCATTGACTGTTGCACTTTTTAATCTTGTGTTGCTTCTTGGGTTACACATACATGTAGTATAACACTTGTATTGTTTTCTTACCATGCAATGGCATATGTGACGTGTCAAAACAAATTAATTGGAGGGGGGGGGGGGGGTTAGGGGGGGTTAACGTAACTAAAAGGGGGGAGGGTATGGGAGGCAAAGCTTTTGGTGCCGTCAGGTTGTCATACAGTTTCAAACAAAAATTGATTCTGACTACTAGTATGGCTATTAATAAGGGTGGGAGCATCAAACTGGAGTGGACGCCTATGAGTAGACGGCAGCCCTTGTATGTAAGGTTCTAGAGAACATTCCTCCACAGGGAAAAAAAATCGTGTTCCGGACCTCGTTCCGGACCTTGGGTTTTATCCTATCGACCTTGGGATCTGTTCCATCAAATGTATTCACTGTTGTCTTAGGCACTTTGAATACGTTTGATGGAACAGATCCCAAGGTCGATAGGGTAAAACCCAAGGTCCGGAACACGATTTTTTTCCCTGTGCTCTTTGAATGCTGTTTTGCCGAAATACCCCAGTGTGGTTAATTGGACTAATATGGTTACGTGCCTGTATCTCGGGTCGTATACATGTATATGTGCTCGGAGCACGTGCACATGCGATCTGAATAGTACGTCGCATCGCCAAATTAATACACATGCAAAGTATATATTGTCGTATCATGTTATTCTGATCCGACACATAATCCAGCCCATGCAGACATACATGTGCAGTTAAACTATCAAGCACAATTTACGTTCACCTCCACATTGGGTATATAATACCTCCAATGTACCTCCGGCCCAGGGCCGGCGGAAGGTATATATGATTGGGGGGGCTTCCAAAAGCGAGGATAATTAAATTCATGAATTTCAATGGGGGCATTTGTTCACCATATTCCTTTCGTCCGCCGGGGGGGGGGGGGGGGGGGGGGGGGGGGGGGAGGGTAAGAAATTAATCGAGCGGTCTTCTATGACGACAGATCTAAACTTTTCTGGATGTCATAATATAAATTGATAACGGTATATACGCGAGCGATCTCGCAGGCGAAGAATAACAATTGTACTGTCGTTTGGTTAGGAGGGGGCTCGAGACCCCCCAGCCCCCCCCCCCCCCTTCCGCCGCCACTGTCCGCGTTACGGATCCAGGGGTGGGGGGAGCGGGCACGTGCCCTCCCCTTCCCCCCCAAGGATTTATGCGCGGAATCATTCAGAAATCATTGTGTGATTGAACACACGCTCGCGTGTGATTTTTGTGTGCGAGCGTGTGATTTATGTATGTTTTCGGATAATCACACAAAAATCACATGCGAGCGTATGATTTATGTGTTCAATCACACAATGATTTCTGAATGATTCCACGCCCTTGATGAGATAACATAACGACATTACATAACTCTCCAGACTGAACAAATCTTGGTATAGGCCAAGGAAAGGCTTGTCATCGGCCGGCCGACTACCGGACTGAACGCGGTAGTCGCGGCCACGCCCAACTACAGTGGGAGGTCAGGTGTTCAATCTCGCTTTTATTTCTACTTTTATAGCATAAATTAGAGGTTTCGTTGTTTTTGAAATTCAATTTGTTGCTGCTCCTGTTTTTTTTTTTTTTTTTTTTTTTTTTGTTGCATTGTGTGTTTATTTGACAATACATACATCTCATTGCATGGCCCAGTATCATTTTCTCTGACTGAAATATTTGCAACTTTATATTTGCGTGCAGTCATATCGTGTGTGACAGACATAGATGGTAGGCCCTGTAGAGGTAACAAAGCTCATACCATAATAGAATGACAACTGGGTAGAATTATCGCTATCATAGTGGCCACACTTGTTTTTTTATCAGTGATATGATTTAGTATCCATGGAATTAAGCCCGATTAGGAATGTACACGTTAACCAGCATACTAACTAGAGTGCAGATCAAGTATAAAAATTGTACTTTTGTTTTTATCTAAGTAATCAAAAACCCATACTTCGTACTCCATTGGTAATGGGCGAACAAGTAAAGTGTTTTTCCGTAAAAAAAAAAAAAAAAAACTGATTATCATCGTGGGTGTGGCGTAACATTGGAATGCATCTCGTTCCCCGTCTATCTATAGCCACACCCGTACGTAAATTATGGCTGCCCCTCCCGGTGGTAGCCCGAGCTCCAACGTGGAGCTTTCCATCTCTTGCTCTAACCTCAAAAACTTGGACCGCTTCTCCAAAAGCGACCCTGCGGTGTTCGTATATACCAAAGGACGCGAGGTGAACTGGAGAACAGTGGGCAGGACCGAAGTTATCGAAAATAACCTAAATCCGAAGGTAAGGGGAACACGTTGTGTAGATTTATGTAGGCTCAGTGCGCTTGGACTATAGTGCACATCTGTTACCCTTAGCGATAGACAGTAGGGCTGGTGTCGGGGCGTATAATTTTGTGTCTTGCGTGGACCCATACGAAGGCGCCGTAATAATTTTTATATCTGAGATAGATAGACATGAACAGGTAAAATTTGCATCTACATTCCAAACCCGATAATCCCACTTGCAACAACCCTAGTATTATGGTGATACGTTGCGCCAAACATATAACTATCGGCACCATTATGTATGATGTATGGCAGCTGTGACAGACCTATTGTGTTGCATAGATAGTGTGCATGCACAGGTTGTTCTGTGAGGAAGCCAGGCTAGTCTGGGGTTTAGAGGATGCTGAGTAAGTGGATTGCAGCGGGTGTCTGGCATTCTTAGGAAAGCAGACCACGCTCACCACACATGCACACACACACACACACACACACACACACACACACACACACACACACACACACATCTGGAGATGGCGGAGGCATACATTCACATATAGGCTATTATGTTATTGACTACATGTGCATGTAGTATATAGGTACACATGCACGTATGCACACCACATACACACACACACATGCACACACACTTGCACACATGTATCACGCACTTGTTCATTTGTGTCCATTGATGTGCACATCTCTTGCAGTTCTCCACCACATTCAAGGTGGAGTACCGATTCGAGGAGATCCAGAACTTTCAGTTTGCTGTGTATGACATTGACGATAAGCATCATGTGGACAACATTGACAAGCAAGAGCTCATTGGGACCCTGGAGTGTACCCTGGCCGAGATTATGGCAGCAGGGGAACACCTCACCAAGTCACTGAGATTAAATGGTGTGTGTACATGTTTATGTGCCTTGTGTGTGCCTGTGTATGTGTGTATACATGTATGTGTGCCTGTGTATGTATGCATGCATGTATGTATGTATGTATGTATGTATGTATGTATGTATGTATGTATGTATGTATGTATGTATGTATGTATGTATGTATGTATGTATGTATGTATGTATGTATGTATGTATGTATGTATGTATGTATGTATACAGAGCTTAGTAAGCATAATATGACTATGTATGGTTGGTACTCCCTCTCCACCTCTTCCCCATTCACCTTCCACCCTCCACTCCCCCCCCCCCCCCCCCCCCCCCTTCTCCCTTCCCAGGTGCTCCCTCTGGTAAGATCACTGTCCAGGCTGAGGAGATCCAAGAATCCAAATTCATTGTGAACTTTGAACTCAGTGCTACCAAACTGGAAAAGAAAGATTTATTTGGAAAGGTCAACATTCACCACCACCAGTACCATCACCACCACTACTATCACCACCATCACCACCACCACCACCACTATCACCACCACCACCACCACTATCACCATCACCACCACCACCACTATCACCACCACCACCACTATCACCACCACTATCACCACCACCAGTACCATCACCACCACCACCACCACCATCACCACCTCCAGTACCATCACCACCACCACCACCACCACCACCATCACCACCTCCAGTACCATCACCACCACCCAACTATTTCCCTCATAAACATGCATGGTGATCATACATACATTATGATTACACGTGATGTACATGTACATGTGTATACACTCACTCACCTGCACATACACATATGTACATGCACACACACACATGTATGCACACAAACATGCAGTCTGATCCATACATAGAGATATCGAAGTCCCAGGAGGGAGGTGATTTTACAGTGGTATACAGGTCTCACCCCATCTTGAAGACACTCTCCCCAAGGTAATGATTATCAAATTGGCCGCTATTTAAATGAAGTGCCACATACACAGCCGTTAGGCAGGCCTGAATACTTGAACAACCAGGCCCTTATACATGTATGGGGACTGGATATGTGCAATTTACAGTACCATACACTGTAAAATATTGGTTTTACGCATATCCAGTCCCCACATGGGAGCCCGTATTCAGGCTGCTGGATTGCTCTGATACCACCAGGCTGTCAGATGTTGCAATAGTCCAGACTGTACATATACATGCAGGCTTCTGTTCAGTTGTTATGATTATATTTGTCAGGTGGCCAGCATTTCAAATAGACATGCAGAAGCTATGCAGTAGTGATTGGGAAAGGACACTGCAGTTCTCAGTGTGGGACTGGAACAAGTGAGTTTGCATATGTATGTGTGCAATGCATGGAGTGCATATGAGTTGTACAATTATTATGACATAGGAATCATATTCACTGTCTGGATATGTGGCCTCCCTTCCCTCCCTCCCCTCCTCCCTCCCCCTTCCCTACCTTACTGGTATAAACACAGGACACTATAGATCTGGGGCCAGGGTATACATGGATATGGATAATCTCAGATATGCTTTGGACGTTTTGGTACTTTTATTACATGTACATCCTCAATTCTAAGTGACCAAACCCAACTATCAGGATCAATATAAGAGGAAGTAGTTGCTTGTGTTTGTGCATTCATATACATACCATCCTTGCTAAAACAAAATTGTGAACTTGAAAACAAGTAAGCAGTCGTAAGGTCTATTACGAAATTTTGCAATTCTAATTATTGTATGGAGCAGAAGCGTATTAACATGGCTTTCAAAATGCTCTGTGTGAAGTCCTTATAAGATGTTTTGCACTGCATGCTTACAAATACACATCAGGCATTCCAAACACATGAATATTGTAAAGTTGCATGTATATACATGTACCTGTGCTGTTTACTGTATCCACATTGTACATGTAGGTCTGGAAACAATGAACTGATTGGACTTGGCACTGCAGCACTAAAAGACATCTGTCCTGAAAGGTATGCACCTTGCTACTTCTTCATGCGAAAGGTCCTTGGTTGTAAACTCTCGGTACTCTCTCTCTCTCTCTCTCTCTCTCTCTCTCTCTCTCTCTCTCTCTCTCTCTCTCTCTCTCTCTCTCTCTCTCTCACTCTCTCTCTCTCACTCTCTCTCACTCTCTCTCCCCCCTCTCTCCTTCTCTCTCTCCCTCTCTCTCCCTCTCCCCTCTCCTCCCTCTCCCTCTGCAGAGGTGGTAAGGTGTTTGACCTTGAACTGACCAATCCCTCTCACAAAGGCAAGAAGAAGTCTCCTGGAGTGTTGGTGTTCAGCTCTGTCCAGTAAGCTTTGCAATCATGTCTTTTGCATGTCTGTATGCATGGAATGGAAGTCATACATAGTGCACTTCTGGCTTGATCATAAAGAAAATATTGGCCATTGAAATCATCAGATTTTGTGGTGGTTGCTATTAACACTGATACAACTGCTTTGCTACATGTAGGTATCGGAAGTCTCGCTAGAGACTTCCATATAGGTTTTGACCCCGACTATGAAGTAATTAAAATCCGTGACCCTACCGTAGCTTCGCTCCCGACGATCGGATCGTCTAACTTGTTGCGGCAATCGATCTAGAAGTCAAAATTGAGTAGTTTCGTTTTTATTTTACGTCGTAGAACCGCGTGGTTGTCGAGAACGAAAAACACTGCTGTCCTCGTTCCCCTTCTAAAAATAATGGGCGGGTCGTCTGCTTCTTGGGAACTCATAACTCGGGACAGGAACACTTTTAAGCAATGAAAATTGCACCAATAGCTTTAGAATTTGCTGGTTGACTCGCCATAGTCGATGTTAGGCTTTGATACACAAAAGCCTAAAAGCCAATATACGGTCTTATCAAGTCTAATTAAGCAAAAGTACCTAGAAAATTTTCACAATACGTCTGGATTGAATTAAATCAGTTAAATGAAAGGGGGGAAACCTGCGATGCAACAGTGATAAAAAAAATTAAGGAAACAAGTAACTAAAAACATTCTCTCTGAGAAAGTTGGTGGGATATAGCTTTTGCAGGCAAATAGTATACTGGTGTAAAAAGCAAGGAAACAAGTTTTATCAGAAGGGAAAATGTAATAGTCCTATATTTAGCACAGAAACAGCATATGCCTTAGTCGAAGTGTGCTAATTATAGGACTATTACATTTTCCCTTCTGATAAAACTTGTTTCCTTGCTTTTTACACCAGTATACTAATTGCCTGCAAAACCTATATCCCACCAACTTTCTCAGAGAGAATGTTTTTGTTTACTTGTGTACATATATGTTTATTCTCTATGATTTAGCTGCAGAGTTTCTCAATGACCAAGCCAGAGTATATGAATGATATCATTATCAAGTGTACAGTACATTACAGTACTATGGTTATGTGTGTTCTTCTAATGTGTAGGATATTTAACCTGCTGGGAATACTTCATACCTTTGGTTTCTCATATTAGGGTGATACCTAAATACAGTTTTGTGGATTACATCAGAGGAGGGTGTCAGATTAGCTTGATCGTGGCTGTGGACTTCACTGTAAGTGCAGATGCATTCATATGTATACGTGCATATGCATTGACATTGGCATTTTGATATTTCTTTTACTGTAGGCATCCAATGGCAATCCGGCTGATCCACAAAGCCTTCACTACGTGAGCCCTACAAAGGTATTGTGTATAGGCAACCTTTGCATATGTGTGTGTGTGTGTGCCGTATGAGTATGTATGTATACTTACATGTAATGTGGAATGAGCTCACAGTTTAAATCTGCGTGTGTGTGTGTGTGTGTGTGTGTGTGTGTGTGTGTGTGTGTGAGCAATGTGAGTGGCATATATATCAATTGTAGGGCGTACACTACAATTGTAGGGTGTGCTATAATCACACTGTGTGCACCATGGTCATTTCAAATCAGCATGCATACTCTCTGATCCCTTGTCCAAGCATGGTTCACAAATATATCTGTGAGGTTGGAATTTTAAGGGAACTTGGATGTGGCATGAAATAGTGAGACAAAAGGATCTTAAAGTAACAACAAGTCCCATGTGCAATGGATATTCACGGATGGAATTTTACTTGAAAGGCCATGAAGGACGTATTCATACTACACGAAAGGCTTATTCATTAAGCATGGCACATAGGGGTTAAATTTTTACCCTGGCTATTCTCAGTTGATGTTTACACTGCTATACCTTACTGTACTTATACTTCTGGAACAGAAATGTATATCCAATGTATGCATGTAACTTGAAAGATGAAGTAATTATGTAAAAAAAGGAATAAAGGAACAAGATCAGAAAAATGTTGGAACTACAAATTCAGTTTTGAGGTGCCCTTGTGTTGATTGAATGAAACATATATCTTTGTTGCAATCACATTTGCAGAGCATCTCAAAGTCAAGGGAAGATTGACCACAAGTAATTATCCAAGCATTTGTATTAATATGTTAAAACTCCAATGGCTAAACCAATTTTTATTAAACTTCAAACCCCTCAAGGTTTACCATGAGGTAATTCAAAAGGCTCCAGCGAGCCACAATAAGAGTAGTTAACTATATTGGCAGCTTTATTCACCTACACATATGAATGAAGTGAATATTAACTTGAAAATGGAGTCATTTAAGCATGATTCAGTGGTTTTGAATTTTTGAATTTCACTAAGATAAATTTCGATTTTGCCATAAAATATTAATTCTTTTTTGGACTCTATTTCTGATTCTTATTTTTTTTCTTATAACATTTAAAAAATTTAATTATAACTACATGTACTTCTTGATCTTCCCTTGCTTGTGGGATACCTATCAAAATACTAAGTCATTTACCATACATGTACAGTGCTACAGATGACTTACATGTACAGTGCTACAGATGACTTACATGTACAGTGCTACAGATGACTTACATGTACAGTGCTACAGATGACTTACATGTACATGTACAGTGCTACAGATGACTTACATGTACAGTGCTACAGATGACTTACATGTACATGTACAGTGCTACAGATGACTTACATGTACAGATGTGGGAACATTAATGGCAATGATCGGAAGTATTTTTACTGCATAATCCCAATGTTAGCTTTGAAGCTGTGCTTATCCATTACATCTTGCCTGTTTTAGGAGAATGAGTACCTTCAGGCCATCAGGTCTGTGGCCAGCGTACTGGCTCCATATGACAGCGACCAGATGATCCCTGCATTTGGGTTTGGTGGCCAGCTTCCCCCGAGGTGGGATGTCTCTCACTGCTTTCCCCTTGATATGAACAACCAGAGGCCAGAAGTGTATGGAGTCCAGGTGAGTAATCACAGGGCATGTGTACATGTCACTGGGGAAGTGGTAAGCACTCACAGGGCATGTGTACATGTCACTGGGGAAGTGGTAAGCACTTACAGGGCATGTGTACATGTCACTGGGGAAGTGGTAAGCACTCACAGGGCATGTGTACATGTCACTGGGGAAGTGGTAAGCACTCACAGGGCATGTGTACATGTCACTGGGGAAGTGGTAAGCACTCACAGGGCATGTGTACATGTCACTGGGGAAGTGGTAAGCACTCACAGGGCATGTGTACATGTCACTGGGGAAGTGGTAAGCACTCACAGGGCATGTGTACATGTCACTGGGGAAGTGGTAAGCACTCACAGGACATGTGTACATGTCACTGGGGAAGTGGTAAGCACTCACAGGACATGTGTACATGTCACTGGGGAAGTGGTAAGCACTCACAGGGCATGTGTACATGTCACTGGGGAAGTGGTAAGCACTCACAGGGCATGTGTGCATGTCACTGGGGAAGTGGTAAGCACTCACAGCGCATGTGTACATGTCACTGGGGAAGTGGTAAGCACTCACAGGACATGTGTACATGTCACTGGGGAAGTGGTAAGCTCACAGGGCATGTGTACATATCACTGGGGAAGCCACTTATGGAGCATTATGTGTATATTAAAATGAATTATGCTGTTTTTAAAATGAAATGTGGGCTGTTTGCTCAATTACACATACAAGTATTTTCCATTACTGTAAGGTAAATTTAGATCAGTACATGTACCACTCATACATTGTACATGTGCTACGGTGTGCACAATAGGACAGGTGATATTATGGCACATACATTCCAATGTCAACACTTTGCTCCTCTCACCAATTCATCGCTCCCTCTTCTTCCTAACTCCCTCTATCACCTTTCCACTTCCCACCTCATCCCTCCCACATTCACACACCTTCTTTCCCTCACCTGTCGCCTAACTTATGCAGGGGATATTGGACGCATACCATCATGCGATACGCACCGTGAGGCTCTATGGTCCCACCAACTTCTCCACCATCTTGGACACAGCCATGAGATATGCTTCTGTGCAGGACACACAGCAGTCCCAGAGTTACTACATACTTCTTATCATCACTGTGAGCACGTTAGGGTGAATGGCCACTCGATTAGACGTGCATTGACACACATGTACATGCATGCATTATGTACACAAGTAAATAAATCAACTAAGTTATAGGATTGCAATATAATAGTGGTGTAGAAGGAAGGAAACAAGCATCAATGATGTTAAGCAACAAAGAGGGAACTTGGTTGTTGAGTCACGTTTTTTAGTCCTATATACATTTGCACATGTTTACATACGCTTATATACATGAGGCACAGCTGCTACACCAGCACTGTCAGTTTAGTGTACATGCAATTGTATTATGTATCACTGATACAACATTGCTTGTTGATTGTGAATATGAAATTGCTCAGATGCATATGGCATTAATGGGCAATTCTTTCTCACCTATGGTGTAGAACACTAGCACGTACTAGATAGCCTACTCCCAACCCAGAGGTATTTTGGGTTCATCCTATAATTGGTTTGTTTGCTGTTCAGATTGCAGGAAAGTCTAATGTATTGTCATGGAGGATTACGTTACTAGGCATGGTTAATTAATATATATATATAATATAATTATATATATGGGACAGTGTCCAGCTAAATCACCCTTATGGTACTTTTTCAACATTTCCAGAACAAGCAAAAGAAAAGTAACGCTCGCATTGAAATGTATGGCTAATTATAAATTCAGTGCCTAATAACTTTGTGATGGATAGTCTGATTTAGGATGCGTAAGGACCATTTGACAGAAGCTCATGGGTGTTCAAGAAAAATTTAAAAAATTGAAAACTTGAATAACTAGCCAGAAGGGTGATTCTGCTGGACACTGTCCCATATATATATAAACTCCTTTCTATTATTACGCAATGCTGAGAATTGCTCTGTATTTAATGCTGAACTAGGTGCCATGTACAGTACATTAAATGTGTACATATACATATTTGGCAATATGCAAAATCACATTATACCCTCCAGCTAGCCTTAGGGGGTTACAAACACAGGTGAAGCAGGGGTGGTGGATGGGGGGGGGGGGGGGGGGGTGAGCTCTCCTGAAGCACTGGAAAAGTGCTGGGAGGCTGCTGGTGTTGTGCATATAACCCCGCAAGCCGGCCATGGCGTACAAAGGATACAATGGGAAGGGCAAGGCTCCCCCTCTCCCCCTCATTAGGCTGGCTAAGGCAATTAATGCAAAGACCTATGTAACTGCAAGCACCTGCCTGCAAATACTGATAGGGAATTACTTAGGGCTCCATTAAACGCTGTTTAGTTCCCTAAACAGTACCTTAAATTTTGGAGCTGGATTCCCCCCATTGATCAGACATACATGTATGGATGTCGTGATGCTCACTTGGTTACCTTTTGTTCAACCTACCATTGTTATGACCATCAATCTCCACGGATTGACTAACGGATAAATTTGCAAAGTGTTCATCCGAGCATCTGTTGGATCACCTCTGTTCAAATAGTCTGCATAATTCATGAGTTTTCATATTTAATACATCAAATTTATATAGGTATGTACAAAAATAATACATTCTGCAGGTACATGCATATGTCTATATCTTCCTGGATTTCAAACAGAAATGATGTTCCCATCTCCTGTGACAACTTTCATGTAATTGCTTGCTACTAATTATCACTCCCTCTCCCAGGATGGAGAGATTACAGACATGGCCCACACTGTCGACAGGATAGTGGCTGCATCCAAACTGCCACTGTCCATTGTCATTGTGGGAGTAGGAGGAGCTGAATTCAAGAACATGGTGAGTCCATGAACATCCATAACTATGCACCTCAATACATCCATTTGATGTGCCTCAATTCATCTAACTATGCGCCTCAATACATTCGTACCATGCACCAATACATCGCCTCAAAATATCCATATTGCATTGTATGTACCTCACTCCTGTGCACTACCTAAAAGGAATGGGATAACTGCAGTGTTGAATATTTAATATTACCATACATGTAAGTACCTACAGTAATAGCTAATAATTCACATACTATGTTCAGTGCAAGTACATGTATGTGTGCGTGTACTACATCGTTACATCTTCTCTCTTAGGAAATACTGGATGCTGATGGCACACCCCTCAAGGATCACGCTGGGCAGATAATGTCCAGGGACATTGTTCAGTTTGTGCCCTTCCGTGAGCTTATGATGAAAGCTGGACCAAATGGCTGTGTGGTATGCCTGCACCCATGTTAATGGTGCACCTTGCATGCTGTATGTGTGTGCGCTTTGTAATGTATGACCATGAGTAGTTGGGACCTACATGTACATGTGCGGCATGTCTCGCAGTAAAGAAAATAGCATTTACCCCCATTCATAGTTTTAAATGCCATTGAGTTCATTTTTTGAGCAACTGAAATATGCTTATATTATATTCTACATGAGCATTCCCACATCATATAATATTGAAGTTAATATGTTTTAAAAACTATTTAATTTTGTAAGTAGTATCTGATACAATTTACTATAGTTAATTATCTGCCTCACGATTTTAAGGACGATTCTGAATGCCAGCATTAATATGTAACTCCCTCCTGCTTGGTTAATTGTTACAGGCACTTTACCTTTGTCGTCATTATTTTTCTGAATGATATTCCTTACAATGCTTGATTTTTTATTAATTATTGTATTAAAAGTGGCATGTAGATTTGTTTCATTACTATACATCAGTGATGCATGTGGTGGTTTATTTTCGTTGTAATGATCTGCTCCACTCACCACCTCACCACCTGCTCCACTCACCACCTCACCACCTGCTCCACTTACCACCTCACCACCTGCTCCACTCACCACCTCACCACCTGCTCCACTCACCATCTCCTACCTCCACTCACCACCTTCTCTGTTCACAGGCACGGGAGACACTAGCAGAAATCCCAGGTCAGCTGTTGGCCTTTATGAAGGCCAAAAACATCAAGCCCAACCCTCCTGTACTGAGGAGAAGTGAGACCACTGTTTATGGCCAGTCAGGTGGGTGTGGCTTAATCAATGAGACCACTAAAGGCAATTGCTTGTACACACAGAGTAAAATAACAAAGTAATGATAACAGTAAATATGGTGCATACACACTACAGGGAAAAAGTGGTAAGATTTATAGTATGCAAACGTATATGGAGCCCTGATCAGGATTATATGGGATTTGTCAAGGACAATGGTATATAATAATATGAAATTATCATTAAATATCTATGGAAATACCTACAATACCCAATCATAATATGCAGTAATTGTTTAGCTATAGAACTCTGTTACTCTATATTCATACAATCAAGAATAAATAAATTTGCCATTGATGGTTTAGTGTGTACAGGTAGTTAGAATATGTTATAGTAATCATGAGATATTTAGTATGTTATAACAATCAGATATCTAATACATGTATGTTATAGCAATCAGATATCTAATACATGTATGTTATAGCAATCAGTTAGGCAGTTTTTAATGTCGTTTGGACCAAGCCCAGTGCTTGTTCCGATTCTCTAGGAGTGCATTAAATGACCTGAATGGTTAGTACATTGTAGTAGTAAATGTTATTCATGTCATTACGTGTCTGATTTATGAAATAAAGAAGCCAATTCACGTACAGTCCTTCCTCATCTTCCAATATTCCATTACTTACATGTATTACACCATTGACCATCCAGTTGTAATCATTATCACATTCATTTTGTCACGCATTTACTCATTATTTTATGGTATAGTTCTTGCAGTGTATGTACAATGGCAAATGCCAAAATTCATGTAAGGCCAACCTAGCCCTCCATTGATTTCAATTTCCTGTGCTTGATAGAAAGTATATTCGTTTTTGAAAATGTCCCTGTATCAAAACCACCTACTTTGCTGGAACATTTGACATACTGTATGCTTGAGCATTACTTCACCCAAAAATATTTACGCAGAACCATGTAATTAACTTTTTAAATAGTCACTCATGTTTATTTGTTTAGTAGATTATATGCACAAAAACATTGTTTAGAATAGATATTTTAAAACTTCATAAAACCAGCAATACAAGCATTCTGTTACCCTAGGTGGTCCAGCTCCATACCCAAGTGGACCCCAAGGTCCTGCTCCCTATCCAAGTGGACCCCAAGGTCCTGCTCCATACCCAAGTGGACCCCAAGGTCCTGCTCCATATCCAAGTGGACCCCAAAGTCCTGCTCGTTACCCAAGTGGACCCCAAGGTCCTGCTCCATACCCAAGTGGAGGTTCTGCTCCACACCCAAGTGGACCCCAAGGTCATGCTCCATACCCAAGTGCACCACCCCAAGGTCCTGCTCCATACCCAAGTGCACCACCCCAAGGTCCTGCTCCATACCCAAGTGCACCACCCCAAGGTCCTGCTCCATACCCAAGTGCACCACCCCAAGGTCCTGCTCCATACCCAAGTGCACCACCCCAAGGTCCTGCTCCATACCCAAGTGCACCACCCCAAGGTCCTGCTCCATACCCAAGTGGAGGTCCTGCTCCACACCCAAGTGGACCCCAAGGGCCTGCTCCATATCCAAGTGGACCCCAAGGTCCTGCTCCATACCCAAGTGGACCCCAAGGTCCTGCTCCATATCCAAGTGGACCCCAAGGTCCTACTCCATACCCAAGTGGACCCCAAGGTCCTGCTCCATATCCAAGTGGACCCCAAGGTCCTGCTCCATATCCAAGTGGATCCCAAGGTCCTGCTCCATATCCAAGTGGACCCCAAGGTCCTGCTCCCAATCCAAGTGGACCCCAAGGTCCTGCACCCTCACCAAGTGGACCCCAAGGTCCTGCTCCCTATCCAAGTGGACCCCAAGGTCCTGCTCCGTACCCAAGTGGACCCCAAGGTCCTGCTCCATATCCAAGTGGACCCCAAGGTTCTGCTCCATATCCAAGTGGACCCCAAGGTCCTGCTCCATACCCAAGTGGACCCCAAGGTCCTGCTCCATATCCAAGTGGATCCCAAGGTCCTGCTCCATATCCAAGTGGACCCCAAGGTCCTGCTCCCAATCCAAGTGGACCCCAAGGTCCTGCACCCTCACCAAGTGGACCCCAAGGTCCTGCTCCCTATCCAAGTGGACCCCAAGGTCCTGCTCCATACCCAAGTGGACCCCAAGGTCCTGCTCCATACCCAAGTGGACCCCAAGGTCCTGCTCCCTCTCCGAGTGGACCCCAAGGTCCTGCTCCATACCCAAGTGGACCCCAAGGTCCTGCTCCCAATCCAAGTGGACCCCAAGGTCCTGCACCCTCACCAAGTGGACCCCAAGGTCCTGCATCCTCACCAAGTGGACCCCAAGGTCCTCTTCCCTCATCGAGTGGACCCCAAGATCCTGCTTCGTACCCAAGTGGAGCCCCAGATCCTACACTCGCTTCGGGTGTGCTACAAGTCCCTGACCCCCAAACGACTGGACCTCATGGTTCAGCCCCATAAGGCTATAATTTATAAAGCATCAGTGCTAGTACAATAATTATTAAGCAAGAGTGTTAGTGCAGTCTGTGTATATACCCCATAGTTGCAGTGTGAAACAATATCTTGTTTTCAGTTGGTGCTTTCATTATACATGTACATGTATAATGAAATAAAATGAGCTGTTATTTTGCTGCCATGCATGACCATTATGGTAATCCACCAACACACAGCTGCATGCAATAATCTCATTGCATTGTTATAATTAAAGTTACTTATAGAGCTGGAGTGGCACCATAACCAGGGAAACGAGGGTTGGGGAAAGGCCCCATCTCAGGGCAGTTTACAGTTTTACATCAAGTTGGATTATGAGGGTCAATTATATTATGAAGTATTATAGGGCCGCAAACAGCAGTGTTGCATAATCCATAACAATAATTCCTACTATAAGGTAGACCTATCTAAACCCCTTTGTTTCAGACATTGACTCCAGCATCAAACTTCATCTTCATTTTCCTGCGCGCATTCTTTGACAGTGGTCTAGCTTCGTCTGAATGTAGTGGTTTTTTCAAAGTGAGGTCCACCTTGTCTTCAGCAGCCTCCTCCAAGTACTCTTCCTCTTCCGTGGCCCTAGGAGAGGTGGAACAGAATTCCACCTTTTTCACTGCCACTCCCGATGTCAACCCATTGGCTTCGTCACCATGGTCATATATCAAAGACCACTTTTCAAGCGCTAGCTTCAAATTAGACAACCGACTTCTTAAGTAAGTAATATTATTCATGATATATGGAAGTGTAATCATGCTAATTACTCCTAACATGTGACAAGCACACTAAGAAAAGGAATTCATTGGTTTGACCACATGTACAAGCTGTGTACTAAATGGGCAAAGTTTACAATATGGTGTGGGTCAACTGTACAAAGACCTGCATGAGTACACACACACACACACACAGGCACACACACCTGTTACATCTACAATAGTGTTAGGTGGAGTTCCATAGTGTTATAGCCTGTGTGAAAATATTGGATCTGCATGTAAAGAAACTCACTCAATAGGGGTGATCCGAGAGGATACAAGCACTAGCATCTAGCTATTCACTGCTAATTACGTGTGTAATTTTCATGCCCTAGTCAGTTTTCTACACTGCCACCATTGACTAGTCTTGAGCTAGTCAATAATCAAGTTCAGATTTAGATTCATCAGACTGATTCACCAGAGTGGTTAATTTGACTAAGCCTGGCTATCTCCCTGCTGTGATTTGATGTTTGACTGCAGTCACTTGCATATGTGTCTCAACAGCACCTGGATGCTTGTGTTGATTTCAAGCGGGTACAATAGCTGCAATAGTAGCCTCAATCTAGTGGACCGGAACCATTCTTGGATGATATGCGCGAATCGCTGCTCCTCTCAGACTGACATTATGATCACTGCCCTGGATGAGCTGCTCCACTCTTTGCAATTCCCAAAACGTTCTGGGGTGATTTTCATCATGCACCACTAGGACAATACTTTGGTGGAGAATCGATGGGCTTCCCTCAAACCAATGGGATATACTTAGTCTTCCAACATTTCCAGAAGTGTTGCAGAATGAGTTGAAGATGTTTCATTCGAGCAATGTCACCAGTATGAGTACTCGACATACCAAAGTCCAGATTCGACTCTGATGACGACACATGTGTGTCAGGTAAATATGATCTATGAAATCAATGTCCAGTGAGCAGGTGAGGCTGCTGGAGTGAGTGGTTTATCCAGATCGTCAGTTGAGATATACGTATAATTCCTTCCAACTCCACTCAATAGTTCATCAAAAGTTAACCAACCTAATCTATATACACCTCCACTCAATAGTTCACCACACCTGAACTATATAATTATAATAATTTTAAAAAACCATATAGCAGCAGTTGAGCGAAAGATGCCAATGA
This sequence comes from Eunapius fragilis, assembly GCA_963681505.1. Lineage (NCBI taxonomy): Eukaryota > Metazoa > Porifera > Demospongiae > Spongillida > Spongillidae > Eunapius > Eunapius fragilis. The sequence continues at coordinate 3,691,033 of OY811981.1, read as the reverse complement.
CTGGGTATATGGATACTATTTTCTCTGTGTCAGGTTTCTGTAATTGGAAAAAGGCAGTAGAAAATGTTTAAAAAGCATGAGCAATCTGCTTGCCATCGCAATGCTATGATAATGATCACAGCTGCTAAAACAGAAGGGATGGGTGTAGGAGACAAGCTCAGAGCAGATGGCCCTTAACCATAAATGAACTCCCACCATTACGTCCTCTATTCAATTCTTGGCTCTCCAAGGATTAGCCTTACATGGAGTTTCAACTAAAAAAGATGATCATTCAAATGACATCAGAGGTGAAGTAGGCAGTAATTTTATGTATGTTTGTTGTTTCTAACGAAGCAGGAGGTGTTAGGCTTTCACACATTGCTGCAAAAATCACGGAATTGATTCATATGCCCTGAAATCCAGAATAAGCTATTACAAATCATGGGACTATCTGTTCTTAGGAGAGTTGCAGGTAGGTTTGCAGGAGAGTATTTTACCATAATGGCAGATGAAACAACAGATGTATCAAATACAGAACGTTCTTTGTCTTCGCTTTGTGGATGATCAGCTTGTTAGCCATGAGGAGTTTATTGGTCTTCATTCTATGGATGATATCACAGCTGAACACATCACCCGAACCATTTTACTTCGATTGTCTCTCCCTCTTGAGAACTATTGTGGACAGTGCTATGATGGGGCCAGTTCAATGGCTGGCTGCAAAACGGGTGCAAGCACCAGCTAAAGAGAGGAGAGGATTGTACACACATTGTTATGGCCATTCACTAAATTTAGCTGTACAAAGCTTCAAGATACATTGGACACAGTTGAAGAAATGACAAAATTAATTTTAAAAACCCCCAGACGACAAGTGATTTTTGAGAAAGTAAAAAATGATATTGGCCTTATTGTACCAGGAATTAGGCACTCGTTAGACTGTTAGAGCGTCAGCTTTGACTTCCATATCAGAGAATTATGAAGCATTAATAGAAACGTGGGCTGAAGCTAAAGAAATAGTGTGGGACAGTGAAATGCAAGCTTGCATAGGAGGGGTTGCAAAGCAAATGGAGACATTTGACTTCTTCTTTGGAGTAGAGCTAGGCAGAATAGTGCTAAGCAATGGCGAATAACCCTCCAAAAGCACTGCAGGGGTACTCTGCATCAATCTCTGATGGTCAGAGCCTAATGAGAATGACGGTTGCAACCATACAAAAGCATGAGATCGGAGGAGTCCTTCACCTCTTTCTGATGAAACAAAACATGAACATTGCAGTATTCAAACTTCAGATCCAGCAATTCCATGTGCCTAGAAAGTTTGAAGTTGGTATATCAGTCTCTGAGGCTCAAAATTCTATTGAAGTGAAATACCATCTAGTGTACTTTGAAGTCATTGACTATTATACAGTTAATGCCATTCAGCAGCGATTTGATCAAGATGGATAGAAAGGTATGTGTAAATTAGAGGAGCTGCTTTGTGATCATAAATGCAGCCTAAATGAATACAGTGATATTCAAGATCTGTATGGAAAGGATTTTGATCTTGAGCATCTAGCCATCCAATTATCTGTTCTGCAATGCATGCAATCTTCCAGTTGAAGTTCATAGTCAGTCTGGTGGTATGAAATTAAACAGTAAAATCCAATTATTGCAAAACTCTATTCATCTCAACGTCACCTATACACAGAGGTAATGAATATTGCAAAATTTATTCTTGTAAAGCAGGGGCGGCGGAAGGTATTTTTAAGTGGGGGGATAAGGCTTTGAATATATAATGAGTGGGCGTGGTATATAACTGTTGCACATGCTCAAATCAACGGCTCGTTGATTAGCTACTGCAGCGGTCACACTGACAGTTAATTTTAAATAGTCCAAATTTGTTCATCCTGTTTTCTATACCTTGCACAAAACAGTTAGCTATGGCTTTCAAGTCAAGTTGGTCAAGGTGTTCCTTGTATATATTACAAGTGATTAGATGGTTCAATCGAGATTGCTCCGTATTAGAGTGCAAGTAGCTTTTGACCCTTCTTAGAGTACTAAATGATAGTTCACTTGTCGCATTAGTAGCAGGAATGATGAGCAATATTTAGACAAGCTTTAAGGCTTCTCTCATCAGCTCCACTCCTGGTCCAAGACCACGAAAATATTTAAAAATATCATTTAAACTGTGCATTTCCTCATTATAGTTGGCAGCTAGTGTCTGGAGGTTAAGACGCAGAGTCTCGACTGAAAAGTCATGCATGTTTAAAAAATTCAACGACCTTACTGAGTATTGCTTCAGTGTTTTGCCATTCACAGCAGATAAAAGTAGCTCTCCACACTCAGCATACATTCCATAGTTAGGTTGATTGAAACAGTCATTTATTGCTGTTGAGACTAAATCCAATGCCTCAAAATAAATTCTACGATAGTGATCATCAACTCTTTCAGGATACTCAGGCATTGCTTTTCCACCAATGCAGTCCTCTAATCTGAGGGGTGCTCTGCATGGCCGTGGTGATGTAGGACTGCTTACATGATTTCCATCTGTCTGACACTTCAACTTCTTCCAAAACATTTCTTCATTTTTTAGCAATGAATCAGATAATGTTTTCACAGTCATGGCTGCAGTGCACTGAGCTTCGGATGCAGTTAATGTCTTCTTCTGGATTGCTTCACTCAACAAATCTGCGTGACCAAGTACAAGCATCCCTAATGACAAGCCAAAAAAAAAGTGAAACTTCTTCATTTGTGTATGAACACCTAAAGTGCGGGCCTTAATATCTCTATCCCTGCAATCATCTAGAACTTCTTCCCATAGATCTTTAGTTCTCCATGATGCTATGATGTGCCTGAGCTCGAACTGTCCACCTAGTAGGACACAGAACATGGATGTTTGGTGCATCTTTTCATCCCTATCATTGCCAAAGTCAGCCTTAATGTTCCTCAGCTGTGCTTCTTGCTTTGGTGAAAACTTTACCAGCTTTGTCCAGAGTATCTTTCATGTGGCCATTTGCATCACCACATCTGAGGCTGCCAAGTTTAAAGCATGGCCATAGCAGTGCGTGAATAATGCACGAGGCTCATCTTTTAAATTGATAGCAGCAACACCATTTTTATGGCCGCTAATTGTGCTGCAACCATCATAACACTGACCTCTACATTTATCCAAGGGTATTTGTAGATGTATCAGGACATCTTTACCACTGCAGCAATTGTAGAAGCATCAGCTCTATCAATCTGGTATAGTCGTTTATCAGTCCACAGATAATCAATTGTTCTCGGTTTGATATGTCCCTGGTTTCGTCAACGATTATAGAATGAAAGTCATATTTGCGAGCACCTGACCATCTACTGCTTGATTGTCCCATGAGCTCCACCATTTATTTTGTATATCATATGTTATGCGTATTCATTTTCCAACCACTGTCTCATTTCCGGTGGTACCGCCCCTTATTAATCAAAAGTTAGCGGAAGTAGCGATGGCGGCCCCTCCTAGTAGTGGCCCGAGCTCCGTGTTGGAGCTTTCCATCTCTTGCTCCAACCTCAAAAACTTGGACCACTTCTCCAAAAGCGACCCAGCGGTGTTCGTATATACCAAAGGACGCGAGGTGAACTGGATAACAGTGGGCAGGACCGAAATTATCGAAAACAGCCTAAATCCGAAGGTAGGCCTAAGTAGAACGCGTTGTGTAGATGCATGGCTCAGGCCTGGTCTGTAGGGGCGCGGTACGGTTCGCCAAAAATAAGGGAGGAGGGGCGCGCGGAGCTGTGCCCCCTCCCGTCCAGCTAGGAAGAATGGGGGAGCGCTGGAAGCTCTCCCATTGGGGTCAGGGGCTCGGCCCTATAAGTTCTGCAAGTCAGCTGGAACATATCAGGGGCGGATTTAGAAGGGGGGGGGGAGGGGTGAGTAGTCTCGTACCCAGACGTATATAGTCTGGCGAAAATAGGTAGAATTTGGCATTAGCGACAGAATAGACCCTTCCCTTTAACGGCGTAAGGAATGCAATTATTCTTAAACGCGTCACTTCCGGAGTTCTTCCTGTGTAGAATCATGACGGGAGACGTATGTGTCGTGTGTAAAATGACTCGTAAGTTGGACAAGAGTGTATCTAGGTCGCCGCCACAGTACTAGTGGCCACACTACATGTAACTGCATGTACAGGAACTTCCATTTCAGATGGGCTTCGAACCCCAAGTGAATCCTGACCACTGTTCCCTTCAGGAATGACATTTACATCCGCACTTAATCCAACTGGATACAGGTCAAGGGGATCGCTTTGTCCATCCAAAGGAAAGTGACGGCTGCACACGCGATGGTAAGCTTTAATATCCTTCTCTACAAGGCGAAGCGATCGAATCCAACGTGCCCTCATACTTTTTTCGACTGGAATACAGTGCATAGATACACTCTTGTCCAACTTACGAGTCATTTTACACACGACACATACGTCTCCCGTCATGATTCTACACAGGAAGAACTCCGGAAGTGACGCGTTTAAGAATAATTGCATTCCTTACGCCGTTAAAGGAAGGGTCTATTCTGTCGCTACCAATCAGATGCGGGCAGTCATGTGACACACCCACAGTCATGTGATAAGGTAAACAAACGGTGTCATAATTACATCCCATTTGGATATTTGCTTGCCTTCTGGTATGCATTCTGACGCTGCTATAGAAACCGCCTTGTCAAACGCTGTTAATTACATTCCAATGTGCCACGAAATTCTACCTATTTTCGCCAGACGTATAAAACGTCCATTTATACGTCTGGGTACGAGACTAGGGGGTGAGTAGGGTATACCCCCCCCCCCCCCCCCCCCCCCCCCCCGCAAAACCTATGTTATTAAAAATTCACGGCTTCTTACGTGTGCTATTCGATGAACGATGAACTCATTGTAATGCGTTCAATTGGATTAACGGTATTCCTCCAATGCCATTCCTTCAATACACAAGTACTGGAGGAATACCGTTAATCCTATTCCAATTAAAAGTAAATAAATGCATTCATCGTTCATCGAATAAGGTCTATACGTGTAACGATAGGGGAGGGGAGGGGGGGTGGGGGGTGGAGTAGGGTATCCCGCAAAACCGTGCTATTAAATTCACGACTTCTTTGGGGGGAGGGGGGGGGGGGGGTAAAACCGCGTTATAAAAATCACTTCACACACACACACACACACACACACACACACACCCCCCCCCGCCCCAAAACCCTGCATCTGCCCCTGCATATTAATTTATTTGTAGTACAATCGCTTGACTAACGTCATGTACCTTACTTACACCTTTAATTCATGGACTGCACTGCTACATGTAATGACTTCATTGTGGTCAATATCAAGTGGATACGCGTATAACAACTGCCTTTTCGTCCCTGGCGCATTTAAGACGTCTCTGTGTGCTGGCACTTAGTTCACACTCGCACTGAGGTCACTCGTGGGTTGTCTAGTCTGTAGTCCAGTTTTCCATACATCCGAACCAGTCTGCTCCCAAGTGGAGCTGATTCAAACCGTTAAATCTCTGGCTTCAGAGTTAAGATTGGCTGGCTAGTGTACCAGGTGACCATTAATTAGTTGAAACTTTTTTTAAACAGAACAAGTACTCGATAATCTTTGACAAGCATTGGGACCTGTTCATTTCAATTAACATATATATGTGTGTGGTGTTGGCTGAAATCATGGCCATGCAGGGCCACACCTATAGCCATTGATTACTGCCTAAGAGCTGCATGTGGGACACGTGACTAATAAGAAGGGACAGTACAATACTAAACGACACACCTATATGTCTCTAGGACCTTCTTTAAAATTAACTGGCTTGGAAAATAAAAGCTGCATACGGTTACTTTAAATTGCTGTTACTTTAATCAATGCGTGCTTATTACCTAAGAAACAATTCTCTGCCTCTTCTGAATGGATATTCTAAGGAAATATCGAAGTCCATCTTTAAAACATTCTTAGTGTTATCTGAAAGATTTTGTTTCAATTATTCATATACTAATGCTATATGATGCAGGGTATCTGGCATTTGTAGTAAAGCCAACCACACACAACTCACACACACACACACACGCACGCACACACACATGCACACACACTTGCACACATGTATCACGCACTTGTTCATTTGTGTCCATTGATGTACACATCTCTTGCAGTTCTCCACCACATTCAAGGTGGAGTACCGATTCGAGGAGATCCAGAACTTTCAGTTTGCTGTGTATGACATTGACGATAAGCAACATGTGGACAACATTGACAAGCAAGAGCTCCTTGGGACCATGGATTGTACCCTGGCCGAGATTATGGCAGCAGGGGAACACCTCACCAAGTCACTGAGATTGAAAGGTGTGTGTACATGTTTATGTGCTTTGTGTGTGCCTGTGTATGTGTGTATACATGTATGTGTGCCTGTGTATGTATGTGTATGTGTGTTTGTGATGTGTATTTGTGTTTGTGCACATGTTTATGTATGTATGTATGTATGTATGTATGTATGTATGTATGTATGTATGTATGTATGTATGTATGTATGTATCTATGTTTGTTTGTATGTATGTATGTATGTATGTACGTACGTACGTACGTATGTACGTATGTATGTATGTATGTATGTATGTATGTATGTATGTATGTATGTATACAGAGCTTAGTAAGCATAATATGACTATGTTTGGTTCGTACTCCCTCTCCACCTCTTCCCCATCCACCCTCTCTCCTCCACTTCTCCCCCCCTCCCCAGGTGCTCCATCTGGTAAGATCACTGTCCAGGCTGAGGAGGTCCAGGAATCCAAATTCATTGTGAACTTTGAACTCAGTGCTACCAAACTGGAGAAAAAAGATTTGTTTGGAAAGGTCAGCATTCACCATCACCACCACCACCACCACTATCACCACCACCACCACTATCACCACCATCACCACCACCACTATCACCATCCCCATCATGTGTATACACACACTACACACACACACACACACACACACACACACATGCATACAAACATGCAGTCTGATCCATACATAGAGATATCGAAGTCACAAGAGGGAGGCGATTTTACAGTGGTATACAGGTCTCACCCCATCGTGAAGACCCTCTCCCCAAGGTAATGATTATCAAAATGACCACTAGCTGTAGTTCATTGCACTAATTGAAACACCATATATCACTGGGCTGTTATGACATTAGACATGTAGACCTTCGTAGTGGTTATGATTATAGGTTGTCAAATGTTGCAATAGTCCAGACTGTACATATACATGCAGGCTTCTGTTCAGTTGTTATGATTATATTTGTCAGGTGGCCAGCATTTCAAATAGACATGCAGAAGCTATGCAGTGGTGATTGGGAAAGGACACTGCAGTTCTCAGTGTGGGACTGGAACAAGTGAGTTTGCTTGTACAACGCATGTGGGTGTTGTACACACCAGATCTGAGACCAGGGTCAAAATGAAGTTATATTTGTGTACAGCATTGTAAAGCAGTTCCTTTTAAAGCTGCATATTGGTTAACATACCCATGTTCTATTTCATATCTTATAGGTCTGGAAACAATGAACTAATTGGAGTTGGCACTGCAACACTTAAAGACATATGTCCTGAAAGGTTTGCACCTTGTTACATCTTCACACCGAAGGTCCACCTTTTCAAGCCTTCATGTCTCTCTCTCTCTCTCTCTCTCTCTCTCTCTCTCTCTCTCTCTCTCTCTCTCTCTCTCTCTCTCTCTCTCTCTCTCTCTCTCTCTCTCTCTCTCTCTCTCTCTCTCTCTCTCTCTCTCTCTCTCTCTCTCTCTCTCTCTCTCTCTCTCTCTCTCTCTCTCTCTCTCTCTCTCTCTCTCTCTCTCTCTCTCTCTCTCTCTCTCTCTCTCTCTCTCTCTTTCTCTCTCTCTCTCTCTCTCTCTCTCTCTCTCTCTCCCCCTCTCTTTCCCTCTCTCTCTCTCTCCCCCTCTCTTTCCCTCTCTCTCTCCCTCCCTCCCTCTCTCTCCCCCTCACCCTCTCACCCTCTCCCTCTCTCTCTCTCTCCCATGCACACCTGCAGAGGTGGTAAGGTGTTTGACCTTGACCTAACCAATCCCTCTCACAAAGGCAAGAAGAAGTCTACTGGAGTGTTGGTGTTCAGCTCTGTGCAGTAAGCTTTGCAATCATGTCTTTTGCATGTCTGTATGCATTCAAGTACATGCATGTACTGTTGTTCAGTACATATGAATAAAATAGCATGTATGAAATTCCTATGGATATTGATGCGTGCGCTTTTAGCCGTATTCATTTCAGCAGCTAGCAACAGTCGATTCATGCATGGCCAGCTTTGCTGTATAGGGTATCGTAGGGTACCTGTGTGCCACCATACTTCATACCTTTTGTTTCCCATTTTAGGGTGATACCTAGATACAGTTTTGTGGATTACATCAGAGGAGGGTGCCAGATTAGCTTGATCGTGGCTGTGGACTTCACTGTAAGTGCAGATGCATTCATATGTATACATGCATATGCATTGACATTGGCATTTTAATATTTGTTTTACTGCAGGCATCCAATGGCAATCCGGCTGATCCACAAAGCCTTCACTACGTGAGCCCTAAAAAGGTATTGTGTATAGGCAACCTTTGCATATGTGTGTGTGTGTGTGCCGTATGAGTATGTATGTATACTTACATGTAATGTGGAATGAGCTCACAGTTTAAATCTGCATGTGTGTATATGTGTGCGTGTGTGTGTGCGTGTGTTGTGAATGTGTTGTGTGAGCAGTTATATATCAATTGTAGGGTACGCTGCAATCACACTGTGTGCACCGAATTTCAAATCAGCATGCGTACATTTCTATACATGTACTCTCTAATCTCTTTTCCAAGCATGTTCACGTATATGATGAGAATGTATCTCTGTGAGGTTAAATTTTAAGGGAACTTGGAGGTGGCACGAAATAGCAAGAGAAAAAAGAATCGTAATGTAATGATAAGTCATGTGCAATGAATATGCATGTACATGTATGGGACATGAAGGACGTATTTATTATGAATGATAGGCATATTCATTAAGCATGACACAAAGGGCTTAAATGTTTTTCCTTTTTGACATGGCTATTCTCTCGTGCTGTTTACACTGGTATACCTTGCAAATACCTTTACAACAGAAATATGCATAGACAATGTATACATGTAAAAGTAATAAATAAGCACATAACGGAACACTGGAACTAGAACACATTGTCAACTTCAATTTTGAGGCAAGGATCAACTGACCTAGCAAGAATGGCTCTTGTGTTTGATAAAACGATACTTACATGTTTTCAATACATTTCAAAATTAACCACAAGTAGTTACACATGTATGCAAGCATGTGTATTAATATGCTAACTCCAGTGGCTAAACTAAAACCCTCCAAATGTTTATACAAGTGCCATGACTCAAAGGTAGTGAAGCATTCAAAAGATTCCAGCCTTTAATAGCAGGCTAAATAAATGTACTAGTAGTTAACTAATGGCAGGTTCAATTTTTTAAAAATTGACCTTCATGCATGCTTGGCATATTTAAAATTTGATTTTCCATGAAGTACATTTTTTGAGACCATATGTAGTTGAATCCACTTTTTCTTCATATTATTACAGCGTAAAAAGTACTTCTCTTCTCTAGCTTGTGGGACACCTATATAGTGTAGTCAAGGCACATAATTAATACTGCATGCACAGTACTACAGATGACGTACAGGTGTGGGAATATTGGCAATACCAAGTATTTACTGCATGGATCGCATGTTGCTGTGATGCCATTATCCATTATCATTTTCATTTTAGGAGAATGAGTACCTTCAGGCCATCAGGCCAGTGGCCAGCGTACTGGCTCCATATGACAGCGACCAGATGATCCCTGCATTTGGGTTTGGTGGCCAGCTTCCCCCGAGGTGGGACGTCTCTCACTGCTTCCCCCTTGATATGAACAACCAGAGGCCAGAAGTGTATGGAATCCAGGTGAGTAATCACAGGGCATGTGTACATGTCACTGGGGAAGTGGTAAGCACTCACAGGGCATGTGTACATATCACTGGGGAAGTGGTAAGCACTCACAGGGCATGTGTACATGTCACTGGGGAAGTGGTAAGCACTCACAGGGCATGTGTACATGTCACTGGGGAAGTGGTAAGCACTCACAGGGCATGTGTAACATGTCACTGGGGAACTGGGGAAGTGGTAAGCACTCACAGGACATGTGTACATGTCACTGGGGAAGTGGTAAGCTCACAGGGCATGTGTACATATCACTGGGGAAGTGGCTGATGATGCCTCTTATGGAGCAGTATGTATATGTAAAAAGCCTAAGCTGTCCTCTGTGATACAATCAAAGTAACAGTGTCACATGTTGATGCTTCGAAGAGGGAAACAGTTGACAGACAGGAGGCCCTATTTAGGACAGGTCTGTTTAGTACCTAGCGTAATACCACGGTTAAGCCCATACATAAAAACAGTCATGCAACTGTCTGTATGTTTGTTACTTTTTTCACAACTTTACTACTTTAATTTATGTAATAAAACCTAGGCAAGGTATTCTAAGCACCTTGTTCCCCTGCCCCCCCCCCCCCCCCAACCCCCCCTTTTTGGCACATTGAAGGCCTGAGATAATTTGTACATGCTACTGTTGTTTTAATTGGTTAGAAATCTATGTCCTCTGTCCAGAACTCTCAGGCATTCTAAACCATTTAGATTCCTTGTTTCCTATACACATGCATAAATGCTCTACAGTGTACATCCTTCACTTTTATTTCAACGGTCCTCATTACAGTTAATTTTGTCCTTGAGCTAGGGGGAGAGGCTGATAAGGATTTTGCTTGGTCCTACTGAACTTCCCTCAGTATGAATAGAGAGTGAAGGGTGCAATTTTTTACACATCTTCAGCTGCACTAGACAGAATAAAACTGTAGCAATGAAGTTAGGGTGTATGGTTTGTTGAAGATTTAATCAGGGTATGCATGTAACTGTGAACATGTATAACTCTCTAAAATACCAATGTCATTATTTAACCCATTTGAAATGTGGGCCTTTAAACAACATATATATTTTATAACTGCAAGATGAATTAAATTAGCACAACTCACATACCATGTGCTATGCTGCACACAAAGAGACAATGTAATTTAATGGCACATGGTGTGCAATCAACTGTGCTCCCCACACCTCACTCCCATCTCTATCACCTTTCAACCTTTCTCACCTCGATCATCTCTCCCACATTCACACACCTTCTTTCCCTCACCTGTCGCCTAACTTATGCAGGGGATATTGGACGCCTACCATCATGCGATACGCACCGTGAGGCTCTATGGTCCCACCAACTTCTCCTCCATCTTGGACACAGCCATGAGATATGCTTCTGTGCAGGACACACAGCAGTCCCAGAGTTACTACATACTTCTTATCATCACTGTGAGCACGTTAGGGTGAATGGCCACTCGATTAGAGAATATTTATGTGTATGTATGTTGCAAGGCAATGTAATAGTGGTGTAAAGGAAGGAAACAAGCATCAATGAATTAGCTATACCATGCTAGCTAATGTAAGTCTGTTTCATTCGATGACACATGTATATGTATATATATGTACATACGGTATATACGTGGTACATGTAGTATGTGTACGTACTGTACAGATGTGTACAGATGTGTACATATATGTACGTACATGTACATTACATGTACGTACGCATACCTACGTGTACATACACACCATGCCATCACTAGTTGCTGGTTAATACTATTGTTGTATTGCGTATCACTGATACATCATTGCTTGTTGAATACACATGTACTAATATGAAGTTGCACAGATGCATACATTAATTCCTTCTCACCTATGGTACAGATTGACTCACGTACTAGCTGGTTTATGTTCATTATAGCCTACTCCTGTAATTTCGGTTCTTCCTATTGCTTTTACAATTCAGGTTGCAAGATGGTTTAATGCACATGGAGGGAAATTTCTCTATGATGTTGCCTAATATGCAGACACATGTAGCTCCTAATTATTAAATGCCGGCATAGCATAGTAATTGAAAGGAGTTATTTGATGTATAAAATTATGTATTGGAGCAGGATTCTCCCAGACATGTCAGCAGATAGATGTCACGAGGCTCACTTGGTCAACTTTTGTACAACCTACCAAATGTTGTTGTGTATATTGCTATGCCACCAATCTCCACGGCAACTAGTAGATGAGTGATATCTATTCAAAGAGTTTGCAAAGCGTTCATCTAAGCATCTGTTGGATCACCTCTGTTTGTCATGCACTTAATAGACTGCATATTCATGGATGCTTTCTCTTACATATCCCACTGTATAATACATTGAAACATGCATTTGTACAAACATAATGCAGACTGCAGGTACATGCATACATGTAGGTCTTTGCCAATCAATCTTCCATTCAATCAGAAATGATGTTCCAGTCTCCATTATGTCATTTAATATTCTCTTCTTCTCTCCCAGGATGGAGAGATCACAGACATGGCCCACACTGTGGACAGGATAGTGGCTGCATCCAAACTGCCACTGTCCATTGTCATTGTGGGAGTAGGAGGAGCTGACTTCGAGAACATGGTGAGCACATGAACATCCATACCATGCACCTCAATACATCCATATTATGCACCTCAATATATCCATACTTATAATATGCACCTCAATACATCCACATTATGCACCTCAGTACATCCATATACCATGAACCAACATGTGCTACCTAAAAGGAATGGGATAATTGCATCGTTCATATGTCATAAGTGCCCATTTGCTAATAATTCACTTACCATGGTCAATTAATGAGAGTATGTGTGCTTGTACTACATCGTTGCATCTTCTCTCTTAGGAAATACTGGATGCTGATGGCACACCCCTCAAGGATCACGCTGGGCAGATAATGTCCAGGGACATTGTTCAGTTTGTGCCCTTCCGTGAGCTTATGAAGAAAGCTGGACCAAATGGCTGTGTGGTATGCCTGCACCCATGTTAATAATGGTGCACCTTGCATGCTGTACATGTTATGAGCATGAGTAGTTGGGACCTACGCGTGTGGCATGTCTTACAGTGGAGAAAATAGCATTTACCCTCCCCCAAAATACATTATTGAGATATCAGTTATATGGCATGAGTTTAACTTAAACCAATAATGACTTTTTTTAAGCAAACAAGATATTGGTGAAGTATTCTTGTATTCTACATCAAGGATTGAAATTGTATTATTGCGCACTACTCATCTAATATTGAGTCACTGCATCATGATGGACAAAGACATGAGTAGAGGACATGAGGCATGAGTAGAGGACATGAGGCATGAGTAGGGGACATGGGACATGAGTAGAGGACATGAGGCATGAGTAGAGGACATGAGGCATGAGTAGAGGACATGAGGCATGAGTAGAGGACATGAGGCATGAGTAGAGGACATGAGGCATGAGTAGAGGACATGAGGCATGAGTAGAGGACATGAGGCATGAGTAGAGGACATGAGGCATGAGTAGAGGACATGAGGCATGAGTAGAGGACATGAGGCATGAGTAGAGGACATGGGACATGAGTAGAGGACATGAGGCATGAGTAGGGGACATGAGGCATGAGTAGAGGACATGAGGCATGAGTAGAGGACATGAGGCATGAGTAGAGGACATGAGGCATGAGTAGAGGACATGAGGCATGAGTAGAGGACATGAGGCATGAGTAGAGGACTTGAGGCATGAGTAGGGGACATGAGGCATGAGTAGGGGACATGAGGCATGAGTAGAGGACATGAGGCATGAGTAGAGGACATGAGGCATGAGTAGAGGACATGAGGCATGAGTAGAGGACATGAGGCATGAGTAGAGGACATGAGGCATGAGTAGAGGACATGAGGCATGAGTAGAGGACATGAGGCAAGAGTAGAGGACATGAGGCATGAGTAGAGGACATGAGGCATGAGTAGGGGACATGAGGCATGAGTAGGGGACATGAGGCATGAGTAGAGGACATGAGGCATGAGTAGAGGACATGAGGCAAGAGTAGAGGACATGAGGCATGAGTAGAGGACATGAGACATGAGTAGAGGACATGAGGCAAGAGTAGAGGACATGAGGCATGAGTAGAGGACATGAGACATGAGTAGAGGACATGAGGCATGAGTAGAGGACATGAGGCATGAGTAGAGGACATGAGACATGAGTAGGGGACATGAGGCATGAGTAGGGGACATGAGGCATGAGTAGAGGACATGAGGCATGAGTAGAGGACATGAGGCATGAGTAGAGGACATGAGGCATGAGTAGAGGACATGAGACATGAGTAGGGGACATGAGGCATGAGTAGAGGACATGAGGCATGAGTAGAGGACATGAGGCATGAGTAGAGGACATGAGACATGAGTAGAGGACATGAGGCATGAGTAGAGGACATGAGACATGAGTAGAGGACATGAGGCATGAGTAGAGGACATGAGGCATGAGTAGGTGACATGAGGCATGGGTAGAGGACTTGAGGCATGAGTAGGGGACATGAGGCATGAGTAGAGGACATGAGGCAAGAGTAGAGGACATGAGGCATGAGTAGAGGACATGAGACATGAGTAGAGGACATGAGGCATGAGTAGAGGACATGAGGCATGAGTAGGTGACATGAGGCATGGGTAGAGGACTTGAGGCATGAGTAGGGGACATGAGGCATGAGTAGAGGACATGAGGCATGAGTAGAGGACATGAGGCAAGAGTAGAGGACATGAGGCATGAGTAGAGGACATGAGACATGAGTAGAGGACATGAGGCAAGAGTAGAGGACATGAGGCATGAGTAGAGGACATGAGGCATGAGTAGGGGACATGAGGCATGAGTAGGGGACATGAGGCATGAGTAGAGGACATGAGGCATGAGTAGAGGACATGAGGCATGAGTAGAGGACATGAGACATGAGTAGAGGACATGAGGCAAGAGTAGAGGACATGAGGCATGAGTAGAGGACATGAGACATGAGTAGAGGACATGAGGCATGAGTAGAGGACATGAGGCATGAGTAGGTGACATGAGGCATGGGTAGAGGACTTGAGGCATGAGTAGGGGACATGAGGCATGAGTAGAGGACATGAGGCAAGAGTAGAGGACATGAGGCATGAGTAGAGGACATGAGACATGAGTAGAGGACATGAGGCATGAGTAGAGGACATGAGGCATGAGTAGGTGACATGAGGCATGGGTAGAGGACTTGAGGCATGAGTAGGGGACATGAGGCATGAGTAGAGGACATGAGGCATGAGTAGAGGACATGAGGCAAGAGTAGAGGACATGAGGCATGAGTAGAGGACATGAGACATGAGTAGAGGACATGAGGCATGAGTAGAGGACATGAGGCATGAGTAGGTGACATGAGGCATGGGTAGAGGACTTGAGGCATGAGTAGGGGACATGAGGCATGAGTAGAGGACATGAGGCATGAGTAGAGGACATGAGACATGAGTAGAGGACATGAGGCACGAGTAGGGGACATGAGGCATGAGTAGAGGACATGAGACATGAGTAGAGGACATGAGGCATGAGTAGGGGACATGAGGCATGAGTAGAGGACATGAGGCAAGAGTAGAGGACATGAGGCATGAGTAGAGGACATGAGGCATGAGTAGGGGACATGAGGCATGAGTAGAGGACATGAGGTATGAGTAGAGGACATGAGGCATGAGTAGGGGACATGAGGCATGAGTAGGGGACATGAGGCATGAGTAGGGGACATGAGGTCATCTGAAACATAAGTCTTTGTAGCTGTGCTTCTCACATGGTGGTATTGCTCGAAGCTTCTGCATAGTTGCCTTCAGTTGTACGACATAAGATCCTGAGTCAGCAATTGAGAAAAACTGCCTAAGGGATGTGCAATATGGTACTATACACCAGTTCAGCTGCTCCAGCCTAGATCCTATTTCAAAGCTGTGCGAATGCCCAGCAGGACAATTGGTAAAGCGAGTAGGAGCATGACAAAAAGGAAGGCTTTAGTTGCCTGTGGGAACGCTCAATAAAACCATTGGTCATTGGATGGTAAGCAGTTGTTCGTAGCTGAGTAGAGCCAAGAAGTGCATGAGCTCCATCCACAAAGCAGACTGAAATTGTCGACCTCAGTTTGAATGATGGTGGTAGGAATGCCAAAGTGGACACCCAACTACTAGTAAAAACTTGTGCCACAGAGATTGGGGTACATTTTGGGATGGCTTCTAGCAAGCGTATTCATTGATTGATAATGGTTAACAGATACAAATGCCCTTTTGATGGGGGCAAGGGGCCAACCTGGTTAAGGTGGACCGCATTGAATCGGGCTTCTGGGGTTGCAAACATTGCAAGTGGTGTTACAGTGGGACGATGAACCTTGGATTGCACTGAGATACGCTCGCACCCAACGTCTCACATCAGAATTGAGGCCAGGCTACACGTAGCGGGCCGTGATGAGGCATTGGGTTGCACACTGCAGGAACTAATTGCTTCTCAAAGCTTGATCTGGTTATGGTGTATCACCCGATTCAGGTTGAGCCTGCAGACATTCCAAAAACAGCAGTCATCACACCATTTAGTCATTTTGAATTTCTTCGTGTGCATTTTGGTTTACGAAATGCAGCACAGACATTTCAAAGGTTCATTGACGAAGTGTTACATGGCTTCCATTTTAGCTATGCATGCGTTATTGCCAGTGAAACACTGAAGGAACATGGACACCATTACCCCTGGTATTGGAACGCTTTCTGAAATATGGAATGGTCATCAATCCTTTCAAGTGCAGTTTTGGCGTCACTGACCTAGAGTTTCTTAGCTACAAAGTGAACAAGGGTGGTACCAGACCATTAGAGGTATGTGTCCTTGTTCTGAACTGTTTTCCTCAACCAACAACCTAGCATAAGCTTCATGAATTTCTGGGGTTTATCCCTGGTTGTGCAAGCATTCTTCAGCCTCTCAATGCAACGTTGTCTACTGTAGCAGGGGATGAACACAAAACATTGCAATGGACACAGAAGGAAGCTTTCGCACAGATTTATAGATGGTAGTGCATCGATGCATCTTGCAAGGGTATCAATGCACTACCATCAAAAGCCTGATGCCCCAACCTGTATTATGGTAGATGCGTTGGATAAGCAGTTGGAGCTGTGCTCAGACATTCGGCATGTGAAGAGTGTTCACAATACAGCTGCAGGTGCTTTATCTTGCATGAGATCTGTTCTTTGGGGGACAAAACAGACGGCAGCAACTTTGCCAAAATAGCAATGGCACAAGGCCAGTGAAAAGGCGTATGGATGTTACTCATACCTTTAGCTCTTTAGTCCTTAAGCCTATTCCAAGAGACCTTACAATTCTCTGCACTGTTGTCACGACTGGTTGTCCCAATAGCTTTTCAACAGCAGGTATTTAATTATTGCTCTGTGCTCAGTGGTGCATCCTTGGCGAAGTCACAAAAATATGAAGAATTGGATAACGATCTGTTGTAGCATTGTTGAGAGCTTGATAATCACCATAAAGGTGCCCAGACTTGTTCAGAACCAGATGCAGCTTTGCACATAGTGCATTTTATGAATAGCGCATGGAGGGGATAAATAATTGGGTAACGTATGTCGGCAGCAATTTCAGGCGAAAGCGAAACTACTACATACTCAAACTTTGTCTTCTGGGCCATGGCATTCTGTGTGTGGAACTGAGCCTCCACTTGAGCAAACCACAACTGTGGGTCAGCGGGCCAAAAGGGTGGCAGTTTGATCCTCACAGAACTCATGGGTGTCGAATCCTCAGCATCTGTATCCTCATTCATTGTGCGTTTAGGAGTTCACATCATGATGTGGTATTGTGCACTACTCGTATAATATTTCAACAACACCGTACAACCTAACTCTCCTAACTAAAGCACCCCGTCATGTTACCCATGCACAGAGTTAAATATTTGTCCACAATACGTTGCTAAAAAATTTATTAAATTGTAGTAATTGAGGAGAATGGCAAATAAGTTTAAGTGCGTAAAAAAATTAACCACACAGGAGGCAACAACTGCTGTTACATATTGCTAAACCACTGTGTATAATAGTTCGTTCTTAGCTAGCTAATTAGCTACATTCACAGACAAAATTCGGGAACAACCGGCCCTCATTTGCGGATTGGATACATGCAATTTACGAGACTATCCACTTGTAAAATATTGTCATCCAGTCCACACACAGGAGCCCATTTTCCCTGTATTCAGGCAGCTAGATTGCTGTGATTGTCCCAGATACAATGTATTTCTTATAATGCTCGATTATACTAAATTTGTCACATTACTAGAAACCAGTGATATTGGTTTATTTTGGTCATTAGGATCTGCTCCACTCACCATTCACCACTCACTACTCACCACATCCTGCTCCACCTGCTCCACTCACCACCTCACCACCTGCTCCACTTACCACCTCACCACCTGCTCCACTCACCACCTCACCACCTGCTCCACTCACCACCTCACCACCTGCTCCACTCACCACCTCACCACCTGCTCCACTCACCACTCACCACCTGCTCCACTCACCACCTCACCACCTGCTCCACTCACCACCTCACCACCTGCTCCACTCACCACCTCACCACCTGCTCCACTCACCACCTCACCACCTGCTCCACTCACCACCTCACCACCTGCTCCACTCACCACCTCACCACCTGCTCCACTCACCACCTCACCACCTGCTCCACTCACCACCTCACTACCTGCTCCACTCACCACCTCACCACCTGCTCCACTCACCACCTCACCGCCTGCTACACTCACAACCTCACCACCTGCTCCACTCACCACCTGCTCCACTCACCATCTCACTACCTGCTCCACTCACCACCTCACCACCTGCTCCACTCACCACCTCACCACCTGCTCCACTCACCACCTCCTGCTTCCAGTCACCACCTCACCACCTGCTCCACTCACCACCTCACCACCTGCTCCACTCACCTCCTCACCACCTCACCTCCTCACCACCTCACCTCCTCACCACCTCACCTCCTCACCACCTCACCTCCTCACCACCTCACCACCTGCTCCACCTGCTCCACTCACCGCCTCACCACCTGCTCCACTCACCACCTCACCACCTGCTCCACTCACCTCCTCACCACTTGCTCCACTCACCACCTCACCACCTGATCCACTCACCTCCTCACCACCTCACCACCTGCTCCACTCACCATCTCCTACCTCCACTCACCACCTCACCACCTGCTCCACTCACCATCTCCTACCTCCACTCACCACCTTCTCTGTTCACAGGCACGGGAGACACTAGCAGAAATCCCAGGTCAGCTGTTGGCATATATGAAGGCCAAAAACATCAAGCCCAACCCTCCTGTACTGAGGAGAAGTGAGACCACTGTTTATGGTCAGCCAGGTGGGTGTGGCTTAATCAATGGCCATTACTTGTACCAATAGCTGCATTATACATACATTTACATAAATAATAAAATAACAAAGTAATAGTCCTATATTTAGCACATTTCGACTAAGGCATATGCTGTTTCTGTGCTAAATATAGGACTATTACATTTTCCCTTCTGATAAAACTTGTTTCCTTGCTTTTTACACCAGTATACTATTTGCCTGCAAAACCTAGATCCCACCAACTTTCTCAGAGAATGTTTTTATTTACTTGTTTCCTTAATTTTTTTTAAACACCCAAATCACTGTTGCATCGCAGGTTTCCCCCCTTTCATTTAACTGATTTAATTCAATCCAGACGTATTGTGAAAATTTTCTAGGTACTTTTGCTTAATTAGACTTGATAAGACCGTATGTAGGCTTTTAGGCTTTTGTGTGTCAAAGCGAGTCCTCCAGCAAATTCTAAAGCTATTGGTGCAATTTTCATTGCTTAAAAGTGTTCCTGTCCCGAGTTATGAGTTCCCAAGAAGAAGCAGAAGAAGAAGCAGACGACCCGCCCATTATTTTTGGAAGGGGAACGAGGACAGCAGTATTTTTCGTTCTTGACAACCACGCGGTTCTACGACGTGAAACAAAAACGAAACTACTCAGTTTTGACTTCTAGATCGATTGCCGCAACAAGTTAGACGATCCGATCGTTGGGAGCGAAGCTACGGTAGGGTCACGGGATTTTAATTAAATTCATAGTCGGGGTCAAAACCTATATGGAAGTCTCTAGCGAGACTTCCGATATTTATAAATCCATGCTATTACGATGGCAAATGCATCAGTTACAAATTTTACGTAAGGCCAACCTAACCCTCCTAGCCTGAATATATGATAGCAGCACAAGTATGATACATATATATGGCTGTGAATATTGCTGCAAATTGATCACCTGATCTAAGCTTTTCTTTTCTGCAATGACAAATGTTGCAGCAACTAGCAAAAACCAGTTGTCATTTAATGCGAGCAGGTCAGGGCATTATGTGCAGTACTTTACTTTAAATATTTATGCAAACACATGCAGGTAAACTTTTTATATTGTAAAACTCATAACTCGACTTGATTAAACTTCAAGCATTTCTGTTACATTAGGTGGTCCTGCTACATATCCAAGTGGACCCCAAGGTCCTGCTCCATACCCAAGTGGACCCCAAGGTCCTGCTCCATACCCAAGTGGACCCCAAAGTCCTGCTCCATACCCAAGTGGACCCCAAGGTCCTGCTCCATACCCAAGTGGAGGTCCTGCTCCCTATCCAAGTGGGCCCCAAGGTCCTGCTCCATACCCAAGTGGACCCCAAGGTCCTGCTCCATACCCAAGTGGACCCCAAGGTCCTGCTCCATACCCAAGTGGACCCCAAGGTCCTGCTCCATACCCAAGTGGACCCCAAGGTCCTGCTCCATACCCAAGTGGACCCCAAGGTCCTGCTCTATACCCAAGTGGGCCCCAAGGTCCTGTTCCCTATCCAAGTGGACCCCAAGGTCCTGCTCCATACCCAAGTGGGCCCAAAGGTCCTGCTCCATACCCAAGTGGGCCCCAAGGTCCTGCTCCATACCCAAGTGGACCCCAAGGTCCTGCTCCGTACCCAAGTGGAGGTCCTGCTCCCTATCCAAGTGGACCCCAAGGTCCTGCTCCCTATCCAAGTGGACCCCAAGGTCCTGCTCCATACCCAGGTGGACCCCAAGGTCCTGCTCCATACCCAAGTGGACCCCAAGGTCCTGCTCCATACCCAAGTGGACCCCAAGGTCCTGCTCCAAACCCAAGTGGACCCCAAGGTCCAGCTCCATACTCAAGTGGACCCCAAGGTCCTGCTCCATACCCAAGTGGACCCCAAGGTCCTGCTCCATACCCAAGTGGACCCCAAGGTCCTGCTCCAAACCCAAGTGGACCCCAAGGTCCTGCTCCATATCCAAGTGGACCCCAAGGTCCTGCTCCAAACCCAAGTGGACCCCAAGGTCCTGCTCCAAACCCAAGTGGACCCCAAGGTCCAGCTCCATACTCAAGTGGACCCCAAGGTCCTGCTCCATATCCAAGTGGACCCCAAGGTCCTGCTCCATACCCAAGTGGACCCCAAGGTCCTGCTCCAAACCCAAGTGGACCCCAAGGTCCAGCTCCATACCCAAGTGGACCCCAAGGTCCTGCTCCATACCCAAGTGGACCCCAAGGTCCTGCTCCATACCCAAGTGGACCCCAAGGTCCTGCTCCAAACCCAAGTGGACCCCAAGGTCCTGCTCCATATCCAAGTGGACCCCAAGGTCCTGCTCCATACCCAAGTGGACCCCAAGGTCCTGCTCCAAACCCAAGTGGACCCCAAGGTCCTGCTCCAAACCCAAGTGGACCCCAAGGTCCTGCTCCAAACCCAAGTGGACCCCAAGATCCTGCTCCAAACCCAAGTGGACCCCAAGGTCCTGCTCCAAACCCAAGTGGACCCCAAGGTCCGGCTCCATACCCAAGTGGACCCCAAGGTCCTGCTCCATACCCAAGTGGAGCCCCACATCCTACACCCTCTTCTGGTGGGCTGCAAGTCTCTGAGCCACCAACAACTGTACCTCATGGTTCAGCCCCATAAGCCTATGATTTATAAAGCAACAGTACTAGTGCAGGATTTGTTATATATATACTCATAGTGGGTCTATTTTAAAATATCTTTTTTTTTAGTTTGCGCTTTGCATTATACATTGTATATGTGTATGATGACAATGAATAAATTTAGCTGCTGTTATGCATGGCCATACTACACGGCTAAACATTTTTCAGAGGGAGAGGAGGAAAGTTTGCACGTTTGTGTGGATGAAAATCCCCGTTGAAATTGATATATGTCAATTGAAATGGTATCATACTACTTAGATATTGCATTGTGGTACAGTTTCATTTATCATAGCAATTAGAAATGGGTGAATTAAGGTGATGTGATGAATCATTATAATTAATTGTGTTTTTTGTGGGCAAAGGGGACACAGATCCATTCATTACAAGAGTGCAAGACTAGGGATTGATCTAATCGATCTGTAGGATTTCTCCATGTTTAGTGTGCCCTACACAAGGCACAACATATATAGCTATCATCCTCAGGCTCAGTTGTATATGTGTTAGTTTCTCCTTGTACAGTGCAGTGTGAGTTATGAATATTATTTGTATGTATGAATGGTTTTACGTTTACCTCCTGCCCCTGCTGCATGAGGTTCTTCTACACATGCATCAAGCTGGTTAGCTGAGAGTTCTATAAGTGTAAGGATCGGATTGGTCAGTCATGGGCTCGGAATAATTTTTAATTGCCATGCGACAATTGATAATGTTGTAACAGTACAAGTTAACAACAATGTACTAACTGAAGACCCGTAACCACAAAAATTCTACAACATGTATGTACAAGACACTACCACATTATGATAGCCATCTGTGATTATATGTGGCACAAATGTGGTAATACATATTGGTCTAATTATTATAATTTCACTCAATATATCTGCTCCAAAATGGTAAGCAGTAGAAGTACTGAGGTGCTCCCAGGTTCCATCTTCGCATGATGCTCTTATGCCTTGCTGATATGTGTGTGGTTGCCGAAAATTAAAATAATGGCAGCGTCTCTTTAATCCACAGCCTTTAGATAAATATTGATGTTAAAAAAATTAAGCTAATGACTCCTCACAAAGAATTGAAGATGAAGCAGACATCAGTAACACATGAATAAACAATATAATGTTTCTTGATTTGACATTTTGAATTCTCGGGCTGAAAAATCAACTGGATTTTAATAGCGTTAAAAGCAAGACTATTGTATTGTTTATGCTCATTTATGAGATAAAGGACATGGGACAGTGTCCAGCTAAATCACCCTTATGGTACTTTTTCAAAATTTCCAGAACAAGCAAAAGAAAAGTAACGCTCGCATTGAAATGTATGGCTAATTATAAATTCAGTGCCTAATACCTTTGTGATGGATAGTCCGATTTAGGATGCGTAAGGACCATTTGACAGAAGTTCATGGGTGTTCAAGGAAAATCAAAAAATTTGAAAACTTGAAAAACTAGCCAGAAGGGTGATTCTGCTGGACACTGTCCCATATATATATATATAAGGCATAGTCGGGCCACACCCAACTAGGTAGATATACACCAATTTCGGAAGTGCATGCGCATGTATATGAGTTCAAAAGGTGGTCTAAATGGTGCACATATGGATGTATACACAAACACGCCCACACCACGTGCACAGAACTTTTTATATTGACGTAATATAATACACGAGCTATGTCACCCAAAGCGATAGGCGTAGTGGACATGCCGCGGAAACGTATGTCACCGTATAAATAAATATATATATCGAACATTCCTCCCCCTAACTGCCTGGTATCGGGACAACGCCTAGCTTGACATGGGTGTGGCTACCGCCCAAACCCGCCCTTTGTTGAAAAACATTAATGACTTGACAAAATGTCATGTTGGGTAAAAGCTGCAATCAAGACAGTCAAAGTACACTGTACTGAGAATATAAGATCGTTTGACATGGGGGGGGGGGGGGGGGAGGAGGGAGCGACAATAACCCGACAACGGAAACAAGACAGAAAAAGTCCAAAAATAGTACGAGGTGATGACTTCACGCCCTCTCCCCTCGGATCCTCCTCGCCAATTGGATGTCCTTTGGCATGATGGTCACGCGCTTGGCATGAATGGCACAAAGGTTGGTGTCTTCGAACAATCCTACGAGGTACGCTTCTGACGCTTCCTATAGAAAGGAAAAAAAAATGGCGGTGAGTTCAGGCTACACTTCTTCGGGACCATTTACCTGAAGTGCTCCAATAGCGGCACTCTGGAAACGGAGATCAGTCTTGAAGTCCTGGGCTATTTCACGTACAAGCCTTTGGAACGGTAGCTTTCTAATCAGAAGTTCCGTTGACTTCTGGTAGCGACGGATTTCCCTCAGGGCCACTGTGCCCGGCTTGTAACGGTGGGGCTTCTTGACACCGCCGGTTGACGGCGCGCTCTTTCTGGCGGCCTTGGTAGCGAGTTGTTTCCTCGGTGCCTTACCACCAGTTGATTTACGTGCGGTCTGTTTAGTACGAGCCATCTTTTTTACAATAAACAAAACAACGGAAGCTGATCGCAGGTGCGCTGTTTATGGCCAAAACGGGCCCTGATATATGATTGGTTAGAAAATGCTGCAACCTGATTGGTCCAATATCCCTGCATGCGGATTGGTCGCATTTTATTTCCTACTTGATCCACAACGCTCTAATTGTAAGTAATTCCCATGAAGTGTACAAGTTCTTTCATATCGGCAGTTGCCAAACAGCTACAGTATGTACGTTATGCCCCTCAAATCAGACACGTTACTCCAATCTTTACTTCCTCGGGACTCGTCAAAAACGAAGGTCCCCTCCAGAGCGGCTCACCCAGGACCTTAGCCGAATCACCGTACAATGCGTTAATCAACGTAGCAAGAGGCCACGACCACCTGGCTCAACGGGAGCGCTTTTCCCTCGCCCTGAAAGAGTTCATCAAACGTGAGAAGTTCCTGCGCGGTCACGTGGACTTCATCACGCTCGCTTTGCACAGAATGGACGAGTTTGGGCTCCAGCAGGACCTGCTCTCATATAACAGGCTACTTGATATCATCCCCAAGGGTCGCTACAAGCCGAAGAACCTTCTGGACTCGGTCTGGCCCCGTCCCTTGCCGCAAATCGACCTGGCCTTGCGTTTGCTGACCAAGATGGAAGAGCACGGCGTGAGGCCTGACTTCACTACGTACGACCTTTTGTGCGAAGTGTTCGGCAAGACGAGTCTGCCCGTGGACAAGTGTGTGAGACTGGCGTACTGGCTTGACAAATATGAAAATGCGGACCCTTACTATATCAAGGGAGCGTTGCCCGAGGCACAAATTGAACTGTCGAGGCTGACTCTCCAAAGAGTGTGCGGAAAGGGAGGTGTTCTAACAGAGGTCAAGGTACGTGCTTGGTTTATTGGTGTGTGTGTGGCAACTTTGATCTCATGACGTACTTAAATTGTTAGAAGGGACGGTCAAATTTGTTGGTTTTGACCTTGCACACACACACACACACACACACACACACACACACACACACATGCGCACACACACACGCACACATGCACACACACGTGTGTATTTAGGCCATTCCAAATGGGATTATGGTTTCCCATCCTCCGCCTGCATCATTATAACCCCCCCCCCCCCCCCCCCCCCCCCCCCTCGCATAATGTCACCATTGTGTCCATTAAATTATCGGAGCAATTTTATTTATGGTACATGCAGTGTAGGGGGATCTAGGGGGCGGATTACAGACCTAATTACGACCTGATGTGAATTCGTGTAGAAATTACGTTGGAGACATTACGCAGGCTAAAGCTGTACATATACACAACAAAAGCGGCGGACTGATGACAAGGCACGTATGATGCACATGCATAATATGATTTTAAGTAAATGATGGATAATAGCCGCCCGCCCGCATGGGGAATCAAAAAAGGTCCGGACGGGAAGCTATTTTCACGTTTGAAATGACCTTATGGACACGTGCTATGAGTAGGATCCGTAATACATACCCCATTGTATGGTTTTTGTGGCAGCATTTCATAAGAGGCTTGTGTGTGCTTTGCTCATTAATGCTTAGCAAACCTTGAGTGGTAGTTTACAACTTGTTCATTTTTATATTTCATGCGTTCCACTTTGGCAGGGCCCAGATGATTTCGTTCTGTGTGCCAGCTCAATAGCACAACTAAGACTGCTGGAGTCTTTGAATAGCCCCCAGAACGCTCTGTTGTGTGTGGAAGGCCCACATCGCATATGGATCAAGAAAACACAACAATTATACTATTCTGTCACATTGTCGCCTTGGAGAACTGATAACTTGGAACAGTCTGGTGAAGGTGAGGTCCCAAACTGTGTGGCTTATATAGAGATGTGTATGGGTGTGGTTTTTGGGGGCTGTGTATGTATGTGGATGTGTGAGGGCTGTGTATGTGTGTGAATGTGTGGGGGCTGTGTATATGTGTGGAGCTGTCTATGGGTGTGGATGTGTGTGTGGGAGTGGATGTGGGGTGTGTATGGGTGGGCTGTGTGTGTGGGGATATGTTGTGGCTGTGTATGTGTGTGGGAGTGGATGTGGGTTGTGGATGTGGGGGTGTGTGGGACTGTGTATGTGTGATGTGTGGGACTGTATTGGGCAGTCAGTGTGTATGGGAGAATGGATGTGTGGAGCTGTGGATGTGGGGGTGTGTGGGACTGTGTATGTGTGATGTGTGGGACTGTATTGGGCAGTCAGTGTGTATGGGAGAATGGATGTGTGGAGCTGTGTATGTGTGTGGATGTGGTGTTTGGAACTGTACATGGGTATGGATGTGTGGGTGTGTGTATGGGTGTGGATGTATGGTCAGTGTGTACACGAGTGTTGAGTGTTTGTCTATAGGTATGGTAAGGCACCTGAGGCACATCTTTTGGACACTGTATGAGTGTGTTGGTGACTGTGAACTCCAAATTGCTCGCACGCAGGTCTTACAAACCCTTTCCATTTCCACCTAGGTGTTGTTTTAGGTGTCTGTATGTGCAGCCCTCGTAGTCATGACAACCTTAAGCTGTGGCTCAAGGCCATGTTGGAGTGGTACCCTCCTCTGAGAGGAGTTACTGTCGCGTACAACGTAGTTGCTGAGACAGATTTTGGCAGAGGTGTGAATGGGCCACTTCAACTTACTGGCTCTTCAAGCAGTATACAGTAGTAATGTGTATATATTTTTTGTGCATTTGTATGTTTGGTGGCAGTAATTGAAGGCCCTAACTCTCCCCTTGGAAAGGAAACTCCGCCCATTAGAATTATTCCGTTGTTCTGCGCATGCGCTCGCCGATATGAATAACCCTTGCACGCCACGTGCTTTCTCTTTTTCACGCTTCCCATCGTGTGCATTGTTTCGGTGAGTTCTGGTCTGTGAGCAAAATTTCACGTACCACCAACACTTCTACCCATGTTCATTAGCCTTTAATGGGTGCCTGTTTTTACCTGGCTCTGTAGACCGTTCACCGTTACATTTCGAACAACGTAACAATGTCTGCGGGATGTGATACATTAAGTATGAAGGAAGATGATGTCAAGAAGCTGCTTGCAGCGGGCGCTCACCTTGGTGACCCCAACGTCGACCACCAGATGAAGCAGTACATCTACAAGGTTAAGCTGGACGGTGAGCGGAAAGGGTTTGGCGTGCTGCGTTACTGTAGTCATATACACGTTAGTGTAACTTCGATTAATGCCTAGTAGGTTTGGAGGGGGTATCGACGTTTCCTTCTTAGTTCAGGTTGACATGTTATACCACGTAACAACGGATAGAGGATGCTAATCATTCAATAGCTTGGTGAATGAAAACGGCAGGTGTTGCTTTTTAGACGTTCATATCTGAAGTTAGTTATTGACGTGCCTAAGTGGACCTTGCGTTCACATTCCTTGTGTGTGTGTGTGTGTGTGTGTGTGTGTGTGTGTGTGTGTGTGTAAAATCCTTTGGTGGAAAAACCGCTAATCGCATTTAGTTATGTTATTTGTGTCTAGTCAGTTGGGTGAACTACTAGGCTAAGATGCATTGGTAGCAAGCTTTCGCTTTCAACTAGGTGCACCGATATTCAACCTTAAGAAGATTTGGGAGAAGCTGTTGCTAGCAGCTCGTGTCATTGCTGCCATCGAGAACCCAGCTGACATTATTGTGCTGTCCAACAAGCCTTTTGGACAGGTAAGAGGGACGTCCTATCACCTTCATCACATGTTTTACTGTGCCTATTATGTTCTTTTCCAGAGAGCCATCCTGAAGTTTGCATATTACACTGGTGCAAATGCCATTGCAGGACGATTTACTCCTGGTACCTTCACCAACCAGATCCAGGCTGCGTTCAGGGAACCACGCCTGCTCATTGTCTCTGATCCGAGAGCTGATCACCAGGTGAAGATTTTGTGGTAATGTGATGATTAATCAGAGCTGCTTAAATGGTTCAATACAAATGTCCAAAACATCCCAAGGGGTGTGAGGATAGTTTTGAATCGTTGCCATTCAATTAAGTTATGCAGGAACCTGAAATACATTCAATGTAAAATGGTGGCTGGGCTGTGTATGTGATGTTTCTCATGCCTGGAGATTTGTGGTTCAAGCACTCAGAATAAGTGGCTAGGTATTTGTGCTTCACTAGGCTCAGTCTTATAGGCAATAGTAAATTGTTTCTGACCTGGGAAGATGGCTGGAAGGTTCCAATGTTGATTTCATTTTTCTTTCTAGCCTATCACCGAGGCTTCCTACGTGAACATTCCAATTATTGGTTTTTGCAACACCAACTCTCCACTCAAGTACATTGATGTTGCCATACCTTGCAACAATCTGGTGAGAAATGTTAATCTAGTGGAAAAGCATTGGTATGGTTGTTTCAATTAGGGTAAACATGCAATTGGCTTGATGTGGTGGTTTTTGGCGCGTGAAGTTCTCCGGCTGAGGGGCACAATTAGCCGAGACATGTCCTGGGAAGTAATGCCAGACTTGTTCTTCTACCGTGAACCTGAAGAGGTATGTTTGTATGGCTTAAATTTGTCCCTTGTGTTTTTTTTTTTTTTTTTTTTTTTTGGCTGGTTCATATATTTATGTGGATGTGACTGCAGGTTGAGAAGGACGAGCAGCTCAAGATAGATGCTGAGGGTCAATTGACTGGTGAGCAGTGGACTGGTGTCACCTCTGGTGAGACTGGAGGGCTGGTTGATAGTGCTGTTGCTGGTGGAGAGGTAATTGTCGCTGGAAGGTTGTATGGCAATTCTTTAAATGTGGTCTTTATTATGTAGCAATGGGGTGATGCACCTGGTGGAGAGGTGAGCTTGCAATTATCACAATTTTTTCCTTACCATATTGACGGTTTATTAAGCATAGTTTCCTTTCAGCCTCTATATATAATAAGTTTAGGGACTTAAAGTTTTACTTCTGTTTCTCAGTGGGGTGCCGAAACAGTACCAGTTCCTACCACTGTACCTGTAACAGTTGGAGGATCAGCAGCGGCTGATGAATGGAACGTTGCACCCACTACTGCCACCAGAGACTGGGGAGCAGATGACACTGAATGGTCTGCATCAGATGCAAAGGCAAGGGGGTCAAGACAACGTGTTGTCGGTTTTTGAAATGTATTGTTTATTGTCATTTTGCGCAGGGTGCGGCGTCCGGTCAATGGTGATGTGTTGTAAATAAGATAATGAAGTTGTTTTTTGTGTTGACATCAGAAATGAACTAATACTTGCTTACCGAGAAGGGGGGGGAGGCGGTTATTGACAACTTAACGCATTCATGAAATACGGCTGTACACTTTTCGATGCTATTGCTCTTAGGTACGGTGAGCATGTGGAAAGTTTTACACAGTTGAACATGCTACTATCTCTTAATTATCTGCTCACCATAATGAGGTCCGTGATCTGGCACCCATCACAGGGAGAGAAATTCGATCTCTACTGTGCCAGCAAACACGGAAGATGGTGCCCAGTCAGACATCGTGATCGTATAGCTGACGGTGGTCGATTTGAGTTTGAGCGGGCATTTTTTTGATGTCAGGGTTTTCAATCCTATTAAGCCCCATACAATCACACTCCACACTGTCCCCAGTTGCTACCGAACAAAAAAAAAAAAAAAAGAGAATACGAGCTTCGAACCTCAGTGGCGTCGCGCGACTTTAGCCATAGAGAGTAGACTAGACTACTCTATTAGCTCTTTAGCGCAATATATGGTATAGAGATTATCTCTACGAGATCCCTAGGCTGAGAGACGCACCCCCATTAATTAACTGCTCCACCATCGTGTATTAAAAAATAACTGGTTGTTGGGTAAAATGACAGAGCGGCTGTTCCAGCTTACACTTGTTCGGCAGTAAGTGACTGCCTTTAGTGTGCCATGTTTTTTTTTAAATATAGACCACATGCTTATTGAGCGGGGAGACCGAGGCCAACAAAATGGATATATGTCAAGGTAAATTTCAGCCAGCAGCTGGATATGTCGTACTGGTCTTTTTATCAAAATTGCACACAGGTCAGATGGACGTGTTGCTGTCTGAGCATGGCAAAAGGCAGGCTACGCTGCTTGCTGATAGCCTTGCATCGGAGAGGTTTTGCAAGTTGTACACCAGCGACCTCGCCAGATGCGTAGAAGTAGGTGGGCCTTGGTGAGGTTGTTGCTACCAACGTCGACAATCTCGCCAAAACAACCAGACAGCTTCTTTAATTGCTGAGAGGCACGATAATTTGGATGTAGTAACTGATCCGCGACTCCGTGAACGGGTGAGTTCGGCAGCAGTGTAATTTTATTATGAAACAAAAAGCATCACGCACCCCCAATAATGGATTCTTGCATGCAAAGGGTCCGAAAGAGGCATCCATGCAGTTAAAATATGGCGCGCAGCGGATGTAGTTGACGCTTGCCCGAGCATAAAATGCATAGTTTGATGTAATCACTGTGGACAGGGGCAAAGGGTGACTGGATTAGGTTGGGGTTGGGGGTGGGGTGAAACATTGTGGCTTTCTCTATTACAGTGGAGGCATTGAAAGGTTTGGTCACTAAGAGTTGGTCCAGCCAAACCAGATTAGGGCAGTGGTTGTGCTTACACACAGAGGATCAAGTGTGTCAGATAGCATTGATCGTGTTTGGTGGAGAAGGGGGTGCATGTTGAAGTGATGGAGAAATGGTGTGCGTGGCTATGGGTATGTCTTGTTCTGTTAACTAGAGCCATGGCTCATTGGAGGGCCAACCCTTCTCAGTGATCAGAGAGGCCATGAGGCAAGCGGGTACAGCGCCTAGTGAGTTTGCTGCTCCTGGTGGAGAGAAGCTAGACCAAGTTCGGAGCAGGGTGCGAGACTTCTTTGAGTCACTGTGCAGGTGAGGAGTGTGTTAGGGTGAGGAGGTTTTTAGTGATGGCTTTGACTTTTGTAGAGATTACTGCAAGTCATCCATAGACATCCAACATGGCAGTCCTCCCGAGGTGAGCAGTAATAGGGACAAGTTACTACCTTGCCAGCACTGGTATGTAATGGAGTTACAAGTTTGGTAGTGGTGTGTAGAGTGGGCTAAGCTAATATGCATGTTCGAACAATGTTATACTCATTAGGCTTAGAACTGCTTAGTGCCTTTACAATTTTTAATCAACCTTGATGCTCAATAATTCTCTTGGCTCCTTTGCAGGGAGATGGTACCATTCTGTCTCGATACCGTAAGGACCAGCCTCAGGCACAGATACCCAAAGGAGGGATCAAAGGTCACGTGGTCGTGGTATCCCACGGGGGACCAATAGACTGTCTCCTGAAGCACTTCAGGGGGAGGTACGGGTGCGAGCTGTCCTTGGGGGCCATCACGCCCAACACAGGGGTCAGCTCCTTCATTGTGCGCGTCAAGTGCCACCAACGCTCCCACCCTACCTGCGTGTCAGTGCACACCCTGGTGACCCACGACGTCGCGCACCTGACACCCGAGGTGTCAGTGAGTGCAGCAATGACCCACGATGCCATACACCTGACACCATGAGGGTAGCACAGGGCCGAACTTTGATGTGCTGGTTTTGTGATGTGAAATGTTTCGCCAGAAACAGTGATCAACTTATGGTGAAGTTGCCTCTCCCAATGCAAAAAATTTTAAACTCAAGATATGCCATGTTGTGGTTCAGCTTTCCTTCAACACATTGTCAATGAGAGCAACCTTTTGTGAGCTGGTGTGATAACACCAGCGCTCTTCACACAAGATGCCCTCCCTCCCTCCCTTACCCCATCCCAAACAAGTCTTCTGGTTAAAACACAAATCACGCAAACACACAACATACACACAACATGTGCACACACCCCTCACATAATCCTGTACACAAGCAGTGTCATGTCATCCCTCTTGCGACAGGCCACCGCTCTGGGTGACTTGCGTGCACTTGCACGGTATTTGTCCCTATGAACGTGAACCAGCCTGTTGAGCGTGACCTGAGCAGTCTTGCTGAAGTCGTCGCAGAGTCCCTTGCAGTGTGCCACCATGGATGCAGCAACTTTGTTAGAATCGATCGCTGCGACGTCATCGAATTGTGCCTCGATACCCTTGTAAACACCATCGCTCATCAGAACTAGGTAGAGGTCTGAGGCCTCGATGTCTACGCTACGAATGGATGGCTCAGCAATACCGGGTGGACTTGTGGCACATCTGAAAATACGTTGTCTCTAGTGGTGATGTGTGCAGCTGTATCCCTGTACCCAACCTATAATACGCTTCCTTTTAAGCCTTAACCCCTTGACAACCACACCCCCTCACCTCAAGATGTCCACACTCTTGTACCCTCCCTTGATGTTGTAGTCTCCAATGGATCGGGTGTTCTCATGTGGACCAAGACGTCCAGATATCTTCAGTGCCTCTGGGTCCAGTCCTAGCCTCTCCAACCTCTTTAGTTCATCTTCATTCTTGACGTCATGGTCAGTGCTCAGCTGTAGTGTCTCCAATGTTCCATTGGGCCTCTGGTGGACAACCACAGCTCTAGAGTCCCCAACATTGGCCACACAGAGGCTGTTCCCACAGACCACAGCCACTACAGCAGTACACCCTCCTGATATGAGGGGCTCCAGCTGTCGAATCCTATTTACCGCTTCTGGACACATGAGCAATGCATCCCGAGAGTTCATGGTCTGTGGAACACACACATCACGTCCTGATCAGCCAGACGGTGCGGACTTACTGGTGGTATCGATGCTTTCAGATCCTCAGTTTCTGCGATAATATGCTTGATGCTATCGAAGAACTCTGATTCCACGCTTCTAAAGAACTCCGTAAGAGCTTCTGGGATTCTCTTAGGGGAGCGCACGACACTTCGCCATGAACTTGAGCCAAAGTAGTTGTACAGCTTATCGCTTGCGAATTTAGCCACGTTTTGACCTCTGCCGTTACTTCCATGGCCATCGAAAACGCCAAAGGCTATGAAATCCTCTCCGGCTTTGACAAAGTGTTCGTCTTCATTTGGATGGTCCGGTTGGAAATCAAGCTCGTCAAGATAGCGTGCGTTTTGAATAGTGGCTTTGGACAACACACCCTGTTTGAATTCAAGCTTGCTGGCTTGATACATTGCATCCATATTTGAATCTCGTGCTACGTCCGAGAGCGCGGACGAGCGGCTATGATGGATTATATCTGCTTCACTTAGATTCAGACCATAGGAAGTTAGGAACTGAACTATGTAAGTAGTAGCCTGTGGTCAGATCTGGGTATTACGATACATTTCCTCCTCACGTGATTGGCGATTAAAATTATTAGCCTATCGTACATATTATAGTTACGCACATGTAGGTTTTTTATGCATGGCATCGTCAGTTTCGAAACTGAGAAATGAGGTCCTAAGAGCCTATCGGCAAATATTTGTTGTGGCGAAAAACTGGGAGGCAAGTGAGGAGAGCGAGACAAAAGCCGAGAGGGATTACATAAAAGCTGAGGCCAGGAGACTCTTCAGAATGAACAGAGATGTACGTTAGTTGACTGTTCCGTTGTGTCGTTGTGTAGAGACCTGATATTAGAGCTTTGAGCGTGTGGTGGTGCAGCATACAAAAGGACGTAACCGCAATGCCCATTATCAACCACTACCTGGGGTACTGGGCAGTGTACGTGCGTAGGTCGCATTATTGCAATGGCAGTGCACATGACACAAACTTTGCACTCCAACCGTGCAACCCATACAGACACGACTTGTACTCATGTTATTGGCTCTTAATGTGAATCCCCAGTCATCACATGGATGGTGTGTTCTGTGTGTGTGTGTGTGTGTGTGTGTGTGTGTGTGTGTGTGTGTGTGTGTGTGTGTGTGTGTGTGTGTGTGTATGTGTGTGTGTACCTACCTAGCTTATTGATGAAGATGCTATCAAGGTTTGCCTCAATGAAGCACATTCAAGGATTGAGCTAGGTATGGAGGGAGGTGGGTAGTACATGTTTCCAAGGTTTACTGTGGCCATGTGTGTATAGCATCTGCACTTCATCACCTGCGCCCCTCCCCCCCCCCCACCCACCCTTTTCATGGAAAA
Organism: Eunapius fragilis; assembly: GCA_963681505.1. Lineage (NCBI taxonomy): Eukaryota > Metazoa > Porifera > Demospongiae > Spongillida > Spongillidae > Eunapius > Eunapius fragilis. The sequence goes on along the minus strand of OY811981.1, from coordinate 3,656,639 downwards.
TGCGTATGTGTTTGGATGCTCCAGCTTCAGGATATAGCCCTAATAGCTATAAGAGAGATATATGAAAGTTGAGGTAACGAAAAGGAACTTAGTGCATATTATAAAATTATCCAGGATGCAGCATCTAAGTTGATGTGTGCAGTTAAAATGTACACGCAATTAATAATTCACACCACTGTAATTCTATGATGGGCAGACTAATTTTCAGTGCATAAGAAAGGATTAGTAGAGGACATGGGTGACTGTTAGAATATGAAATAATTTTGAAAACTTGAAAAAATATGCACTAGGTCCCTTTTCGTTGCTTAGATCCCATATGGGGTCATGGCAGTGAAAAGGGAATTAGCGCAAATTTTCCAGGAGGGAGCATCAAAGTTGATGCATGCAATTAAAATGAACGCGTAATTAAAAATTCAGGCCACTGTAACTCCGTGATGGACAGACTAATTTCCAGTGAAAAAAGAAGTTGTAAGAGGGCATTAGTGCCTTTTAGAATATGAAATAATTTTGAAAACTTGAAAAAATATTAGCTAGGTCCCTTTTTCGTTGCCACAATCCTATAAATATTATGTATGTATAAAATTAATGCTTCCATGAAATTGTAGTATGAAGATTGTTTAAATTGTATGTGCTTTCACATCAGTTGTATGTTTTTTGTGTGATAATTTATTGGGTGGATCAATGCACACTGGAGGTTTGAAATATAATCCTCTCTCTAATGTATGTATGCAGCAATTCACTACAAAAATCCCTATCCTCGAGCAGTAAGTTCATTTAACATTTGCATGGCTTTTAAGTGTTACCTACATTACTCAATCTTACGTAATATTTTCCACCTGTTTGATTTCCTTGTTTATCTTCGACAGCATTCTAGATTTTTCCAATCCATCCCTCTTAATTCATTTGTCCTTCGTTTCTTGAGTCCCTGATCTATTAACACTACCAGCCCCCTCCAACCCACTTCTCTCCTCCTCCTTTTTCTCCTTTCTTTTCTCAATTTACAATATGGGCCATATATGGCATGTATTGCCATATATGGCCCATATTGTATTGCATTGATCTTGTGTCCTAGTAAGTGCACTGCTTGGAGCTAGGCTGTTGATTAGATGTGGACCCACCTATCCCAATATACTTAACCCCCCACACCAATTGTGGTAGATAATAGTAGCATGAGGTAGTATCACCATTGGATTGGGTTTCTTTCACACGCCACACAAGAGTAGAGTCAGGAACAGATCCTGGATTTTTTTGTTAAGGTGGGATCGAGGGGTGGGGGCAAATTGATTGGTTGGGGTGGAAGCTAAAGGGGGGATGAGAGGGAGGAATGGGAAAGTGCTGTAATTCCCCCCATTGGCCCCAGAAATGTTGCTATCTTTTTATAGCCACAAAGACAGGGTTAGCGGGAGCCACTGCTGAAATTATGTTGTTGTGATGGAGTTGTAGTGTAAATTGATTTCCCTTTCCACATCAGATCAACCTTCCTCCAAACTTTGTGTTCAAGAGCAAAGATATGAAAGTTCAGTTGCAGAGAAGTGAGCAGTCTAAGCCAGCGTACCTCCATTCTCAGGAGATTTAACTGTTTGTTTACAGCCGCAGACAGACTTAGTCTTTCAACTTATTGGCACCATTGTGGGGATAACTATTATTGGCTGGTGTAATGTGTTGTGGGTGCATTGAGCTAAGACAGTGACATTTGTTATAGGAGGATCAAGTGGGCTGTTAGTTCAGCAGGCAGTTGGGCTAATAACATGAGTTTGAGGCTATACAAGGCCAGTGCTTTTAATTTCATGCTGGCTGCTTCGGAATTCGGGATAATATATAGAAAGGTAATTTGCACTTAAAAACCATCATCTCATTGTTTAAATGAACTAGGTTGTGTTATATAACATGCATTCTTAGCAGGGACTTATTATCAACTGGCCTGTTAGCTCAGCCGGCAGAGCGTCGTGCTAATAACGCGAAGGTCATGAGTTCGAGACTCATACAGGCCACTATCTTTTTTTTTTTTTTTTTTTGGTTTGTTTATTATGTTCAAAATCGCAAAAGAATTTTTTTTGTTGGGTTGTATTCGAGAGCGCTTTCTCTCAGGATCTCCTTTTGGTAGGTGAATACATCATTTTATAATTCCTACAATGTAGTTTAGGAGCAAATACGTACCTTCCAAAATACCGTTATTTATTTTGTGCATGCACTGAAATTCGGATCGAAACACAGATGTACAAGAAGCACTAGGAGATCTGGCTAACATCTATTAACACGTTAAGGGCAAGATTTTTTTTTTGTTTTTTAGTCTTTGAAAATTTGCTGTATATACAATTCAGGTGTATCTGTTAAATAATAATCTACAGTGTAATTGAAGTATCATACAAAAACCACAGAAATATGAAATAATGAAATAAAGATCTTATGGCTCTTGCCGCAGCCCAGCACCACGAACTATTCCAACCCCGCATTTCCACTTTATTATTAGTGCGAGAAACACACAAGCAATGATTTTATGGTCGATACTTTCAAACGAAAGTCTTTTGTGCAGCCATCCTGCGGTTTGTGCAAGTGGTTTATGATTATTCCATTTAATACTAAATTTGTCTCTTCCATCAGTGGAAACGTAAACGCGATGTAGGACTTCATGCACTGCTGTATTTCTTCTTAGAACGGTGTGTTGGAAATGAGGGAGGCCTGCACTATTATTATTCACGCCATGTTCACTTTACTCTAAAACCCCGTACGTTAATGATAGATCGTCACCTACGCGTAGGCGCGTTAACCTACATGTAGGCGTTGCAAATCGCTTTATTCCAAACAATGTACAAACAGCCAACGCTTGAAATAATAAGGACCAATATAATAAAGAGGGTTACTTGCAAGCTGGCGGCAGAAAACAACGCCAGCGCGCTGCTAGTGCTACGAACGCTCTGTTGGGGCACGCCCCTCATTTAGCTGGAGTTGTTCCGATTTGCAAACAACTTATTAGAAGCATTCTTCGTTTTATAGGTAGATATAATTTTAACTATTTTTGCCAAATACACACGATTTCCAACTTTTATGCTCACTTTCATCAAGATCGTAGGCAATTTTTGTACGCTCCTCCATCTTGATCGTGTATCTAAAGAGCCGATGGTTGAATGAGCTCCAAAGCGAATTAAAAACGAAGCCCTATGCTTAAGTATTACTTTATTCGAGTTCAAAGTTTTATACGGCATTGAATGCGAGGACCATACGTTGCAATAGAACGCCTACACGTAGGCTAAAACAGCACTTTTCGCCTACATGTAGGCGTTTGTTCGATCTATCATTAAGGTTGGCACAATTTAAAAATTTTTACGGCGTACTGTAACTCAAATAGCAACATATACAGTATAAAAACAAACATTTGATTAATTTTATAAATGATGGAAGACTCCATTGTGCTTCCCAGGTCAAGTGGAGGTTGTGTCATTGGTACGTATACGTAATGACAACGTGCCCCTTGAATACACATAGCTTTGCAACAAGAGAATATTAGGCAGCATCTCAACCAAATGATGGTTAAGCTATAAGTCTGGCTCCATTTCGTAGAGAGCAGAGAGGCCACGTGGAATAATTTTTTATTTTCAGTATGAAACAGTTAAACAGTCAGGAAATTTACAATAAAAAAATAAATAAATATTCTATGCATATATACATGAGCAATCTATAAAATAGAGTAGAGAGGTCCATCCCAAGTCCACTCCATCACTTCACTCGTGAGCCCCTTAGACACAAACTGGTTGCCCTTATGATAGCAAAGGCCAGTCTGGCCCTAACATATCCACACGTTTGGGAATAGGTCTTTTCCCATTTGTGAGCCAGGTTGGCTGCTATTCTCTTTAGGAAGTGTTTGGCCTCTCTGTGTAGCAAACCATCCACTGACAGCACTGACAGCGCTATTGGTGTAAAGTTACCCTTCCGCTCGACTACAGCCTGCTCATAGACCCTCTTCTTCTCTTTAGCTACAGTATCTAGAATGGCTTCAGGTGAACGATTGCGATGAGAAGGAGCATCAATATCAATAACTTTAATTTGATATCAAATAATGCCTCCGCCTGAGGTTGCCATACTCCTCGTATCCCTAAGTCCAGTCGCAGCCCACCATCTCCTTTGTTAAAATCAGCCTCTCTGACTACTGGTTCCTTGATGACATGTGTCCATACCTGTGATGAATTTCAAAAATCCATCCTGGTACGTATAGAACTCTTTCATGGTCACATGACGCGTGGGCTTTAATTGCTTTATTGTCCGCCATATTGGTGTTCGGTTTACTATGGAAATATATGGGCTTATGCTCGGTTTTGGTACTTTTGATACGTATAACGGTATAACTCGCGCTCCGAGGGCACAAGTAAAAATCATATTTTTACAAATGTTAGTCATGTGTTAGACCACAATAATATATATTTAAACGACACTCTGAAGTAATGTTAAGTACCAAAACCAAGCATAAGCCCATACTTCTCCATTGTAAACGAGCACCAATATGGCGGACTAATTAGAAGATGAATGCTATTAAGTCACGCGATGAAAGAGCTCTATACGAGCCTATGAGTTGTACACAGTGGCGGCGCGAGGGTCTCTGGCGCCCGGGGGCAGATTATGATATGGCGCCCCCCCCTCCCCCGCATCCGTGCAGTCTTAATTGCTATCCTTGTGGAGGTCCTGACAGTGGAGATAACCACGTGCGTCACGTTCTCCAATATGACGTCACTTAGGTTTGCGCTTATAGTAGGTACTTCAAGATTTTTTGAAATCGCGTTTTGTGGTGCGATTTTATTATCATCAAAAAGAGCAATACAAATGCTGCAGAATGACACCTTATGCATGATATTTGGTTTAGTATATCAAAAGTTACAGCGTTCCAAACACTGCATTTTGAGTGAACGGTACGGTATGCGCAATCATAGAAAAAATTGTGACGGTTTATGTTCTCTTTACTGCAGCTATTGTACCACTCAATATTATCTTGACAGAATATAACTACATGTAGGGTACACATATATATGCATACAAATTAGATGAAATAACATTTTCAGATATTTGCAGGTCATCAGTAACATAGTCAACTAAGAACTCATAAATGGTCATAGTAGCATCATGTCCTTCATCCTGATTTTCATCGTGTTTCCAGTAGGTAGCAGTAACTTTTGGCATATTTGACCTTTTGGAACACTTTACTGATAAGACATGACCTTGGTAAAGGACATTTTGGTTGTCTACAAACCACATATGTTCAAAGTGAAATCCAATAATTATGGCTGGATTGGTGAGTATTGCAGTAATGGTGCTTCTCTGATTATCCTGTAGTTCTGGAAACTCGTCATGCAGCTGGGCCTTTCCATCAGCCACATCCTGCAGTTTTTTTTGCAGTTTTCTTCTGAATGGGTTATTTCACACCATCTACTTGTTTGCTTCAACAATAAGTTTTCAGTTTTCAAATGTTTTATTGCAGCATCTTTCTGAGCCATCTTTCTCTTAAGATCCCTTAATTGTGAGCGAAGGTTGCTTTCAATTCTTAATTTTCTACTCAAAGCCTGTTGTTGCTTGCGATTGTCATGCTTTCTGTTTAAAATAGTTTGAAACTTTTGCTTCAGTACCTTCTTTGAAATCCAAATCTCTTTTACTTTCAATTGTCTGCGTAGACATTGTTCACAGTGGGTCCTTAGCTTCTGTGAGATGGAACTACTTGGCTTGTCAACTACTAGACACAATGAGGTAGAAGTATGAGGTGCTGAAAGGATTTGAGTTGGAAGGATGAATTGCTCATAAGAGCTTAATCATGGCATCCCAATTCCGATCTAGATGCTTCTTGATTGTTTTTATTGTGTCTGTGAAACGTTGTATTGACCTCTGTAAGGCATCCAGTTCACAAATGCTCCAGCTTGTAGAGAAGCCACTTTTTTGGCAGTGCCTGAAATGCTTCTATTTGTGTCATTTGTATATAGGTACATCACCAATGAGTCCTTTTCTTAGTACTGCAGCCAGTAGAATATTGTCATCACTCATATCACTCTGAATTCTTCAAGATGCTTGATATAATCAGCAGCGCTAGCAGTCTTCATCCTAATGTACAAAATGACACACATTTGACGATTTGTTTACAACGTCTTCATATATTTTTAAGGCGTTTCTTCACTAGCAAAGGCAAACCGGATCGATCCGCATTGTGGCCAATGAATTTAATCAGTGAGTACATTGATCCATATACACTGATTAAATTCATTGACCACAATGCGGATCGATCCGGTTTGCCTTTGCTAGTGAAGAAACGCCTTTACTTTGTGACCGTAAAGTAAGTCAATATAATTGGTCTGGGGACTAGGCTTGAAATGATAAAAACCTTGTTTAAAAGTACCTTGGGCATCGGTTGTAAATTACAGAATTCTAATCCCTAGTACTGTTGCATTAGCCATGAAAGAATCTCAACTAAATAGTTGCGCCGCTCGAAGATTAAGGTACGCTCTAATTAGAGTTATAATGTGCTCGATCATTAGACACATAAAACTATTTTCCACTGTTTTATAAGTTACAGAAACTAGTAAAAAAAAGTGCTTGTTACACTAAGAGGTTTTGTACGTGATTTGGTTTTACAAAGAGCGCATATCAAGTGCAATCACGAAGGCCATTTAATTAATAACACCTTGGGCATCGTCTGAAGTCCATGAAAAAAGAAATGCCAGTAGATTATAACCTTTGGAACCTGTTTATTACAACTCTATCCCCGCCGCTCAACACATACAAAAGTTTTGCAGAATATGAAAATCAACCATTATTTCAGCGCGCCAGAAATATTGAACAAGTCTAGTTTTCTAGGTTTTGACTGCACCAAGGCTTAGATAATTTAGTATCCTACCTGAAAAGCACAGCAGAGTCCTCAATTGCAACCGAACAAATACAAACTACAGTGGCGGACGCAGGATTTAAAGAAATGGGGGGTTGTAGTGGAGGGGGATCACTAAAAGGGGGAGGGTGCGGGAGGAGGATGTGCCCCCTCCCGCGCGAAGCGCGGAAGCTTTTGAAAACGTTAATTCGGTGTGCTAAAATGCATGAAAAAATTACGAGTTTTTGTTACTTATGCCGCATTTTGCGTACTATGTAATAGGAGGAAAGGGGGGGTTGCAACCCCCCCAACCCCCCCCCCCCCCCCCCCCTCCGTCCGCCAGTGAACTAGCCTTCGCTTCTATATCCCGTACAACTTCAATCCGTCACTTCCGTCACAATTTTTACTCGTTATTTCGGTTACCACTTTTTCGGTACACGTACGTCAAATATTGAAGTACCTACTTATAGTAGCCTACAGGCATACTTAGGCTTACATGTAGGTCTACCTGTCATGATCAAGCTTAAGTTAAACTTGTATGGAATCATTGTTTTCCCTTTGTTTAGTAGGCCTAGCCTTTTTTTATTGGCCTTAGCAGGCGCCCCCCTTGTCCCGGCGCCCGGGGGCAATTGCCCCCCCCTGCCGCCCCCCCCCTCCCGCCGCCACTGGTTGTACATATCGACAACTAATATCAACTGGCCTGTTAGCTCAGCCGGCAGAGCGTCGTGCTAATAACGCGAAGGTCATGAGTTCGAGACTCATACGGGCCACTGTTTTTATTTTGTTTGTTTGTTTTGTTACAGATGTTAATTTGAAAAGGATATATATTTTTGGTTGTATTCCAGAGCGCCAGATTCATTGGACAGTAGTAGCTGGTCTCGGCCTTTTTGATGGGTGAGCATGAATACATCCATCACTATTCCCTCAGAGTAATTTAGTCGTACCTTTCATTACCAAATACCATTATTTTTATTTTTGCATACGACACTGAAATTCGGATCGAAGCACAGAAGTTATTTTTTTTCTGCAAAAGAGAAAAACAAATAGCATGGCATACATACAGCATCTCAACATGCTAATGTGCATAAATGGTTTACTGAATGTGTATATCAGTTAGTCAGAGTGCAAATTTACAATGTAACCATTCATTACAATCAGCGCTCCATACACAAGGATATCAACTACAAATATGACATGAGTATGCACATCAGTGTGCCTAATGTAATCCACACACGTCATACCGCCATCTTTAGATAGATCCAATCGGACAAAGATAGCTCCAAGGATAATTTTGGATAGCGACACAACTGTTTTGATGATCGTCAGCACAGCATAGCCCTGAGCCACATCAGTTCTTAAGTCATAATGAATAATAAGCGAGAGGAAAGTAATCCACGCCATTGATGAAGCATAGAGTGAGATGCAAATTGGAGTTAGTCTTAACAGAATAATAGATAATAGTTGTATGACACTTTCGATTACAAGATCAGAGGAATTTGCAAAAATAGCACATTTTGGACCACTAGCAAAAATATTCACACTCATGCCTGCAACTGCTGCAGAGGCAAATGACATACATTGGCACACGATACGAAGAACTACAACAGCATCCCACCAGCTGCCTAATAGAAGCAATACTGTATTTGAAAAAGGAACCACTAACAGACACAGCCCTGAAGCACCAAACCGAAAAACACCTCCTACATGATCAGTCCAGTATTCCCTGTTGTAGGTTTTCTGATCTACATCTTTTGGACAACATAACGATTGGAACAATGAGTGGATAAAAAAGCAAGGTGGACCGATAGTAAACACCCACGCGACAACACCAGCTAGACATAAAGGCTCCACAAGTAATAATGCCACTGGAAGATTTTCCATATATGACAAAAATGCTTGTGTAGTGTCGTTAAATTTCCGCCTATTTTCAAATCTAGTCTGATACAAACCAGCATCGGTTTCATTTGAGGCACGGATGCCAGTGCTTAAAAATCCAAGCTTATAGATAATTAAGCAATCGGACGCTACCAGCAATAAGAAAGCAGCTATACCCATTACAAAAAAAAAAATACTTAACTCCGTTTACTACCAGAAGTCCTCCACAGTCACAACATCGACAACACTCATCCTTCTCTTCCTTTGCCGCACACCGACAGCACGTATTCTTGACAGCTTTCAAAATAGATACAGGGCCCTCCTCTTTCTTTGCAGCACACCGACAGCACAGTAGCTTAGCTGTAAGCACATAAAAGACAATGGATATTGATAAACCAACGATGGACGCTAATAAAGTATCCACTGAATAGCCGAAGACCACCATAATTTGCAGGAACCGACGCAGGAATCTTGTGACAACAATGAGGGGAGACACGTGACAGTGCATGTGAGTCGGAACTCCGGAAGCCACAATTATAAAGCGGTTCTGGTTCTAAATGTAAATCACGGTACCGGATTAGCAACGTTGCCTCATAAATATTTCCTTGTCTTGCATAAATTTACCTGTGGGACTAAAAGTTTTAATCCTGAAACTCCTTGTCCTAACGTTATTCCAGAAACGTTTTGTCCTACTCTGAAACTTTGTGTCCCAAAAGTTGTGAGAACGTTACACCAGGCCAGTATGAGGGTCGAATAAATCACTTTGTAATCCTATTACAAACCCAGCTCCCTTACACTGAGATAGAGTAAGATCAAAAATAATATGACATTGGTAAGCAATAAACTGAACATAACAATTAAGCATTTATCCATGAAGACATCTTTTTAACCAATTTTTAATGGTAAACTTTTCATCCTTACATACAAAAAAAGACCAATAACATACAAAATGAAGTCTATGCATGGGATTTTGGTGTATAATTGCGATTGACATATCACAGAGTAAATAGTCACAAATATAATTCACATCCTTTTAACCGTTTCAAAGTGTTTCCCAATATTAGTTATATATAATGATGTAAAATGCTAGCTGTGGAGAGCTATGGGTGTAAGAAGCTAGGCAGCACCTGGCACGATTGGCTTCTCGTCTTGCTACTCACTACAATATCTCGAAGTCCCAGGCTACCTCCAGTTTGTACGGGAGACTCAACTTGACCCTGGTGAGGGCAAATGTTCAAGCTCTGCTGTCCCGTCCAATGTCCTTTCAAGATACCTGTTAGATAGTGTGTTACATAATAATCTTGTATGTGCATTTATTCCCATTTGTGTATCAATTAATTATCTTATTTTAGACTTAATAATAATAATAGATACATGCATTCATTGCAATGGGTATCATCTGTTTTCTCTTTCTGTGTCGTATGTTTTTGCCATTTGTTTATCTTCCCACATTTAGATTGTTGTCTGAAGCAATGAGGCTGCAGCAATTATATTTTGATTTCAGTAGCCCATGTGCCCAATGACTGCACTTGTGACTGCTCTATGTAACTATCCATTATTTCACCTACATTTAGAAAGCAGGACAATTGAGAGTTGTTAACCATATGTAGGTCGTAACCAGTAAAGCGCACTTCATGATGATATTTCTGAGAGCCAGTAAGTGTATACAAAAGGTTAAAAAAAAAGCAATTGCCATCAGGAACTGTTACAATTCTTGTTTTTAAAGATGGACAGTGAGTCACTGGAACCATTACATGCTTAGCCGGTGTCACAGGAAAAATAGAATCCCTGAAAACTTTGCACCCCCGTTTTTTTCCTAGGAATTTTGGCACCCCCACTCCAATTTTCCTAGGAAACTCGGCATCCCTTTAGGAAAATAGGCATTCCTTAGCATAGCCATTTCTCCTATAGGAATTTTGGAACCACCTCGCATTCCTAAATAATAATAGAAATCTAGAATATTATTCACTGGCCTTCTGGCATGTAAGAAAGCGGAGGACCATTTCAAGGCTTTTAATGGCGTTATGTAATGTATGCCACGCAATAATAGAAATATTTGAATCAATGAACTGATGTATTAAGAATGAGCAAATGTTCCATCTTTTTAACTGTTTCAAAATGTTTATTGAAGTTAGTTATATATATGCCTTCATCTTGATGCAAGCCAAGTTAGTTTCCTGTGGTGAATGCTTGAGCCATTTGGATGTTTCTCCATATTTGGCATATATATAAATTGTTGCATTAAGCAATGATGCTGCTGCAATCACCTCCAATTCTGTAGCCCAAGTGCCCAGAGCCTGCATCCTTGATCGTTTCATATAGCTTTCATAGAGCCTCTGGGGATATCCAAGGGAGGATAACATTGGATCTGTTGATTTGTGGATCATGTACATTGTGATCAGCAGACACAGTTCTTCATGAAACTCCTGTGATCCTGTTACAGCTAGAGAAACAAACAATTTCCACATGCAGCAATCCTAGCTGTTGCTAATGGGCAGTGTGACACAACAATCATTGCTGGCTGTGTCAAATGAGAGTGATTCACATGCACGGATTAATGTCAACCCTAGAAGAGCACACCTCTCCTTTTGCCACTCACTGCAAACTGGCTGGTAGTTGATATGATCATTATGCTCTTCTTGGTAATCTCTAAAACCTGAGATGATATGCTGCTGCTGTTCATATTCTAGTAACCCATCAATGGTAAAATCCTTATTAAAAAAAAACTTCTTTTATTTCTGACCCACTGACACAGATCATAAGTACTCATCAGAATATAAATGTTCCCAAGTACATGAACAGGCTTCAACTTGACTTTTGTGGATCTGCTCCACACTTTAAGCACCTCAATTCCTTTAACCAAGCAATGGGTAGTTCCAATGTATGATAGGACTTTCCTTTGAATTCAGCAAACTCAGCATGCAGGTTTTCATTGACAACAATAAAATTTCCACCCAGGACTTCTTGCAATGGAACGATACCATAAAACTCACTGAAGTCTATCCATAGAGAGACATCTATGTCTTTACTGAATGCATATTTTACGCTACTCTGGTCTGTAACTCTGCTGTTCTTCATTCTGACATCCTTGCTCCTTGTCGTTATCATTTTCTTCATGGTGAACACTGTCACCTATACCTTTTCCATCAGCTGCCTCTTGTTCACCTGCACACTCACTGTCTAATTCTTCAACTTCATCCATAATGTTGTCTTCAACTACTGGATCAGGAAAATGCTTAAGGGGCGCACAGTGGATGGTTTGCTTTAATGGTTTTTCCCTCCAATGTTTTCAGACATTATCTACCCTTGCCCAGGTCTTTTTGAATGATGTAAGTGCCAAGCCATGGTTTCTCTTATTTGCCTCCATTCTGTGCCTATTCCTTGCATTGGACTTCAACACCTCCACCTTAAATACAGAATTTGTGTTGTGTTTTTTTTGTCATAGTGAAGCTTCTGTCTGGTTTGTGCACAGAGAATACTCAGTGCAGCCTTGGCACGATATTGTTCCTGAAGATTGATAATACATCAATATGTTTCAGGTGCTCAGGTTTTGTAAGAGTTTGTGGCAATGAGTTACCAACCACAACACTTTCCACCTGCACATGAAGTGGGAGCTTAGCCTCCTGAAAATGCATTAGAAAAAATGAGGTATAGCCAGTAGAAGCCTGAATGGATGTCCTGTAAATAATCATATTTATGTGAATATTATTATGCAAATACAGAATGTTTCAACCTGTAGCTAAACATGATTTTCTCAATATGATCATCCTAGTCATTTTGTTTTCATTTACAACTTGAATCAGTGAGCCTTTTAGTGATTGGTTAAACCTCTCTGTCAATCCATTGTCTGCGGATGATATGCACTAGCAACTCTGTGCTCAGTGTTAACTTCAGAAGATGATTAACAACTTTACAATTGAAATAAATACAGCATTAAGCCTTGACATACATATAGTTGATCATGTAGATATAATGATGTATCAGTTACACTAATGTAAATATAAAATGAATTATATAACTATTTGGAATCATTACTTCACAAAGGGACCTTACATATTTTTAACAGATTACATATTTTGTTTCTTGTAAATGTCATTTTTACAATAATTCTTATGCACAGATTACCTCATAGAGTTGCAAAGTTTGAACCATAGATGCTATATCTATGCTTGAAATAAATTTCCAAGCAGCCAGATGTTTTAGAGCACTGAAGTGTTACATTTGCTTGATAATGTATGTGTGGACATACCTGATTACAAAACTCAGTCCCTTGATCAGATATTGCTACATCAGGGCACCCGTGACGAAGAATGAGGTCATTAAGAAACTCAGCAATATTAATGGCTTCTTTTGTTGGGAGATACACATGCTTCTGGCCACTTAGAAAAATAATCTGTCACAACTATTACATACTTGTTACCATTTGTGGTTGTTGGCAGAGGCCCAATGAGGTCTATTCTTATCTGCTTCCAACTACTGTTGGAAACTGGTACCGCAGGGTGCAACTCTTCAGCTGGATGATCAAACTTTCTTTTCAGTCGTCTTCTGACATTGATCACAATGCTGCACCTGGTATACACAGAAATAATTTTTAACACCGGATCCACGAGAAATAACCATTTTTATGGGGTGTTTTGTAGAACCATGTTTTTGGAAAAATAGTCGGAAATGCTCCAAAAGTTATAAAACATGTCCAGTTTAGCGATCCTACCTTATTTATGATGTATGGTGCAATTTTCAGCTTTTTATCTACCTCATAGGCTACCCAGCATTTGTGCGAAGTGGATGGGTAAGAGCCGTCACCGTTAACGGTACACTTTTTGCTATGGCATTCTACATGCTGAAAAGCATTAGATAAGTCAATTTATGAATCAAATATGTTAATGTCATACTTAAGGTTGGCTCTACATCACTGCACCAGCACAAAACGAGTGTTTTAGTACAACGTCGCATTTTATAACGTCTGGGGGGAGGCTACGTAATTGCGCATGCGCGTACGAACTTATTTTCAGGCCGCGGGTCCAACCAGTTAAATTTATGCAGCAGCGCACAACGTGCACTTCAGGACAATTATTCTAGTGAAGGACTAAAGTTAACAGTGCACGTGCAGTAGTTATGTGGAAAGTCAACAGATTGAGTTACAGGTAACTAACTATACTGTAAGCATGCATGTGTTCATCAATGCACTTAATGAGCTCAGGCTTGTTTCCCGGCTTATTTCTTCATGCCGTAGTGGCTCAGATATGCCTCTTTTTCCATATCAATAGGTCCTTCGCAAGATCAAGCTCCTCAAAGTAAACTCTAGCCTTCTTCTGCTTGGTACTAACCGATCCCTCAGATTGAGGCCTTCCATGCTTACGTCCATTACGAGAAGTGGACACTTCAGTCATCTGGCCAATAGTTTGGTACACAGCACGAATTTTCCCGGACAATGGCAGCTCACTTAATCTGATGGCCTTTTGTTTCTCCATCTCTTCAAGCCTGGCAAAACTTCATCAGCTGATATTTTTGCTTTACCTTTACCTTCCAGCACTCAAGGATGACGGTTTTCATCCTTGTTGGTTGCATGTCCCTCTTTACATATGCCCTTCCAGAATAGAAAAGTTGCAAATCCAACCTCATCACCAGGGATGCTCTTTCAATAGCACCAGAAACAGTGAGGTTCATTTGTGCCAGGAGTTCATCAGCATGCCTCATTGTAAAACAATGACCTTTTTATGATACCTTTCCAGGTATGGTATACTGATGTTCTTTGCAACAAAGACCACCATGCAGCTAAGCTGATGTTCCAGGCTAAGGTCGACAAGTCATACCTCGATCATGGCATGAAGATTCAATACTTCATCAAACACAGCCTTGAGTTCCTAAGGATCTAATAGAATTCGCTGTTGAATTCATCTATTGTGACGAAAACATCAGCTGGTTAGCATGGGAAGCTAAAAAGTGTACTCCCAATAGAAAAGATAAGTGGAGCAAGCTCAAGAATCGTTACAATGTCCTTTTTCAAGACAAGAGACCTCATGGCAAACACATTCTCGAGCTTGCTCCACTCATCCTTTCTATTGGGAGTACGCTTTTTAGCTTTCCATGCTAACCAGCTGATGTTTTCATCACTATAGATGAATTCAACAGCCAATTCTATTAGATCCTTAGGAAGTCGAGGCTGTGTTTTGATGAAGTGTTGAATCTTCATACCATGATCCAGGTATGACTTGTCGACCTTTGCCTGGAACATCAGCTTAGCTGCATGGTGGTCTTTGTTGAGTGATAACAATGATGTGGGAACATCAACCAAGGTAACAAAAGCATCCTAGAATTGTAAGATGTGAGCTGGTTCTCTCCTTTTAGTATGTCCCTGATGTTGGCCCGTTGGTATTGTGGTTAGTACTTGGGACCCGTAGCAGCACATGTTCCCACGCCTTGATGCCTTTCCATGCAAATTACTTCCTCATACTGGCATGGTCGATCTCCCTGTCACTCGCCCATTCTAACTGCCGCCTAATTTCGATGCTAGGAAGTGTTCGTACGCTATTTTCGTGTTCATCGCAACCCATTAGCTTTAGTACTTGACAAATGTGGA
This sequence comes from Eunapius fragilis, assembly GCA_963681505.1. Classification (NCBI taxonomy): domain Eukaryota; kingdom Metazoa; phylum Porifera; class Demospongiae; order Spongillida; family Spongillidae; genus Eunapius; species Eunapius fragilis. Next base: position 3,641,352 of record OY811981.1, on the reverse strand, counting down.
CTTGCGATGATGCATAGTTGCTGGTGCCTTCATTCATCGTATCGAGCTCTGATGCCGGTTCAGCAGCAAAACGTGATGTACATGTAGCACGCCGCTCGGGATTTAACCCATGGGGTGTTTCCTGCACTGTGCTAGCCTTCTTCGGGCGACCACGCGTACAGGGTTGGCATGTACAACACTTTGTGCAACTAGTCCCAGCATCGCATGTCACACACTGGCTTCTTATGGGTGCTAGAACAAGCGAGCAACATGATCGGTTGCGATGACGTAGCACTTCTATATTGGTCATGGTCTGGGCACTAGTTAGGGCAAGCTTGTATTTGGATATTGTATGCGAATAGAGCTTACCCTGAACATGAAATTTATGTACCATCTATATAAGTTAGATAGTAATGAAATGGCGCGCCCAGAATATTATGAAACAGCACTAAAAAAAGTGTATATGTCAAGGCCCGATATCAAACCGCTGGCCCGCTTTAAAGCAGGCCAGCCCATTTTAAAACGGGCCAGCTGGACCGCTTTACAGTAACATATGAAAGTACGTACCTTAGCATTCTAATTTCGATTTGTGATAACTATCATGTTTTAGACGTGAGCAGAACATCAGTAACGTTAAATCGGGCTGGCTGGCCCGATTCAAAGCCGGCCAGCCCATGGTCCGCATGCGCACATCAAGGTGTAAATTCCTTATTGCCTGCACATGGGGCTACCTGTAGAGTGTCTGCAAGGTTTAGACGTTGCTTGAAATGTCGAAGGATAATTTCGAGGAGTATTTGGCCAGGACCTTCCCTGACGATGATAAGAGATCTACCAGTGGTGTCATACACAGGAACTAGGTCAGAAAATCAAGGATTGTCTTCTTGGAAACGGGTCTTTTGATAAGAACTTCAGATGGATGGTAAAGAGACGTGAATTTTCGCTGTTGAATTTTCCAAGTGTGGGTATGAAGGATGTACAGGTGGTGCCAGCAAAAGATGAAAAGGTACAGCTTAGTTGACTCTACAGGCACTGCTTCACTTTAAAGATATATAATAGATTGAGGATAATTCACTTCTTGGGAAATTCCGCATGGTGATTTATGTTGAAGACTATTGGAACACTCTTATGGAAGTTCATGACAAACAGTTGTTTCATGCTGGCTACAGGAAAACCTTCCATAAGGCATGCCATAGTATTATTGTAACGGTGATTGATATATTCTATGTACTTTTGTTACATCAATTCAGGTGCAAAGCATGTATTGTGGAATTCCTCGAAGTGTTGTTCTAGAGTTTGTGAAGGCTTGCACAACATGTCAGCTGCGCAGACCACAACACATTACAGCTCCACTGAAACCAATCCTTGCTTTGGGATTTATGAGTCAATTACAGGTTTGTCAGTTGCTTCTTGTTTATTGCATTGAGTTATGTCCAGTTACATTTGTAGATAGATCTCATTGACATGAGACACCTGCCTGATGGTGAATACCACTGGATTTTGCACTGCATAGATCATTGGCCTAAGTTTAATTTTGCCTACCCTATTCCCTCAAAACATGAAAAATGTGTAGCAGAATGCCTAGATAAAAATGTGTTCCCATACTTTGGCATTCCACGTATTCTGCAATCAGATAATGGAAGAGAATTTATTAATCATGTCATTCAGGAGCTTATATAAGATCAATGGCATTCAAACATTCAGCTTGTAAGTGGACGACCTCGCCACCCTCAATCACAGGGAGTGGTTGAAAGAGCTCATGCTACACTGGAGAGAAAACTGTCAGCAGAAATTAGCAATGGCAAAACTAAAATATCTCCACCCTGGGCCAAGCTACTTTCAAAACTCATATGTAAGTTCATAAGATAATTTGTATAGTTAATCATACTATAGTGATTTTTAAAATAGATTCTATGAACACCCAAGTTCATGACACTACTGGCAGGTCTCCGTATGAGTTGGTGTTTGGTCAAATGCCTAGAGAAGTTGTATTTCCATCAAGCAAAAAATCTGCTATTATTTTGGAGGAGGACTTGGAGGCTGATGGTGTTGTTCTTGACAGTGTTGATTGTCACAATAGTGTCATAACTACCAAAAGTACAAACGACAGTAAAGAACTTTGTCAGGAAGGTAATCTCTGCATTGGTCAGAATCCAGATGTGTCAAAATGTGATGATGGTGAGCCTGAATTTCTTCTAAAGGATGATGACGATGACAAGCATGATGAAACCAGTGGTGTGAATTTTGAGTTTAGAAATCCTGGTGGAAATACAGATTGTGATGGGGAATTTCCTAATGTAATTGTGGATGCAGATGGAGAGCATGACAATGATGAAGCAGCAACAAGTGATGTACATGAGAGTGATGCAGATGGAGTTTTTCATAATGAAATTGAGGATGTGCACATTCTGAAGCATAACAGTGGTTGTGAAGATGATGAGGGAGTTACTACCGATATTGAAGATCTTGGTGATGAAAAAGAGGGACTTACCATTGATACAAATTCTGATGGTTTGGTGCTGAAAAGATCTAAGCATTTAGCAACTACCAAAAAACACGTTCAGGTATACTAAGTTATGGTTATGAATATCAATGCTTATGTATCCCTTTCATCTCAGGTACGACAAGCAGCTGATGTAAAATATCTTAAAGCAGCAGAGAAGATGGCTAACCGTTACAACAGGAAAAAACATGTGAAGTCGTTTGGTGTGGGGGATAAGGTTTCAGTGAGGATACCACAAATTGACCGTACATGCTCAGATTTGCTTAGGTTACCATGTGGTATAGTTGAAGTAATAGGAGGTGCCCAGGGTGTTTATCGTTTACAGTAAGCATTTTTGAGTTTTTGTGCAATGGAATGAATGTTTTTTCGTCACTTATGTTTTTAGGAGTGAACATGGAATGCTGTCAACATGTTATCCTGCCAGTCAGCTTGAAGATTATAGTGGTCCACTTTGTTGTGAAGTTATTGAATGGAAAGAGATGAAGAAAACATCATTACGAGAAGCAGCCAAGCACCAGGCACCATGGAATTTATTTACAGCAAACACTTGTAAATGCACTACTGGCTGTCGAACAAAACAATGTTGATGTTTGAAAAAGAGTCTTGGTTGTACCAGTCACTGTCATGGTGTGAAACAATGCTCTAATCAACAAGACACCAAGCTTAGTTGTGCAAATGAATCCAAGGTGCAACAGAAAAACTGTGGTATCAAGAAAAAACATGAAATGGAAAGTAAAAAAAGAGTTACATATGTAAGTAAAAACAATCAAATAATGTGTCTTGATGGTGGCTTCTAATACAGGTGCCCTGGCTCAAATCATTGGATCTCATGCAAAATGATAAATTAACCTTGGAAGAAAAACAGTGCTTGAATGACAAACACATCCTTGCTGCTCATAAGATATTGCATCAACAATTTGATAAACTTCATGGGCTGCAATCAACTCTCCTGGAACAGGTTGGTACAGTCACAGGATTTTCTCCAGTTGATGTAAACGGTGAAGGTAAATACAATGTTGATAAATAAATACTAACTTATATGCTCTAATTTTTTCCAGCAATCCAGATATTATATGATCGCGAACGAGGACACTGGGTTACCACATGGTTATCAAAAGGTGAAGTATATTTGATGGACTCTTCATTTGCTGAACATCTATCACAAAGCATTGAAATGCAAATATCTGTAATTTTTCGAAATGCTGACAAGGGAAATGGAATATCAGTCATTGCTCTTCCTGTTCAGCAGCAACGTGGTTCAACAGTCTGTGGTGTGATGAGCATTGCATTTGCATACCATGCAGCTGCAAGGAACAATGTACCTGAAATAACATTTGATCAGCCTTTGATGTGGCAGCATCTCATCGATTGCTTTGAAAAGGAATATTTTACCCCTTTCCCAACTGCATCAAACACTAATGTAATCATGAGGAGCGTGTGGAAAGAATTCACCATCCTGCTGCATTGCCATTGCAATCTACCCGAGTGTTATGATAGCAACATGATAGAACGTGAAGTATGTGGCAAGTGGTTCCACTACAGATGTGTACAGCTGACAAAAGCACCTAAAACCATGTGGAAATGCTAACTCACTCTTTGACAGTCACTTTGTATTTATCAACTACTTGTTTATCAACTTAATACAATGATAATAATATACTGGTAGATAATGCTTGTATATATGATCATTTTATGGCTTTGAAAAAATAGGTAAGACAGCTGTATTTAAGTTGGCATGGCCACTTTAAAGCCGGCTAGGTGGCCCGCTTAAAAACCGGCTGGCTAGACTGTTTTAAAGCCGGCTAGGTGGCTCGCTTAAAAACCGGCTGGCCCGGTTTAAAGCAGGCCAGCTAGCCGGTTTTAAAGCGGGCCGGCCGGCTTTAAAGCCGGCAGCCTGCTTTAAAGCCGGCCAATATTAAAATCGGGCCGTAACATATATATTGATTCGCGACTACCGAGATATTGCAAACCGCGTCGCTTCAAACGATTGCAGGTTAATGTGTATACTAGATACGTGGTTTAAAATAGCACTAGAACACTCAGCGAGAGTTGGGCTATCGGAATATGCATACCAAAATGCGTTTCCGACTAATTTTACAAAACAGCTTTCTACAAAAAAAATGGTTAGTTCTCGTGGATCCGGTGTTAAACAGAAAAAAACACGGTTTAAATGGCAAGATAAATAACTTACCCAACTTCTCACATCCTTTGATATTTCTGGCCAGAAATACTTTTGCGCAATCTTTGCAAGCGTTCTGTGGCGACCTTCATGGTTCCCCGCTAGTCCAATATGGCAGCCATTCATTATCTGCTTCCTTGTCTTTGCGTCTTTAATATAAAGAGAAAGCGCATCCACATTCTTTGAAAATCTGTACAGATTACTCGATACAGCTGCCCATCTTGCACTCGATACTGCTTTGCTCTTTTGCGAATGGCACACTTGTCTTGTTTAGTTGCATCCTGAGGGTAGCTTCCACGTGCGATGTAGTTTATAGTTATATCGTATACATGCTTTTCGTCTTCTACCCTCTTTTCCATCGTCTCGCTACAATCACGCTACTTATCAACTTTTGTCGCCTCAAACACGAGGGTACCGAAAATCCTAAAGGATGCCAAAAATCCCGTAGGAAATTTGGAATGAGATCGTAGGATATTTGGAACGGGGGGTGCCAATTATTGGGGATGCCGATTATCCCATGACACCGGACGCGGCAGTGATCCTTTTGCCATTCCTTACATAAAGGTATACATAAGATACTTGATCTGTCAGCTCACCTCGGTTATACCATCTTCCAAAACGCTTTCATGTCTACTTGAATTCTTTATAACAGCCTGATGCATCATAGGTAGGGAAGACATCTGACATTTATGTGATGCTTTCTTTGTCCAAGAAGGTTCAGTCTACTGCTATTCTATTGTCACACCTTTTCACCGAGAAAAGACCTTTACCAATATTCTTGATTACTTCATAAAGGCCCAGCCATTATGGATCAAGACCACCTCCAGCCCACTTTTTGCGTCGAAAGTCCTTCTTCAAGACCTTGACCTCCAACTAGTTAAGAATATGAGGGAGGTTAATTGCTCCTTTTTCTGCTGTAATACTTCTTCTGTATTTTTTGGGCATTCATCACATTTTCCTTCACATTCTTGGCAATCTCCTTTTCTTGCATCAGTTAAATATACAAGACACCCATTCTAACATAAAATATTAACATTAATGAGCTTCTAATATAGAAAAAGAACTTGCATGTGTACTTATCCTGTTTTGTTGAATATTTGCATTTCCGTAGTCCTTCAGCAGGCTTTTCCCCTCTTCATGATATAATATTTCAACAGACAATACTGCTTTCTTCCAAACATGACTTCAAAAGGTGATAATGGGAAGAAGCATGTTTTGCAGTGTTGTAGGCAAATACATGACAGTCGATATAGACATCCGAATCCTTTTTATCGTTCACATTTTCATGTTCTCCAAAGTTTGATTCCATCTCTCAGCATTAATCAATATATTTGTGTCTCATAACACGTGTGGTAGTTAAGCACATTACTATACCTGAGGATGATAAGGTGTGGGAAAGTGCCTTTGAATGCCTAATATCTCCATCAAACTGTTTCTGAATTCCTTCCCTTGATCTGTTGTAACCAGCTTTGTGAGTCCCATTGTTATGATAATCTTTGATGTATGCAAGCACATACGATTATCACATGCTGTAGGTAGAACATAACTTTTACATTAATTCGTCAGAGAAGTAGAGGTAAGTACTAAATCTAAGAGCATCTGAGGCCCCTTTTGATGATTTCAGGGTCTATGTGTACATGTCCGACTATATTGTGCCAAGCGGTTGAGAAAACGGGATGGAGCAGTGATGTAAGGAAGCCTCCTTACGAAAATTCAAGGTATCATTTTAAGCATGACTCCTCTCAGCTCTATCATTCGTTACGCAGCTTGAAACTTAATTATGAAAACCAAGTTAACGGCCTCTATATTTTGACACGTAATTTGAGTTAGGCCTCGCCCACCAAAACTCCCATACACGTAAGTACCCGACACTATATCGCATGTATTAGTTTTTACCTCATTTCATTTCTACTATAATGCTTCTTATATAAGGTTTAGTAACTTTTGAATTCCATACATACCAGACCAGATACTACGCTATACAGACAACAGCAGATATATGAGGAGCAAGAGGCGCCAATGAGAATGTGTCTCCTCCCCCCACCCCCTTGAAACTGGCAAAAACTAGCCACTCGTAAATGTACACCTACAGTCTGCAGAGGGAAATCTTTGTTGCGCATCGGTTGCCTCCAGTCCATGCAGAGGGCAAACTGAGGCTAACGCAGTTGGCCGCAATTAATCAATCAGTGGTCCATACAACGGTCCGCGATTTTTAAAACCATGTGTCTGGCTAGTCTGGGAACCCGACTGATGGTTTCAGTCGGGTCCCCAGACTACTGTCTGGCTACACACTATCAGCCTACCGCTTCATGGGCATGATAACGTTCTAACCACAATAATTACTTTTCTGATACATGATTTCATGGCATTAAAATATAATTATCTAATATATATATATACAGAAACACGAGAATAAATTTAAAAAAAATTAATAGAACGTTCTCTATACGAGAAGGTTGGTGGGATATAGGAATCAAAGGCCATGGTGGTGTAAAATGCAAGGGAACAAGGCTTCTGATTGTAAAGGAAAAATGAAATCAGTAGACCTATATTAGCACACACAGTTAAATATGACAACATGCATGCTGCTATTATATTATAGGTCTATTTCATTTTTCCTTTTCAATCGGAAGCCTTGTTCCCTTGCACTTTACACCACCATGGCCTTTGATTCCTATATACCACCAACCTTCTCGTATAGAGAGTGTTTTTATCCGTCTGCATGGCGGGATAAGGCAATCGCTATTTTCCTAAAATCCAGCCAAACCAAGGCTATATTCGTGCTCAAAACTTACGAATGCGCATCTGTCTTATGATGTTGTAATTCGTACCCCTGCCATTTATCCTCCTGGAGGTAACATGATCTGGTATTTAACGTGCTGATGATGCTCAACTAGTCAAGACTTTAAATATTTAGCTAGTATCCCGCTCGTTAAGTTGGGTGCTTCCGTTCCCATCATCGTACATCGTTCTGACGTTCGCTGAACCGGAGTCACATACATGCGTGGCATGTCGTTCAAAACACTTCCACGAATAGAATGTTTATTGTTATAACTCAGTTGAAATGTGTACTCACGTAGAGATGGTACATTTCAGTTCAGAATTTAATAAATAAACTTTTCCACTGCGTAACAACAGCTATAGATCCATTATCAGGGAGTATAGGATGAATATCCATTTAGCAAGATAGCCAATTCCACTGATCATCGCAAAATCAATGATTATATAGCGTATATGTCTGTGGATGCAATAGAGCTGGTGATTATAGTGTTGTTAAATAATGGATACAATTCCGTATGAGTCAGATGAAAGCCTTTGCAGGTTCATGTACATGTATGTCCATTCCTGATGTGCATGAATTGGGTATTACCTTAGAATTTATCTTGAAATTTCAAGCCTGATGAGCGGCATAATTTAGCGTTGTTTTTAAAAATCAACCATCCCAAATGATCTGGATACAAATGTTAGTGCATGAAAGTGAGATGCATTGATTGCTGTGTGCCCACAATGCGAGAAATTGAGAACAGCAGAGTGGACTGTTACTCTTATCAATCACTTGCCCCGCTGTACATCACACAAGAGATATTATGGTATCTCTGATCACACGCCCTGAATTTTTATATGCTCACACTGCTGCCATGCATCCTGTGAAATATAGATACATATAGAATGAGTATGCCATGTACAACAATAAACACACATATACAATTATCCCAAATACCCCTAAGAGATGCGTGGTCACTTGTACACAGCCAGTTTACTAAACATGCAGATCCACTACCCAAAGGTACCTACAGAAGGTAATTCAGCCTGTAAGCGCACTTACTGTGTGTTTGTGTGTGTATGTGTGTGCATGCGTGTGTGTGAGTGTGTGTTTGTGTGTATGTGTGCGTGTGTGCGCGTGCGTATATTGAATTTGCATGATGGGGAAATTGACTGCAGTTGCTGCATGCAGGACGCTACTCCATGTATGTACGTTGTTTTCAATCTATAACCATCAACTCTGCCGCAGGTGTGGTAATATTGTATTGTTCCTATACTTACAGTGTGTATATCAGAAGTGAAATCAATTGGTATAGTATTTGTAGTAGTGGACATATTGTATTGACGGATACTACGCATGCGCAGATGGGTGGGTGGGAGGTTTAAAGGATTTATAGATAGCCGTGCGTTTGGATCTGAGATTAGCCCAACGGCAACGCTACAGTATTATTGGTCCATAATCTTGTAAAGACTGTTGCATAGTTAGATAATTAGTTGCGCTAGTAATATAACAGGGAACGAGTGTAGCTAGAATGTTCATTTTGGTGCGTGATTGTACGTTTGCATAGCCGAATCAATCCTGTCCAATCACTATAGCAAACTGTCGGGAACGAAACGTTACAAAGATTGTGTTTGCAGTGACTTATACCTCAAACTAACTGGTGTTTATCCTTTATGTATGGCATTTCATTAGGCTGAATTACCTTGTTTGGGTACCTTTGGGTATGGATCTGTTTAGTAAACTGGCTGTGTACAAGTGACGATGCACCTCTCGTTGTGGATATTTTGGAAAATCGGGTTCGTGAATGTATATGTGTGTGCATGTACAATAGTGGAGTGTCAATCATTAGGTTTGAGCACCGCGGTTATTCCACTTTCTGGAGTGCTGGTCAACCTTAATTTACTTTTTAAAACAAGCTGAGTAGGCAGAAAAAATAGCCTAAGGGTTAAAAAGAGTCAGCTACAAAAAAGATTCCGAATTCTACTGTGAAGTAAGAAGACTTGCGAAATCCCCCCCCCCCCCCCCCGCTCATGCAGTACTGATTGTTAAGCTGACTACACACGATCTGGTACCATACATACTGACGTATCTACATTTAGCAAACCTGTCGGTTATAGTCACTCACTGCTAGAAAAATGCCGTCATAGGTCTGTATAATTTATGTTTTTATATATTAAAAAACCCCTGATGCTTGATTTCTTTAACCCCCTAGCTTGTTATTCACAAAGGTGCTGTAACTAATTATTATATTTAGCAACGTAAAATGCATGTGCTAAACAAAAGGTTTTAATATTACAATAAATTAAACATTTAAAAAATAATGATGCATGAATATGTTATCGTTTAATACATAGAGCAACCACAGAGCCACCTCCACCCCCTCGGAGCCTCTCAGAGACAGACTGGAACCTCTGCTTCCTGGTGACTTGCTGTTTGCTGAGCTGACTTGGACAAAAATGGGCAAAATAGAAGTTTTACATTTCGGAAAGCTACATGAATTAAATGTTTATTTATATATCTTGTACTTAAACATTTCCAAGAAGGAGTTAGCTTCACCCTGAGCTATAAGCGGGAAAAAAAAGCCTTAAGTAGTATACATACATGGCGCTGTATAGCGAACTATTTCCGGACATTTCAAATATAAACGCGTGCGCATTGCATTAAATTATTTCAGCAAGCGGTTGGAAAGGTAACGTTGACAATTAGAACTTAAATATGTTACTGTTATCTCATTCCCTTTGATCTGATCTTAACAGTAACTCGCGCGGCGTACGCACGCCTAGCGCTCATACATGTATATAATTAGATTAAGGAATTAAGTAAAGGTCATGGCGGTGTATTTGTATATAACTTTAATACTGTACGTTTTATAGCATGGCGACACATGTAAGAGCAATGCCCGTCCCATACAATTCAGTTCGCCTTTTCCAAGTGTTAAGCAGTATTTAGAACTTACATGTACTAAGGTAAGGTAGCGTAATTAACTTGGAGCATTTCTAATTCTATAACATTTTATTATACGTATTTACTTTTCACGTGGACTGTCATAAAACCGTTACTGTAAATGCATGCATAATAAAATCACAATTTTCAACACCACATTAAACACCAGATGCAGCCATTACATATTTGTGTGGTGCTAATAAGCACGATACTGTGGACAGTAAGCGGTTTGAAGATAGGAGCCTTCAACATTCAAATGTTTGGCTCAAAAAAGTCAGCGAACAAGGAAACGATGGAAATTATTGGCAAGGTAAAATAAAAATTAAAAATCTACTATCTTGCCGGGCCGTGTTACCGTTTTGCTTATATTCTATGTTCACATATAACTGCTAAAATAAGTAATCCCGCGTCCATGCAGATTGTAAAAAAGTATGATATCCTGCTGATACAAGAAATTAGAGACGCCAAGGAAGAAACAATCCCCAACCTGCTTAAGCGCGTGAACACGTAAGCAACCAACGATGACTACGTGAGGCTTTAACCCCTCACGTGACCATTTAGTGACCCAAGGGTCGTGTACAACGCTGTAATCAGTGCACGGCTTGGGACGACGCCCTCAAAGGAACAATATGCATTCGTTTACAGGTGTGTTATATTTTGATAAAGACTTTCCAAAGATTCAGATCTATTATTATACAGGGAAGATACTGTGACCATCATAAACACATACCAGTATCCTGATGATAGGCCTGCATATACTCACTTTGAAAGACCACCGTTTAGTATACTGGTTTCTTCGAAGAAAGAATGTGAGCCCAGTGCCCGCATGGGTGCTTGTATATGCACGTGCACATGTGTGTACATATAGTCCAGACCCAGTTCCAATTTGCATCACCACATGGAAAAAGGGTCTGGAAAATGTCTATTCCTTACATCATGCATCATGGAATACCAACAATCAGCGTGACTATCATGTAATTAGCAATATAATATCAAATTCTACAAAATAAATAAATTTTACACTTGCTGTGGTATGAAGAGCGGGTGCCACGAAGGCACATAACAGCCAGATCTTAGGAAAGAGAAGCTGTGTTTACAGAATAGTGTTTTGTGGTATGGTTGTCCTGCTTATCTGCGATCATTGATGTCAGTCTCTTGATCACTACAGTGGCAGTAGGACCTAATCCGCCTGTAGTTGAGAAAACCAACGGGGAAAAGGAACCAAACTCGACTTCACGAATCCTCTGCTCATATACCCGTTCCTTTTCAACACGCCAGTAGCATTGTGGTAATGGGACATTGTGTAAAGTAGAACAAAAAGGATTGAAATTCTAATATCAAAGTAAGTCCTTTGTCTATTATGGCCCCAAAAATTCTCAGCAACGTAACGATGCCAAGACGGGATCAGATGAGATAGAAGTTTTGTGTTTTAGATACCCTCCCGAAAGCTTTTGTAGTACAGGTTCAGTGCCAACATTGTTACTCACCTCAGTCAGAAGGGTGGCAGTGATGTCACGAAGTCATTTTATTGTGACGGATGGATGGATATCCACCACAGGAGCAGCTTAAGGCGTGTTCTACACTGTGAATGGTTTGCTACAGATGCAGGCTAAGGGTAGTGAAGAAGGTTGCCAGCCAAATCGTAGACAAAAAGCACCTCGAAAATCCCCTTTGTGGAGTGCAAAGCCATGTGAGAGCAGTGAGCCAGCTACTAGACCCCTCACTTGATGACTGCCATGTCATCTTTCGTTACTTTATGGCTTTATGGCTTTATGGCTATCACATCTTCTCATCGCATGAGCTAGTACTAGGCCGCCTCTCAGACGTTACGTGCGATTAGCACCATGCAATAGGTAGTTTTGTCTGGTGTTTTGTAAACTTACCTACTGGTGGTGGCAATTAAATTAGTGCATGGCTCTTCTCCTGTATACGACAAACTAAGAGGCAAACCTTAAACCCTATAATGAAAGGATTATACCCAAGAAAGGTGTGATTAGTTTATAGTGTTACATGTACCTGCATGTATATAATCGTTCCGTGGGGTAATATTGTCCATCCCTAACTGGGTCTGAGTCTAGGGATAAGGCTATAGTTACTACATGTGTGTGTGTGTGTATGTGTGCGCACGCGCGTGTGTTGTGTGCATGTGTGTGTATGTATATAGATGTGTATGTGTGTTGTGTGTGTGCATGTGTGTGTGTGTGTGTGTGTGTGTGTGTGTGTGTGTGTGTGTGTGTGTGTGTGTGTGTCCATTATGCCATGTATTAACTTGCGGCATCCAATCCATATTACGTGCAGCTATTGGCACGTTTTTTCTCCTTGGCATTCACACCAAACCTGAAAATGCTTTCAACGAAATCAATTCTCTATATGATGCCTTTAAAGATGTTAGCATTCACTATGGCACAAAGAAAGGTATGATCCTTGGGGACTTCAACGCAGGCTGCGACTACTTATCAGCTCAAAAATATGACGAGCTTAAGTTGGTGAAAGATAGCAGCTTTACATGGCTATTAGATCAGAATACATACACCAGTGTAAAAAGGAATTGTCCTTATGACAAGTAAGCAACCACAGTCCATTAAAAAAGTGACTTCCCTGATTGCTTATGATTGTAGAATAGTGGTACATGCGACACTGCTTCCTTCAGTGAGTGCTAAAACTGCAAGTGTGTATCGATTCGACAAAGTCTATCGTTTGAAGCCTACGGTAAGTATAACATTACTTAATTGAACCATCGACAACTTGAATGTTAACATTGGGACAATTATAATTCCCTTATACCGTTACTGTGCAGGCGACGGTGGATGTCAGTGATCACTTTCCAGTTGAAGTTGATATGCATGGTACCAAGCTGCGGCATTATAATCAATGAGCATGCTACCTAGAATTGCACCGACGTCTGAGTTTATAGTCTTTGATATAGTGATAGCTTAATTCGCTAAAATGCCTATAACATGACTCTTTGATGCATTCCCATGCACACTTGATCATAAACTTTTTGTTTTTCTGCTCATTAACAGACTGTATTTTATCTTTTAAATTAGTGTTTATGACTTATATGGCTTAAATTTTTGGATAGAATTGAGCACATTGGGAAAAAATATGCATGAGTCAGCAATACATGCAGTTTATGCTTGATATAAATAAGCGCAACGTTTGTGCCTTGCGCATTTACTGTACAATGTCCGTGCAATGCGCTCTTATATATAAAGTTTTAATTGTTTACGCAAACAGTGGCCAGAAACTTTGGTCTAAAATGGTGGATTGTATCAGCCATCTGTAAGAAAACCAGGTACTCGTCCTCGATGAAGACACCCTTTGCCTCATTTATAGGAACAGTTTGTGGTTAGTGGTTATAATATAAAGCCGCCCCCAGGTTTGAAAAGTTGTCTACGCCCCCCACGCTTGGTGCTTGCATGTACGCTGGAACAATGCAATGCAGAGCTATTTTCTGAAGCACACAATAGCCTGCGCTTAGCCCTATCGTACGAATGGTTAAGGTGATAACATTGACCAGAGCACTAATTAAATTCATTGATTTCAAGGTAATGAATCACGTCTCGCTACGAAAGTAGAATGCGATGTTGCATATTTTTTTGGATAGTATTAGAGACCGAAGCCTAAATGATATCCTAATTAAAATTTATGATCGTGGAAAATCTGGGGGGGAAGGGGGGGGGGGGAGGAAGCAAATACATGGTACCAGGTGTGGAGTAATTAACCGGCAGGGGATTCCAAGTGACCCCCGGAAATAAATGAACGGACGCCTATAATTGTAACATGTTTTTGACACCTTATGGTAGAGTATGGAATGACAATACCAACCTTATTATTGTCATAAATGCCATATGAAGCGGTAACAAAGTGCAAAGCAGTAAACAAAAACAGGTGTAATATGGATACGTTGTTAGGTATAATTACCAATTCATTGTATAGGCATAGGTTTTTTTTGCCCACTTTTTCAATGCTACGTATGTTCTGGTGAGACTGGTATGTGCCTCCTCACCTGAGCATGCAAAGGTCAGCCAGCCAGCAGATTATCAGCATACACGGGTGATTGATATAGGGTATATAAAGCATGGCAGCATAGCTTCTGAACACCTACACACCACCCCTCGTGCATACCATCATTGCACTTACAACTTCCTGATTGTAATGATCACTATGGGTAGTTGGCACCCTTCAGGCTTCTATACACTGACCAAATCATACAACCTTGACCAGCGTAAGGGCTTGTAGCACTGGCCAACCAACAGCTAGTAATCAGCATTAACCACTGGCCTCCCAGTTTGGCTCAGTTGCAGTGAGCCAGCGTTCTGCATGCTTGGCTGCTGGCTGTTGCCTTCATGGGCAAGTTATGCTAGTCAATCACGACTTGATATGGGCATTTGTGAACTGAGCAATTAAATGTTACTCATTGATCCACAGATTGCTGCCTGTGATGTATGTCAAAGATCTAGTGGGAAGCCACTCTCATATCAAACTGAGCTGCATCCTGTTCCTATTCATTCACCTTGGTATCACGTTGGATTTGACTTCATTGGTCCCATCACTCCTGCTTCTTCCAGTGGCAACAGGTATATCCTTACACTATTGGACTACTACATTAAATGGGTTGAAGCTGTTCCCCTACCCAGTAAGTGTGCTACTGGTGTGGCTGCTTCTCTAATGAAGGTAAAGTTTCTGTTCTACCTACAACCTGTGATAATCGTATGTGCTTTGCATACACATACATGCATCCATCACTTTCATGGGACAAAGGTGTGCAGCCAAGGCTGCCATCTGGAAGGCCTAGTAGGTCCAGCACTACAGACTTGATTTTCTAAACTACAGACACACCTGGGAAGGAGGATGAGGGTTCTAGTTGAACTTGGAAAGCCTCACTGAAGAGGCCACTAATGTTGCCATCACGTAGGTAAGTAGGTCTGCATAGCATGCAAATGTGCTGCACCATGTGTTTCCTTATTTTATATTAGATTGTGCAGTGTGGACCTGCTTGCTTGCATAAGTTGGTGAGTGCTGGTAGGAATGTTGTTATGCACTACAAGGAAGTGAATGTTAGGCTTGGTTTTTGCCTCTAGATGCCGGAGGATATTTCCTCTCTGAGATCTCCACAGGGGTTTTCCATGAGAGAATGAATTAAGGCTCACCCCTTTTAAAAATAGTGCAGCTAGAATGCTCCCTGCTCAGAAAATAAATCTAGTCAGTCATTGATATTTGCAGTGCATATATGTGGAAATGATCAATGTAGTCTGTGTTGTTGTGCTGTGTTGTATCCAGGTGACAATGTGAGGACAATGAACACAGCTAGAAACGTCTCAGGATTGTGCTTATATTTATCTCAGACATGCCTTAGCCAATTTATATAGGAAGAACAGTAAGGGGATTAACACTGAACGTTATATGTTAGTTTTCTCTGGCTGTGTATCCAAGTGAAAACATTAATTTAATAGCCATATCGGATTTGTACATATTTTGCTTAACAGCTCAATGTTATGCGCCGTCACATGAGACCCCCCGGCGAATTCGGGGGTTAGGTGAGGATTTGACGCGTGAATACCATTAACGCAACGTCATCGTTGGGGCATTATTTGACCTCTACCACTTGCGCGCGGATGAAAGCAAAGTACGTTGATTTTCTATTTTCTGTCCTTGTACCTTTGCAGGTATAAATCGAAGAAAGAGGAAGTTTGTGATTTAACCGGTTATATACGGGCTATTTGATTTAACTAGAAGCCCGATGCAGCTCTGCATGCATTTTTCATCCATTACTATTACAATGACATTATGGTTTACATGTACATAGTTGTAATAATACTTGAATGCGTGCAACGTGCAGAGAGAAAAATGTGTGAACTTGAAAAAAGTAAGCCTGTCACTGCACTGTTTGCACTTCGAATCGAAGTTCGAAAGAGCCCATGCCCTTTTTTTTCTTCTCAAAAAACGGCCTAGCCAGGCGCTCAAGAAACGAACTCCGACTGATAGACAGATTATCCGTGCATTTATAATTAGGTGCTGGTACAAATCTTTTAGCGTTAGAACTGGGACGTGATTTTGACTCATTTATTTTACACCCGCAGGCCATTGTTACAACGCAACACGGAAAATTAAATGTTACATATTCAACAAGTAAAGAAAAACATTCTCTAACGAGAAAGTTGGTGGGATATAGGAATTGGAGGCAATGGTGGTGTAAAAAGGAAGGGAACAAGGTTTGAGAAAAGGGTAATGAGACAAAAATCCTATGTTTAGCACTTCTTTTGGTTCTGTTACATTTACACGTGCTAAATATAGGATTTTTGTCTCATTACCCTTTTCTCAAAACCTTGTTCCCTTCCTTTTAACACCACCATTGCCTCCAATTCCTATATCCCACCAACTTTCTCGTTAGAGAATGTTTTTCTTTACTTGTTGAATATGTAACATTTAATTTTCCGTGTTGCGTTGTAACAATGGCCTGCGGGTGTAAAATAAATGAGTTTCTCGTTAGAGAAATTTAACAGCAGGGACAGAAACACAGAGAGAAAAAGGTTTGAAATTCAAAAAAGTAAGCCCGTCACAAGCATCGTAGAAAGGAATTGAAAGAGCCCACTAATGTCGAAAACGGCCCAGCCAAACTCTCAAAAACCGAACACATACATACAAACATACAGACGGACAGACTATCCGCGCATTTATAAATAGATCTCAAAAAACGAACACATACATACAGACAGACAGACGGACCTGTGTTGTGGTTGTAGACGATCCGCGCATTTTTATAAATAGATAAAGGTCAAATTGCTCCTAACGCCCCCGAGGGGAGGGGCTCAGCCGCATACTTAATACTGAGGTTTTTTTAAAAAATAAATACTACTAGAAAGATATGCATATGCACACGTTCACATTAAGCTTAAATCAAAGCAATGTACATGTATCATAGATCACTATATACGTTTAAAAGGTTGAAGAGGTGTGGTTTAATATAGGCTTACTTTAATTGAACGCTTCCAGCCTTCCACCCTCTTTACAAAATGCTGGATCGGCTATAAGGTACTATTTATAGAGCTAGATCTAAAGTGGGGCAAGGTGGAATCTATCTAGCTAGCTAGTTATAATTGTGCATTGGAAATAAGTATATTACGATTTCTTTTATAACATTCATTTTTCTCCATAAAGTGCGCGTAGATCCACTCCTTCAGCGACTTGGGTTCCCGGTGTTACATCATCACAAAGCTCTTGTCAACCAACCTGACAGACAGTACGTGTGTCTGAAGATTCATGCTAGTTAGTATATTGTAAGTCAACGCGTCAAACACTATGCGCGCGAATAGATTAACCCTTTAGCTGACAGTTATTAACTGTCAATGATATATAATGAACAGGTCATATAGGGTATATGTTCGCGGCGTCATCAGCGCATGCACAAGACACGCTAGCACTCGTGTAGGCGTCATAGGCAGCGGTCCTGCAGGATTTTACACAGCTCAACACCTTATTAAGGTACGGAGCTTTTTAAAGTGACGAAAAGTCGTCTATCCCCTTGCTAGTATGTTTGTTAATTTGCATGTGTGTGTGTGTGTGTGTGTGTGTGTGTGTGTGTGTGTGTGTAGGGGGGGGGGTTGCTGCTGACACCACGAGGCTCGCGTTAAGAAATTCGGTAACCCCTTATCAAGCGACTAATAGTTCCAAGCAATTAAACGCTCTGCACTTATTGCATATTGATATGGCAATACTGAGCTGCCAATAATTTGGCTGTAGGCGTTTGTTCCACTGACCACGCCCTCATTTTCACTCGTTCTTCAGCGCAACCCAAACATCCATGTGGACATATTTGACCGTCTCCCAATTCCCTTTGGGCTGGTGAGGTATGGAGTGGCACCTGACCACCCGGATGTCAAGGTTAGTAATCTGCCAATGTCACGGTTAGTAATCTAGTATAGCCTCAGCACGTGAGGGGCTGCATTTAACCAGGTGGCAATACTTGTACATGACATGGCTGCCATGTCTCTTGGGCAACATTGGAGTTCCTTTTCTCCTGCACGTACAGGGTCACTTTGCCACTAGATAAGGGTCATGTGACGCAGTGTGCATACAACTACGGTCATGTGACACTCTGTGCTTATGACTTAGTCATGTGACACAGTGTGCATACGACTAGGATCATGTGACACAACATGTGGTCATGAAATTTTGGCGACGATTGAACATTGTGTTATCTTTTGCTGCTTGCAGAACGTGATCAACCAGTTTACCGCCCTCGCTGAATCAGACAGGTGCAGGTTTATTGGTAATGTATGTCTGGGTAAGGACGTCACATTGGCTCAGCTCAGGCCCTTCTACCATGCCTTGGTGCTTGTAAGCTAAGCTTCTGTTGTATGTTCTCCTCTTGCACAGGGGGTACCCCTCCTTTTGTGTTGCCATAGCAAAGCTATAGCTATGTTCATTTGTTGCTCAGCTATTGATGACTGTTCTGTGTGTGGTGGGGTGTGTGGTGTGCTATGCGTGGTGTGATGTGGTGTGATGTGGAGTGATGTGGAGTGATGTGCTGTAAATGGTCCTGAATCTATTAGGACCATTTACAGAATCTATTATTTTAATATGGAGCTTTGTAGTTGTTGCCATGACAATGGTTCTTGGTGCTTACCAATGTGGGCAGCAGTTGTACTTTCATATTGGATGTTTATGGTTGGCATGGTTACCTCTCATGTATCAGTATATGGTTGCCATGGTTATCTCTCATGTATCAGTATATTCTAATAGATGCCTGGTAACGTGTTAAATTAATTTTAATCAGGGATGGCATGTTGATATATAGACGCTGAAGATCTAATTTTGATTATTAAATTTTAAATGTATACTTAGTTGAACTTGAGATATTGACTTTGTTGTCTTATAAGGGTTATGTAATTGTAAGGAACTGAATCAACTGATTATTGCTGGATCTGAAGGTATGCAATAGCAACAAATGCTTGTTAAGCACCAGTTTTAGGATGCTGAAACTGTTGTAACTGTTTCAGACCATCAGTACACATTTATGTACGTGTTTGGATGTTGTTCAGTGAAATAATCCCAAGCTGTCTGAAATCTTTTAGCTACATGTACATGTTAATGTAGGGAGGAAAGTATTCTTATTGAATATAACTTAGCCATATAAAATTTGATATTATATTTGTGCTAATATTGTTATGCAGTTCAGATACCATTGCTATTGCAGCTACTCAGTGTACAATTTCCTATGAGTTTGTCAAAGATGAAGTAACCTTTTGTCAGGTTTACATTGGTATTAGATAATGCATACATGTACTATTTGGTTATAAAAAATTTGTAATTTGAACAGCTGCACCAGTTTCTTACTCTTGTGCCTTATCATGTGCCTGTCCACCTCTTGTGTCTTCCTCACTCCCTCACTCCCTCCTTCCCTCCCTCCCTCCCTCCCTCCTTCCTCCCTCCCTCCTTCATACCTCCCTCCCATCCCCACTTTCACTTTCATAGGCGTATGGTGCTGATGATGACACACTCCTTGGGGTGCCTGGTGAGGTAATTGGTTACCTTGGTTACTCTCACCCACCATAGCCACTGTCATATAGCAATGATGTTATGTAAAGTTATTAATGATATTGTAAAGTTGTCATTTAGTAATAATGGCACATATTAATGATGTCATATAGTAATGATATCATATAGTAATGATGTCATGTAGTAATGATGTCACACATTTGATGGCTACATGCTTTGCCATGCCAGGACCTTGATGGAGTGCTCTCTGCCAGGGCCTTTGTTGGATGGTACAATGGACTCCCTGAACATGCACATGTGAGCCTATCTAGGTTAAAGCAAGCAGGAATACTTTAAGGGGTTAAAGCAAGGTGTGCCAACAGATAGGGAGAAACTATGCATTATGTGGTGCTTGTATGTGTCTACATGTGTACATATGTTGTATGTGGTGCTTGTATTGTGTCTACATGTGCACATATGCTGTATGTGGTGCTTGTATTGTGTCTACATGTGCACATATGTTGTATGTGGTGCTTGTATTGTGTCTACATGTGCACATATGTTGTATGTGGTGCTTGTATTGTGTCTACATGTGCACATATGTTGTATGTGGTGCTTGTATTGTGTCTACGTGTGAACATATGTTGTATGTGGTGCTTGTATTGTGTCTACATGTGCACATATGTTGTATGTGGTGCTTGTATTGTGTCTACATGTGCACATATGTTGTATGTGGTGCTTGTATTGTGTCTACATGTGCACATATGTTGTATGTGGTGCTTGTATTGTGTCTACGTGTGAACATATGTTGTATGTGGTGCTTGTATTGTGTCTACATGTGCACATATGTTGTATGTGGTGCTTGTATTGTGTCTACATGTGCACATATGTTGTATGTGGTGCTTGTATTGTGTCTACATGTGAACATATGTGGAGATTTTAGTTCTTGTGGGTATCTGTGCCTTGGTTCATGTGGGAGTGTGTGTGTGGGAGTGTGCCTTGATTCATGTGGTAGTGCCTTCATACATAATGTACGTACTAGGACAGCATTGAGCCACGTACTCTGCTACCCCTCCTCCTCCCCAGCTCTACCCGGACCTCTCAGGAGACACTGCAGTGATCATTGGTCAGGGGAATGTGGCGATTGATGTGGCCCGTATGCTGCTAACTCCTGCTAACATCTTGGAGGTCTGTGTGTGTGTGTGTGCCCATGTGTATCTGGAGTACGACTTATTCTTAGCCACCGAGGAAATGATGTCCTGATGTGGTTATTACAGGGCATTAATAAGAGCTTCCCAAAGTGATGAGGATGGGAGATTATTGAGGGGTAGATGATGGGCTAGAGATGTGAACTTCTGGACTTGTTCTACAATATGTGATCAACTAGTTGGGGGTCACGTATATGTTGAGGATGGTCGTGTGTATGTTGAGGAGGTCACATGATCCTTCATGCTATAAATATTCCATTACAGATGACTGACATATGTGAGCATGCCCTTGAAACCCTTCGAAGGAGCAGTATAAGGAGGGTGTGGCTTGTGGGGAGGAGGGGCCCTCTCCAAGCCGCATTCACCATCAAAGAGCTCAGAGAGATGACCAAGCTGCCTGAGTGTAGAGTGGTGCTGGATCCCAAGGACTTTGTGGGTGTCAGGAACTTACCAGCAGGTGGGGGCACTGGGGAACCAACCAACGAGGGGGGGTACACATACCTCTACACATACCCCTACACATACCCCTACACACACCCCTACACATACCCCTACACATACCCCTACACATACCCCTACACATACCCCTACACATACCCCTACACATACCCTACACATACCCCTACACATACCCCTACACATACCCCTACACATACCCCTACACATACCCCTACACATACCCTACGCATGCCTCTACATATACCCCTACACATACCCCTACACATATCCCTACACACACCCTACACATACCCCTACACATACCCCTACACATACCCCTACACATACCCCTACACATACCCCTACACATACCCCTACACATACCCCCTACACATACCCCCTACACATACCCCCTACACATACCCCTACACATACCCCTACACATACCCCTACACATACCCCTACACATACCCTTACACATACCCCTGCACATACCCTTACACATACCCCTACACATACCCCTACACATACCCCTCTACACATACCCCTACACATACCCTACACACACCCCTACACATACCCCTACACATACCCCTACACATACCTCTACACATACCCCTACACATACCCCTACACATACCCCTACACACACCCCTACACACACCCCTACACACACCCCTACACATACCCCTACACATACCTCTACACATACCCCTACACATACCCCTACACATACCCCTACACACACCCCTACACACACCCCTACACATACCCCTACACATACCCCTACACATACCCCTACACATACCCCTACACATACCTCTACACATACCCCTACATATACCCCTACACATACCCCTACACATACCCCTCTACACATACCCCTACACATACCTCTGCTCATGTCTCTCTAGGCCAGTGCACACGCATGTGCGAACACACACAGACACACATAAACACACACAATGCACATGCACACACACACAACACCCTCTAGCTGCCCCATACCTACTCCAAAGTCGTAGTATGGGATTAAGCATATCTGTGCATGTAATGTCCATATATGTACATGGTGTGCATGTAATGCCCATATACGTACATGTACAAATTCAAGTATGCGTGTACACATGCACCTGCAGTATGCGTGGAAGAAGTTGTTTTACGCACATGAGCTGTTAGAAACTGATCATGAGGAAGTTACAATATCCATAAAGCTATCATTGCTTGTATGGGATGCAATGAAACTTCCTTTCATCCAGTCACCATGTATCAAACAGGTAGTGATATCCTAACACATGCATATAGGATTTTTGTTGCATTCTCCATATATCATTACCAGTTTTTTTGCATAGATGTCAGGATATCTAGTTGTTATACCTGTACATGGATGAATCCTGTTTTGTTTTTTTCTTTTGGTCCAGACATACCTCGTCCCAGGAAAAGACTTACTGAACTCCTTGTGAAGACTGCTGAGTGAGTTTAATACTGCTGTTAGTGACCCCATCTGTCCACATCTGTCTAATGGTTTGTGATCTGATCATTTATCAGAGATGGATTAGCCTGTACCATTGGTGCTCTAGGGAGGGATGGTACATTGTGAAGGCGTTGCTTAGTTTATTTGTGATGCATTGGGTGGTGTGTGGTATTCATTTCATTTGGTTTTGTTACTGTTGCATGCTGTTCATGTAAAGTGGGTGATTTGTGGACAAAAAGCCTTTCATTGTCAGAAGTAAGACCCGAGACTAAGATATAAAATACATATGTAAGGCCTATAAGACTGTCAGCATGAATGTACATACATTATGTTTAACCATAAGTACATGTGCAATTACATGTATTTACACACCTTCAGATATAATTTTTATACATTTCACTCGTTTGATCAAATCATGCTGCTTCAGGTTCTATGAACTGTGTCTTTGTTAATTCCAGCACTGCATGCACAGAGGTAGTTGCCTCTGGATCCAAGGAGTGGGGACTTCGATTTCTGAGAAGTCCTGTAGAGTTCATTTCAGATGAGCATAGAAAGAAGTTAACTGGAGTGAAGCTGGAGATCAATAGACTGGAGGTGATGGATGCTGTATGTACATTTGTGTGGTGGATAGTTAACATCAATGGTTATGGTGGAGGGTAAGGGACCGTCCTTACTATGTGGAAAGGGAAGCAGACATATGATATAATATTTTCCTGTGTATTTAGATCTTGTATTGTTATGCCAGTAAACACTGCTTATCATCATAAACCATTGACCACAAAATCTTACTTCCATTTTTGTAAGGGCCTATGTTTTGTTTACCATTGTCAAGAACTTTCAACACTACTCTAATAACATTAACCATACATCTCCAATTTTAATGTTATGTCAACATCCATGCTTAAGAACACAGTATGATTGGCGTAACTGTATAATGTGATGGTGTTTACAGGTGTATATGATTGTAGTAGTGCATGTATGCCTGTGAATGAGGTGGTACGTATGTATGAGGTGGTACCTACGTACATGTACTGTATGAGGTGGTATCTGATGTATGAGTTGGTACCTAATGTATGAGGTGGTACCTATGTATGTGGTGGTACCTACAGTGTATGTATGAGGTGATGCCTATGTATGAGGTGGCATCTATGTATGTGGTGGTACCTATTTAAGAGGTGGTGCCTATGTATGTGGGGGTACCTAATGTATGAGGGGATACCTTTGTATGTGATGGTACCTATGTACACTATGCATTATATTGGTATTCTCTTCTATTGTGCTAGAGTGACCATCAGTCAGCCAAAGCTATTGGGACAGGTAAGTTTGAAACACTGGAGTGCAGTATGGTGAGTATGGATATTAAGATTCAGTTTGATCATCTAACCACAGCAAATTTGTCAGTATTCATCACTTTCACACATATATCGTTATCTGATGTTACTTGATATAATACTCATGTGAAGTTAAATATGCTAGTTTGTTTGAAATGTACAGCTTCAAAGTGTTCATATGTGGAGTGTGGCCATTTATTCAAGGTATTGTGTTGATTTACATGTAGGCTCTAAGAAGCATTGGCTATAGGACCAAGCCTGTGGACAAGGATGTACCTTTTGATCCTAAGCAAGGCATCATTCCTAATACGAAGGGCCATGTTAGCACAGGTAAGGTCATGTCTAGGGCAGGAAATAATGTGTTACCATGGTCACCATGAATTTTGTGATCGGCAAATAATCATTTTAATTTTAATTATTTGTGCTGCATGTGCGTGCTTTGTAATACGTGCTTTGTAATAGCTGTGAAGGGAATATTGCTACCTTGTGTAACACACAGCTAGAAGGGCTATTACTCCATTTTAATGGTATTGACATTTTCAACATGTTATAGCAAGCTGTATTTGCTGTTGCATCATGTGTTATGTCATGTTATATGTATTTGTAACATGTTAGAGTACATGTATAATTTGGACTGTGTTATGTTTTTGTTTTTTTTTTCAATTCAGTGATGAGATTCGTGTAATGATAATATTTCAAATGCCAATTGTTGCCCGAGTGTGAAACTCATGTTCTTGAGACTGGAGTAGTGGATAAGGGTCATTCCATATCCCATGAGACTCAAATTGGACGCAATGCTTTAGATTTTTGTGTAAATGCTCATATTTGTTTGACCTAATATGGATGTCACTTTAACGCAATATAACGCGAATGGCATGGTTTATGATATAACACCATCATGATTGTTTTCTACTTTGAAGAGTCATAACTCCCTACTCACAGAACGTGGATGGCTATATTTGGCATCAGATTGATGCTCTCTTAGGTTACAACGGAAGAGGCAAAAGGGTTAAAGAATAAATGTTTATGCAGCACGGTTTTGAATATTTAGGTCACTTGCAGAATGAAACTCCAATTTTTTTTTCGTAAACGGAAGCTGTTCATTGTCCTTACATTAAAAAAAAGTCTGAGTATCGGCTAGTTCTAGGAACCACAGAAGGTTAAATGGCAAGACACCATTTTTAATTTCTTCAGCACTAATTCGATGTTAGATACGTCTCAAGGGTATTGCATAATACTGTCCTCAGCTATCACCTATTACAAATGTGTTGGTAATAAAAAATGATTTTTATTAAATCGAAATTGCACATTTATTGGGAACTATGGGATCGAGGCTTGAAATTAAAATTGGCGTCTTGCCATTTAATCTTCTGTGGTTCCCAGAACTAGCTGATACTCAGACTTTTTTTGTAGAAATGTAAGGACAATGAACAGCTTCCATTTACGAAAAAAAATTTGGAATTTCATTCTGCAAGTGACCTAAATATTGAAAACCGTACTGTATAACATTTATTCTTTAACCCTTTCGCCTCTTTTGTAGAAACGTATTACAGTGGGGTTATACACTAAGAGGGCATCAATTTGATGCCAAATATAGCCATACACGTTCTGTGAGTAGGGAGTTATAAAGTAGAAAACAATTAATTATTCATGATGGTGTTATATCATAAACCATTCGCGTTATTAAACTTTTTATTGCATTAAAGTAACATCCATATTAGATCAAACAAATATGAGCATTTACACAAAAATCTAAAGCATTGCGTCCAATTTGAGTCTCATGGGATATGGAATGACCCATAAGTTAATTATATGTGTGTGTGGACCTAATATGAGCTTACCATTTGGACTGTACAATTCAAGTCTTCTGATATCATGCACTTCGGTACATTAGTTATACAAAGGACCACCTTTCAAATTAGGAAGAGCCTCTTCCATTTTGTTTGCAACAGCACTGCTATGGCTGTGCTTCATTTTTATGTTTAGCTTGATGTTGCTAGTGCACTTTATGTCTGTGGTTGTTTAATTTAACGCTGAAGTACTGTTACACAAGCTTAGCATATGGCTTATCCACTGACATAAGCCATCTACATGTACTTACATGCTGTGATCGATATTCTACAGGACTTTATTGTAGTGGATGGGTCAAAACTGGACCAGTAGGAGTCATTGTATCTACTATGAATGATGCCTTTGAGACCGCAGACACAATTGAAAATGATCATCAACAGGGTATGTGAACCCCAGCACCATGATGGTTTGTTTGCATGTTGTTGTTGTCCGCTGAAAAGTAGAAGATGCTCTTCCTTCACTAAATGAGGACAATGACTGGCTAAATTACCCTTGTAATACTTTTTCTCATTTCCCAGGCCAAGTAAAATAAAGTCAACGCACTGCATTGATGTGTGTGCATACATATTCATGCCTTTTAAAATGAACCAGTTGTCAGATGTTCTTAAAAAAATCTGAAAACTAGAAGGGGTAATTGTGTGTGTGTGTTGCCTGGATTATTAGTATTAACTTCCGAGTAAGTTCCTGTTGAGACAATACTAACACTATGGCACATCAAATGCCTTGTCCATCTGTTTGGGTGCTTGTGTACAAGTGTAAGAAGAGATGTTTACAACAATTATCTGTCTCGGGAAAGTGTATGTAGTAGCATTGTAAGTTACAATAACCTTGCATGAGAGAAAGGATTTGCCATTTACCTAATCAGTTGAATGTATTGCATTGTTCAAACACTTATTATTGTGAGTGTATTATCTGCAGTTAGCGTATGGTCCGTCTGGTTGTACAGGCCCGTCATGTATTTGTCTAAGTCATATTGAGATCAGGACTGAAAGTGGACGAACAGATTTTCATGATAAATTCTTTCTTCTACATGTATAACTCCACTAATCAAGTAACTGTTTACCAACTGTCAGTTAAAAATTAGTTGAAATCCTATTCCTCCAGATATTAATCTTTAATAAAATCTATTTCCATCCTCAATTTAGGATGGAAATCCTGAATTAAGGATCACTTTACGCCTCTCGTATCAACTTCAATTAGCATTGTATAGGATATTTCTGGCGATATTAAGTTTCTATAGGCTTTCATCTAAACAGCGCTATCTATTAGTTGTTATTTCCTTCTACATTATTCCGACCTTGATTGTACGCCACATTATTATGAACGAATGCTGAAACAAACCCTAAGCAGTGATTTTGCTGTAAAAAAGGCATGATGACTAATTAAGTAGCACTGTTTAGATGAAAGCCTATAGAAGCTTAGTGTTAGATCGTCATGTACGCGTAGGCACGTTAACTAACATGTAGGCATTAATTCCAACAAATGAAAAAACAGCCAATGCTTGAAATAACAACGATCAACATAGCAAAGAGGGCTACTTGCCAAGTGGCAGCAGAAAACAACGCCAGCATGCTGCTAGTACTACACACTCTCTGGCTGGGACACACCCCTCATTTATCTCGAGTTGTTTCGATTTACAAAAAACTTGCTAGAAGCATTCTCGATTGTTTGGCAGATATAATTTAAACTCTTTTTGCCATCCACACACAATTTCCAACTTTTATACTCTTTGCCATCAAGATTGTGGGCATTTCTTGTACGCCCTCTGTCTCGATCGTATATCTAAAGAGCCGATGGTTAAGCGTGCTCCAAAGCAGATTAAAAACGAAGCTCTATGCATAAGCGTTACATTGTTTGAGTTCAAAGTTTTATACATCATTGAGTGTGAGGACCATATGTCCCAATAAAACGCTTACGTGTAGGCTGAAACAGCACTTTTTCACATACTTGTAGACGTTTGTTCAATCTACAAAAAATACCCAATATGATGCAGATGTAAAGTGATCCTTAATTCAGGATTTCCACCCTAAATTAAGGATGGAAATAGATTAACAGTCGTATGATATAACTGATGCAATATGATAGGAATGGACAATTCAAAAACAAATTATGTGTAAATTTAATTTAGAATGCCAATGCATTTGCTGTTCACCAACTTCAGGTAACTTACCAACTCCTTCAGAAGGTGGAGATATATTGGAGCTACTTTCTACACTTCCAGGTGAGGCACTGGAATCATTACGCATTGTAGCGTTGTAACATATTTGTTTTCAGTTACTTTAGATGTATGTATGTATAATAATTCATTCCACTATATGTCTATCACTTTTCTGCTTTGCTTCTCAGATACTGTTACAACTTTCTCGTATTTATTTGCCTAGATATGTATGTAGAATATGCCATTAATTTTGATAGTTTAAGAAATACTGAATTAGTATTTTTACAACTTGTGGTTAGCTTATATCTTTGCCATAACTATACAGATACTGGTGTAATTGCTTCAAATTGAAGCTCATTCTTAGTAGAACTAAACTATGTGATTCATTTGTCTGGGTGGTGAAAGTGCTACTTGCTTAAAGTATAGTTTTTGTAACAGAGGTATTGCTTCATGTGATAATCAAGTTTTTATTGTAGCCATTAGTGATCTGAATGTCATTCTGAAATAAATATCTGAGTATCAACAAACCCTGGGCACCTTGTGCAGCTAAATCTGCCTACTTACTATGCATGTCATTTTTGGTGGTGTATACAGTATTACATGGAGAGTGGCTATGGAAGTTAAAAATAATGATAAGATATAGATCATCTACTTGTGCATGAGCATAGATCATGCAATTAAAATACTGGAATGTATTCTGTTTGAAGGTTTATCTTCGGCAAGCATCAAGCGCAACTGAATTTGTAATACTAGGGTGGAACATGTTAAATTATTTTTCAACATTTCAGTTGTAAAGAAAGTGGAGTTTGCTTGCAATAAAATAAAATAACCACAATTGCGAAGCATGTTGAGCATTCTAGTGCACCTCTGTTAGAGAAACACGATACCTGTATCACCGTAGCCTCAATTTTAATGTGCTGTGCGCTTTATTAATTGGAGCTTCACAAAATGTAGGTGTTTAACTGTATGTTTTAAGAGCTTTATATGCCTCCTCCCCCCTCCCCATTTTATATATGTACTCCAGGATTAAGGCCCACATCATTCTTTGACTGGAAACGTATTGACCAAGTGGAGCAGTTGCAAGGAAAGCCAAAGGGAAAGCCTAGGGAAAAGGTTACCTCATTAGAAGTGATGATGGACATTATTAGAACTCGGAATTGATCGTATGAATATTACAAGTTGCTTATTCAGTATTCTATTTTCTTATCCTTTTATTGTGCTGCAAAATAAAGGTGTTCATCATAATCATCCCAAATGATGCCTCATACAATGATATGAATGTAAAGCAATTCAAACCAGATATGCCTATTCAAACATCCTGGACTAGAAAGTTGGCCGCACACATTAACTCACACCCAGTCTACACACGAAGTATGTCCACACTCACCATGCTACAGTGCATGCAATTCACACTCAATACACACTGTACAGTCCACACTGATCACTAAGTCCATATGTGCACAAACACTGTTCAGTCTATAAAAACACACACATGCATGCCTTAAGCCTCCACCGTGCACCTATGCACATACTTATACATGTCGATCATAAATTGAATTGAGTTACGTGCATGAATGAGGAAATGAGTTTCTTGTTCAGTAAATATTATCTCATAACTACAACCTGTAATAAGTCTCATAATAACCATAGCTTCATGTTTTTGTTCACATAAATTCATTCCACAAGTATACACACACTGACACACTGTTAAGTCCCCACTGTCAAGTCCTCATTAACACACACTGTTCAGTCCACACACATTAATTGTTCAGTCCACTCACACGCAATAAATTACTGTGACACATGTTTCTCTGTGTTGTACATGTGTATTGTTCTCTGTGCGGTATAGTCTCGTACCTAGGCCCCTGATTCCCCACAGCAGCGGATGGATGCGCTAGGTGGGAAAAGGGTATAGATCTGAATATCAAAATTGTGGCCACTGTGACAGCTCTTTCAATGTAGCGGTTATATAATGCTGTGTGGGTAGGCCGCGCACAAGAAAAAGTTACAAACGTGCGTTTAGCGTACAAATCCAGTGCGCAACAATTCCCTCCCTGGTCGTTTCCTACTTTTTACTGTACATGTGGCGCTCTCTATGTAAATGGATACTTTGTGCCTGCTGCATGCGGTGTGAAGCGTTCTCATGTTTCATTGTATAACATATACTAGGTGTACTTGTTACTCTCTGTGGGTTACTGGCTTACTCTCTGGTTTTCTCTCTGTGTTTTTTGTACTCCTGTGTAGTAGTAGTAGTAGTGTGATATATGTATACTAATAGGTGTGTTCAATGCTCTACTGTTAAAAGTCAACATGTACAACGGTTCAGCCTTGTGTTCAGTCCATACACTGCACAGGAACACACAGGGTGCATATGGCAGGAAGATATGGTGTTCATGTGTCTATGTGTGTGTGTGAGTGTGTACGGTGAATTATATAACAGTGCATACTGACTGAATCCATGCATGTGTGTGTTTGTGTAAACAATGACTGTTTGGACTGAAAATGTGACATTATATTTACTATTATTCAAATGCAGTGCAAATGTGTATGTAAATGTTGTATATATGACATTTCCTGCTATAGTAAATGAAAGCTTTATATTTACTATGGTGTTGATGTCATGTATATTCTCATGGATTTGTTGGCAAATGGACTTCTTTTGCCAGATCTCTTCCTAAAACTGCTGAATTATTTATTTCTCTGGAAGAACATCTGATTAATTCCCTCTCTTACAAGTTGAGATGCTCCTAGTGACGCAGAACATGGGATATTGGCTTTTCCAGTCCGCCTTGGTCTGGGAATATCAAACCCTGCTCTATTATCAACAGTGCATGCCTCACAAAATATATGCTTTCCTCTAACTAACTTGATACTGCGTCAAACTCATGCTCTACCGGTGCCAGATTTAGATGAGATGTAGAAGGAATTGATGCATGTACCAGCTTGCATGGTAGGTACTGATATTAACTCTGACATCTTGGAGTGTAGATATTATGCTGTCTATCTCCTTTACCGCAGCAACGATATCTTTGGTCTCAGCTTGCAAATTTGATGTCAAGGCTTGCAAGTACTTTAGGCATGAGTTTGTTATCACTAAAGCACTGATATAATCTGTAGTTGTGATGGCTAACTGATGACCCCTAGCATCAGTAAGTGAGTCGGTTGACCATAATCTTGCACCATCATCACGATTCTTTCCATGCAAGCTACAGTTGATGGGTGGAGATACGTAAATACTTGTAATGAATCAATTCGCTGAACCCATCTAGTACGACAAAGATCTTTCACCTTATTTAATTTATACATCAAAGGGACCACAAAAGAGTTTGGCAGTTGCCAAGGACAGAATCCTCAAAAAATTAGAGAGTTTGTCACTAAAACTGTTCCCATACCATTTGGTGAATGTGCTACTCTGGAAAGGCAGCTGGAAGAGATAGCTCAGAGACATAGTGTAATCTGTTCTGTCGAAGCACAGTTACCAAAGCCTGGGGGGAAACGTGGAAAGGTGTTAAAACTAGAGGGTGCAATCAATTCAGTTGAGAAGGTCTACAGTCTAGTATAGGAAGAAATAATTAATTACCAGGCATCAGCCAAAGATGCAGATTTACCTCCTGAATGGCAAAAGCCACAGTCCAAGACTACAGAACTCTTCGGTCTCCCTCAAGGAACCCCGGAATGGAATCAGGTTGTCCAGAAGTATCAACAAACCATGCCCCAAGCTAGAATCACTTCAGTTCAGCGTATTCAGAACACGTGGCTCTGGGAAAGATATGTTCAACACAGAAAGAGACTTCACCTTAAGAACAGTGGAGTGGTGAATGAGAAGGAGCTGTTCCACGGCACACGTAATAATGACCCCAAACCGATCTATGAGGGTGAGGATGGCTTTGACATGAGGTACAGTGCCCAGGGGATGTGGGGAGTGGCCAACTACTTTGCCGTGAACGCCAGCTATTCTCACAACTATGCCCATGTCAATGCTGCAACAGGGTACAGGGAGATGTTCCTGGTGAAGGTCCTGACAGGAGACAGCTACAACTGTGCTTCAACCCCCACCCTTCGAATGCCCCCTCCCAAGCCCTCTGCAGTATTGAGCAGTCAGCTGCAGTTTGGTCAAATGAAGTACGACATGGTGACAGGAACGACTAACGGTTCCCAGGTGTTCATGGCTTATGACAACGAGAAGGCATACCCTGCTTATTTGATTCAGTACCAGGCGTGATTCCAAGTTAAAAATTTAATTGGAGCACATGCTTGCCATGTGTGTAAGGTAATTCATTTTTGACTCAGTTCAGTGTCATGAAATTAATAGAGGTTATAATTTGGTTAGTAACGATTGATGTTGTTATAAATATTAATCTGTTAACTTCATCAATGGAATTTCATTTCCTTGATTGCATGCGGGACACACTGCATGTCTAATAGCAGGGCCAGTGGAAGGGCAGGGCTAATTAATATTTATGCACCAATCTTACACAAAACTCCTCAACAAGATGAATAAGCACCTATGCAGGCATGAATATGGTATGTATGAAGATATGCAGGTATGTTTGCTTCCTCTTGGTCAGTGTGGTTTTCTGCAGGACGAAGCAACACTAGTCGCATTTCCTCCCAGCCATCTCTTGTTGGTAAAGACCCAAACGTGTCCCCACCCTTTGCTGCACTCTTTTCTGTTCTGGCCACGTTTAGCTTTTACAGCTGATGCCTCATCAAATCGATCACTATCACCATTGCAGCTACATATATGTGCTTAATAGAAATACCTGCGTTAATGATTTCTGGTGCCAATACTCCCTCAGACCAATGTAATACTTACCTGTCTCACCAAGCATTGCCTCCTTATACTTCCTAGTTGATGAATGTGTAAGTTTCTATTGGGGGCATCAGTACTCCTTATACTTCTAGTGGATGAATGTGTAGAGTTCATTGGCATCTCAATTTGGTATTTTTACCAAGGCATTTCAAAGATGCAGTTTCTTAGGTGATGTAACTAGGCATCACCACTATGCAACAACACATGAGCAGTTTAAAGGTTGCAACCTTCCTTCTTATGAATCACTGGGTGAAGCCTTTTGAATACCAGGAGGTGACTCCACTTCATGACAGCAACCTCATGCAGACTACACCCTCACCTTAGCGACCTCATGCAGTCTACACCCTCACCTTAGTGACCTCATGCAGACTACACCATATCTTAATGACCTCATGCAGTCACCCCTCACCTTACATGCACCTCATGCAGTCTTCACCCCTCACCTTACATGCAACCTCATGCAGTCTATGCCGCTCACCTTAGTGACCTCATGCAGACTATACCCTCACCTTAGTAACCTCATGCAGACTACACCCTCACCTTAGTGACCTCATGCAGTCTACACCCTCACCTTAGCGACCTCATGCAGACTACACCCCTCACCTTAGTGACCTCATGCAGACTACACCCCTCACCTTAGTAACCTCATGCAGACTACACCCTCACCTTAGCGACCTCATGCAGACTACTCCATATCTTAGTGATCTCATGCAGTCTACGCCCCTCACCTTAGTGACCTCATGCAGTCTACACCCCTCACCTTAGTGACCTCATGCAGACTACACCCTCACCTTAGTGACCTCATGCAGACTACTCCATATCTTAGTGATCTCATGCAGTCTACGCCCCTCACCTTAGTGGCCTCATGCAGACTACATCCCTCACCTTAGCAACCTCATGCAGACTACGCCCTCACCTTATATGCAACCTCATGCAGTCTACACCCCTCACCTTAGTGACCTCATGCAGACTACACCCCTCACCTTAGTAACCTCATGCAGTCTATACCCTCACCTTAGTGGCCTCATGCAGACTACATCCCTCACCTTAGCAACCTCATGCAGACTACGCCCTCACCTTAGTGACCTCATGCAGTCTACACCCTCACCTTAGCGACATCATGCAGACTACACCCTCACCTTAGTGACCTCATGCAGTCTAAACCCTCACCTTACATGCAGTCTACGCCCCTCACCTTAGATGATGTGGGAATTGTGTGATGTGTGTGGGGGTGGACGATGAGTGTGGGGGTGGACTGTGATGGAGTGAGTGAGGAGTAGATCAAGATCAAGATGAAGAATGCCATAATGGGTGGTCCATGAGGTAAGCATGAAGTGATAGTGGGGGCTTGGGGGTGGGGCCCCATAAAGGAAGAATGGGTTGGGGGTGTGGCCCTATAAAGGATGGGTTGGGGGTGGGACCCCATAAAGGAAGGATAGGTTGGGGGTGGGGCCTCATAAAGAATGCGTTGGAGGTGGGGCCTCATAAAGGATGAGTTGGAGGTGGGGCCTCATAAAGGGGTGGGGCCTCATAAACGATGGGTTGGGGGTGGGCGTACTAAAGCAGTGCTTATGTGATGGTGGTGAAGTGGCAATGCTTATGTATGGGAATGGGACTGGTGAGGTTTTAGTACAGGACTGGGACAGGGTGTCCCCACAATGTGTAGTCAGGAACTACGGTAGTAGTTCCTATATAGCAATCGACCCGGGTCGTGAATATCATTAAAAAACGCGACCCGCGTATAACTCGCGTACTAAGCAACGGATAATTTAGTTCTTTGTTGCTATCGAACCAGAAAGCAAAGACGGTCATTTTAATGTTTTGTTCCAGTCAGGCAAAAGTGAGTCGTGGTTTATTAGAATGCTAGCAATTAAAAACAAGCTCAGTATTCAGCCCTACTGCTTTACATACTGCCTAAACCTAAACGGCTTCGTTGGCACCCCCGCCCTGTTCATGTTGAGGCAAAAATCACTTGCATTTGATGCTGGAGAAATTGCGCTGTGACTTTAGCTCTTATCAGTGCTTGTCCAACCTATACTCAATCCTATACTGCTCTACATACTTAAACGGTACAGCTGTCGACCACCCCCGCCGTGTTTATGTTAAGGCACTACACTTGCAACAACAAAAAACAAAAGCCTAGTTTTATTTGGGGAGAAATTTTTGTTGCATATCAATTATCCAACCTATATACTGCCTAAACTAAACGGTTGTGGTTATTTAAAGCCCGCACTTACTTTAATGCAGGCGATGTGGCTTTCGTTAATTTTGTTAGGAGTCTTATCCAACCTATTCGACCCTGTACTGCCTAAACCTAAACGGTGCCTCCGCCCTGTTTATGTTAAGGCAGTATCTGAAAAAAAAAAAATTAATGCAGGAGTAATTACCCTGTGGCAAAATCAATAGTGCTTGTGCAATTAACCTATTCAATCCTATACTGCTCTACTTACTGCCTAAACTTAAACGGTGCAGCGGTCAACAAACCCCGCGCCCTGTTTATGCTAAGGCATTATACTTGCAACAACAACAAAAAACAAAGGAATTGTTTTATTTGGGAGAAATTGCGCTGTGGCTTTTGTTGTAAGCAGTGCTTATCCATGATCCAACCTATATTACTACCTATACAAAACTAAAAAGGTTGCGGTCGACCAGCCCCACCCTTTAGCTGTTTGTATAAAGGCAGTACTGCAAATAATACTTTAATGCAGGTGATGTGGCTTTCGTTGTTAGGAGTGCTTATCCAACCTATTCGACCCTGTACTGCCTAAACCTAAACGGTGCCCAGCCCTGTTTCCGTTAACTTGAGGTAGTATCTGGAAAAAAAAAAACACTTACTTTAATGCAGGAGTAATGGCCCTGTGGCTTAGTTCTTGTCCAATTAACATATTCGATCCGATACTGGTCTACTTACTGCCTAAACTTAAACGGTACAGCGGTCGACAACCCCTGCATGCGCCCTGTTTATGTTAAGGCACTATACTTGCAACAACAAAAAACAAAGGCCTGTTTTATTAGGAAGAAATTGCGCTGTGGCTTATGTTTTAAGCAGTGCTGATTGATCCAACCTATTTTACTGCATAAAATAAAATGGTTGCGGTCGACCAGCTCCGTACCACCCTTGCTGTTTATATTAGGAAATAAATCTTTAATGCAGATGATGTGGTTTTCGTTGTTAGGAGTGCTTATTCAACCTATTAGACCCTGTACTGCCTAAACCTAAACGGCGCCCCCGCCCTGTTTATGTTAAGGCACTATACTTGCAACAACAAAACAAAAAGGCCTTGTTTTATTGTGGGAGAAATTGCGCTGTGCCTTTTATTATAAGCAGTGCTTATCCATGTTCCAACCTATATTACTGCCTATATATAAACTAAAACAGTTGCGGTCGACCACCCCCACCCTAGCTGTTTATTAAGGCAGTACTGCAAACAACACTTACTTTAATGCAGGCGATGTGGCTTTCGTTGTTAGGAGTGCTTATTCAACCTATTAGACCCTGTACTGCCTAAACCTAAACGGTGCCTCCGCCCTGTTTATGTTAAGGCACTATACTTGCAACAACCAAAAACAAAGGTCTTGTTTTATTAGGGAGAAATTGCGCTTTGGCTTTTGTTTTAAGCAGTGCTATATTACTGCCTAAACTAAAACGGTTGCTGTCAACCAGCCGCAGCCTAGCTGTTTATAATTAAGGCAGTACTTGCAAATAACACTTTAATGCAAGCAATGTGGATTTCGTTGTTAGGAGTGCTTATCCAACCTTACTGCTCTACGTACTTAAACGGTACAGCGGCCGAGTCGGGCCGACCACCCCCGCCGTGTTTATGATAAGGCACTATATACTTGCAACGACAAATAACAAAGGCCTTGTTTTATTTTGGACAAATTGCGCTGTGGCTTTTCTTGTGGTTTTATAGGTTGAATAAGTTAAGTACTCCTAGCAACGAAAGCCACATCGCCTGCATTAAAGTAAGTATTATTTGCAGTACTGCCTTAATATAAACAAGTAGGGTGGGGTTGGTCGACCGCAACCGTTTTAGTTTGTAATATAGGTTGGATCACGGATAAGCACTGCTTACAACAAAAGCCATGCACAGCGCAATTTCTCCTACAATAAAACAAGGCCTTTCTTGTTGCAAGTATAGTGCCTTAACATAAACAGGGCGCGGGTGTTTTCGACCGCTGTACCGTTTAAGTTTAGGCAGTAAGTAGAGCAGTATAGGATTGAATAGGTTAATTGGATAGGCACTCATAAGAACTATAGATATAGCCACAGGGCAATTACTCCTGCATTAAAGAAGTGTTTTTTGTTTTTGTTTCAGATACTGCCTGCCTTAACACAAACAGGGCGGGGGGTACCGTTTAGGTTTAGGCAGACCAGGATCGAATAGGTTGAATAAGCACTCCTAACAACGAAAGCCACATCGCCTGCATTGAAGTAAGCATTATTTGCAGTGCTGCCTTAATCTAAACAGCTAGGTTGGGGCTGGTCGACCGCAACCGTTTTAGTTTATATATAGGTTGGATCATGGATAAGCACTGCTTACAACAAAAGCCACAGCGCAATTTCTCACACAATAAAACAAGGCCTTTGTTTTTTGTTGTTGCAAGTGTAATGCCTTAACATAAACAGGGCGCAGGGGTTTTCGACCGCTGTACCGTTTAAGTTTAGGCAGTAAGTAGAGCAGTATATATAGGATCGAATAGGTTAATTGGACAAGCACTCATAAGAACTATAGATAAAGCCACAGGGCAATTACTCCTGCATTAAAGTAAGTTTTTTTTTTTTTTTTCAGATTCTGCCTTAACATAAACAGGGTGGGGGTACCGTTTAGGTTTAGGCAGTACAGAGTCGAATAGGTTGAATAAGCACTCCTAACAACAAAAGCCACATCGCCTGCATTAAAGTATCACTTGCAGTGCTGCCTTAATATAATCAGCTAGTGGTCGACCGCAACCGTTTTAGTTTATATATATAGGCAGCAATATAGGTTGGATCACTGCTTATAATAAAAGCCACAGCGCAATTTCTCCAACAATAAAACAAGGCCTTTGTTTTTTTGTTGTTGCAAGTATAGTGCCTTAACATAAACAGGGCTCTGGAGTTTTCTGCTGCTGTACCGTTTAAGTTTAGGCAGTAAGGAGAGCACCCAGACTTGGTTGATCTCTTTGTGATATATAAGTGATAGCTAACCACGGTAGCGTTAATTAAACAAGACTCAGGAACGGCGAGCCATTGAATACGAGAGTTCCAAGCTATATTATCCTACATATGCAGGTATATGGTTAATGAATACGTTAATTGTGGTTAATCATTAATTATTCATATGCGGCCGTACGGCCATGCCTTAACGCCTTAACCTAAACTATACAGTTCCCATGGCAATGTTCACATATAATTAGAATTGTGCAGGTGCGAATTTCATTCGATCGCATTTGAGCTAGCGAAGTTGTTTTTGTCAAAATGTCTTCACGTCAACAGAAGAGGAGCGCTAAACCACGAGAGGAATACCTCCAAAATCTAGACGCTCGACCAGTTAAAGTTCGGTACAATGCTGACCTGAACAAAAGCGGGCTCGTGACGGTAACTGAAGTGGGAGGGTGGGGGGGGGGGGGGGGGGGGGGGGGGGGGGGGGGGGAACGGGAACGGGAACTGCAAAGTACCCGATATTCAATTAACGAGGCTACATCATAACTATAACTAGTGAGCTCTTGCCAGTATTCGCAGATATCACCGACAATAAAATAGAAGAAACAAGTAAAGAACAACATTCTCTAACGAGAAAGTTGGTGGGATATAGGAATTGGAGGCAAAGGTGGTGTATAAAGGAGGGGAACAAGGTTTTGAGAAAGGAAAATGAGACAAAAATCCTATATTTAGCACTACTTTTGGTTCTGTTACTTTTACATGTGCTAAAAATAGGATTTTTGTCATTTTCCTTTCTCAAAACCTTGTTCCCCTCCTTTATACACCACCTTTGCCTCCAGTTCCAATATCCACCAAAATTCTCGTTAGAGAATGTTTTTCTTTACTTGTAGACTAAACTGTTGTGGACTTGTGCTGAATGGTTGTATCCATTACCTCAATAACAACCATTGTGTATCCCTCCAATATGTGCAATGAAAAGGCACACCAGTAAGGAAGGAACCAGTGTAACCAAAACATCACCTAGTCACCAGTGCAATTTTTCGTAGCCTATACCGGGTTCTTTTCTTGTACATGTGTATTTAAGCCAGTCGTTCCATCCTTCATCTCATTTCTTACTGAGAATGCTGAAGGAACTGGCTCTTCTTGTGACCCTGCTGGCCTCGTTCTCTGATGCCCGTCCCCAGCACTCCAAGGTTTGGGAGCTAGCTATGTAGTGACGTCATATAACAGCACCCCTCACAGGTGAAGGATACTGTTGAGATGAGCGATGAGGTCGAGGAAAAAATCGACTCATTGACTAACCGCGACTACATCCTTAAGGGTAAGGACTGGGGGAGAGAATTAAGGCGTATTACCTATGCAATTTTTATTAAAATGCTTTCCGTCTGATCGTTATACCTTCCGAAAGATTATGCTAGAATCTATCAACGTCCTATTTTCAGCACTTCATACTACACCATTTGTCTATCGTCACGAAATATATTTTGGAGTCTTGCGCTAGCTCCGTGCCTACACTGCAACGTCCGATACCCTACAGGGTTCAAACCCCCCATACTTGGAGTTTTCAAATACGGGTTTTAGGTAGAGAGGGGGATTGTTCTATTGGTTAAATTTTATGTCATCCGTTACATTTATACAGCTGTACCAGAGAAAGTATAGTATCTCTGGTTGTACAAACTACTTGGTCGTTTTAGCACTCGATTCGCGCCACTCAATCAAATCGCGTCCCGGGCGGTGATTATATCATCAGCACGAATCAAGCGGGAAAACAAGCATCAACTCTATCCCCGCAACAGATGACATAAAAATTAACGAATAGAATCATCCCGTAGCTAAGAGATCACAGGGAAAAAAAGCGTCGAATCATTTAGAAATCATTGCAACAGAAAATCACACGAAAATCAATAGAAGGGTGTGATTCTTGTGTGATTTTCGGTTAAATCACGCAATGATTTCTAAATGATTCGACGCTTCTGTGGACCTTTCTATCTAAAAACCTAATTTGAACATAAAAATGGAATAAATATAAAACACACTATTTCCCCCCAGCTAATTTTTGAAGGTAGAATCGCCACCTACTCTTCTGATTCTTAATCATCACACAGTTAAAGTTCAACTATGTAGCTCCGAAACATTCCCCACATCGATGGCATCATCGATAATGACACACGATGTGATACACGTGCGCTATGTCAATTTCAAATCCTCTATATTCTACAGATATGACAACCAATTATTTGAGGGGGAAGAGTGCTGGAAGTTTGAGTGCAACGGTTAGTGTTTATCCAATCACGTGACCTTTCCAATTGCAATTAAATATGATAGTTATATATATTTATGAACAATGTATCAATGATGTTGCATTTCCCATTGCACCTTAACATGCCAACTAATTTTCCTTGTCACCATGATGTGAACAATGCAGATTGTAAGTATCAATGATGTTGCATTTCCCATTGCACCTTAACATGCCTACTTATTCCTTGTCACCATGGATACTATTATGAACAATGCAGCCTGTAAGTATAAATGATGTTGCATTTCCCATTGCACCTTAACATGCCTACTTATTCCTTGTCACAATGGATACTCAAATGAACAATGCAGTTTGTAAGTTTCAATGAAGTTGCATTTCCTATTGCATTTTAACATGTTTGTCACCATGGATACTATTGTGAACAATGCAGGATGTAAGCATTAATAATGTTCCATTTCCTATTGCACCTTAAAATGCCTACTGTTTGTTGTCACCATGGATAATATTATGAACAATGCAGCCTGTAAGTATTAATGATGTTGCATTTCCCATTGCATCTTAACAAGTCTACTTATTCCTTGTCACCATGGATACTATTATGAACAATGCAGTCTGTAAGTATCAATGATGTTGCATTTCCCATTGCACCTTATGATGCCTAATTATTCCTTGTCACCATGGATACTATTATGAACAATGCAGAAGGTAAGTATCAATGATGTTGCAATTCCCATTGCACCTTAACATACCTACTTATTCCTTGTCACCATGGATACTATTATGAACAATGCAGGTTGTAAGTATCAATGATGTTGCATTTCCCATTGCACCTTAACATGCCTACTAATTTTCCTTGTCACCATGGATACTATTGTGAACAATGCAGATTGTAAGTATCAATAATGTTGCATTTCCCATTGCACCTTAACATGCCTACTTATTCCTTGTCACCATGGATACTATTATGAACAATGCAGAATGTAAGTATCAATGATGTTGCATTTCCCATTGCACCTTATCATGTCTATTTTATTGCTTGTCACTATAATGAACAATGCAGTTGGTAAGTTTCAATGAAGTTGCATTGCCTATTGCTTTTAACATGTTTGTCACCATGGATACTATTGTGAACAATGCAGGATGTAAGCATCAATAGTGTTCCATTTCCTATTGCACCTTAAAATGCCTACTGTTTTGTTGTCACCATGGATACTATCATGAACAATGCAGCCTGTAAGTATCAATGATGTTGCATTTCCCATTGCATCTTAACATGTCTACTTATTCCTTGTCACCATGGATACTATTATGAACAATGCAGTCTGTAAGTATCAATGATGTTGCATTTCCCATTGTACCTTATCATGTCTGCTTATTGCTTATCACTATAATGAACAATGCAGTTTGTAAGTTTCAATGAAGTTGCATTTCCTATTGCTTTTAACATGTTTGTCACCATGGATACTATTGTGAACAATGCAGGATGTAAGCATCAATAATGTTCCATTTCCCATTGCACCTTAAAATGCCTACTGTTTTGTTGTCACCATGGATACTATTATGAACAATGCAGCCTGTAAGTATCAATGATGTTGCATTACCCATTGCACCTTAACATGTCTACTTATTCCTTGTCACCATGGATACTATTATGAACAATGCAGAAGGTAAGTAGCAATGATGTTGCATTACCCATTGCACCTTAACATGTCTACTTATTCCTTGTCACCATGGATACTATGAACAATGCAGAATGTAAGTATTAATGATGTTGCATTTCCCATTGCACCTTAACATGCCTACCTATTGCTTGTCACCGTGGATACTATTATGAACAATGCAGTTTGTAAGTATCAATAATGTTGCATTTCCCATTGCACCTTAAAATGCCTACTTATTCCTTGTCACCATGGATACTATTATGAACAATGCAGGTTGTAAGTATCAATGATGTTGCATTACCCATTGCACCTTAAATTAGAATGCCTACTTATTCCTTGTCACCATGGATACTATGAACAATGCAGTTTGTAAGTATTAATGATTTTGCATTTCCCATTGCACCTTAACATGCCTACCTATTGCTTGTCA
This sequence comes from Eunapius fragilis, assembly GCA_963681505.1. Classification (NCBI taxonomy): domain Eukaryota; kingdom Metazoa; phylum Porifera; class Demospongiae; order Spongillida; family Spongillidae; genus Eunapius; species Eunapius fragilis. The sequence continues at coordinate 3,598,740 of OY811981.1, read as the reverse complement.
CCATGGACACTATTATGAACAATGCAGTGTGTAAGTATCAATGATGCTGCATTTCTCAATGCACCTTAGCATGCCTACTTATTTTCCTTGTCAACATGGATACTAATATGAACAATACAGCCTGTAAGTATCAATGGTGTTGCATTTCCCATTGCACCTTATCATGTCTACTTATTGCTTGTCACCATGGATACTATAATGAACAATGCAGCCTGTAAGTTTCAATGATGTTGCATTTCCTATTGCACCTTAACATATTTGTCACCATGGATACTATTGTGAACAATGCAGGATGTAAGCATCAATAATGTTCCATTTCCTATTGCACCTTAACATTCCTTGTCACCATGGATATTATTATGAACAATGCAGAAGGTAAGTATCAATGATGTTGCATTTTCCATTGTACCTTAACATGTTATTCCTTGTCACCATGCATACCATGAACAATGCAGCCTGTAAGTTTCAATGAAGTTGCATTTCCATTGCACCTTAACATGTTTGTCACCATGGATACTATTGTGAACAATGCAGGATGTAAGCATCAATAATGTTCCATTTCCTATTGCACCTTAAAATGCCTACTGTTTTGTTGTCACCATGGATACTATTATGAACAATGCAGCCTGTAAGTATCAATGATGTTGCATTTCCCATTGCATCTTAACATGTTTATTTATTCCCTGTCACCATGGATACTATTATGAACAATGTAGTCTGTAAGTATCAATGATGTTGCATTTCCCATTGCACCTTAAGATGCCTAATTATTCCTTGTCACCATGGATACTATTATGAACAATGCAGAAGGTAAGTATCAATGATGTTGCAATTCCCATTGCACCTGAACATACCTACTTATTCCTTGTCACCATGGATACTATTATGAACAATGCAGGTTGTAAGTATCAATGATGTTGCATTTCCCATTGCACCTTAACATGCCTACTAATTTTCCTTGTCACCATGGATACTATTGTGAACAATGTAGATTGTAAGTATCAATGATGTTGCATTTCCCATTGCACCTTAACATGCCTACTTATTCCTTGTCACCATGGATACTATTATGAACAATGAAGAATGTAAGTATCAATGATGTTGCATTTCCTATTGTACCTTAACATGTCTACTTATTGCTTGTCATTATAATGAACAATGCAGTTTGTAAGTTTCAATGAAGTTGCATTTCCTATTGCATTTTAACATGTTTGTCACCATGGATACTATTGTGAACAATGCAGGATGTAAGCATCAATAGTGTTCCATTTCCCATTGCACCTTAAAATGCCTACTGTTTTGTTGTCACCATGGATACTATCATGAACAATGCAGAAGGTAAGCATCAATGATGTTGCATTACCCATTGCACCTTAACATGTCTACTTATTCCTTGTCCCCATGGATACTATGAACAATGCAGTTTGTAAGTATCAATGATGTTGCATTTCCCATTTCACCTTAACATGCCTACCTATTGCTTGTCACCATGGATACTATTATGAACAATGCAGTATGTAAGTATCAATGATGTTGCATTTCCCATTGCACCTTAACATGCCTGCTTATTCCTTGTCACTATGGATACTATTATGAACAATGCAGAAGGTAAGTATCAATGATGTTCCATTTCCCATTGCACCTTAAAATGCCTACTTATTCCTTATCACCATGCATACTATGAACAATGCAGTTTGTAAGTATCAATGATGTTGCATTTCCCATTGCACCTTAACATGCCTACCTATTGCTTGTCACCATGGATACTATTATGAACAAATGCAGTGTGTAAGTATCAATGATGTTGCATTTCTCATTGCACCTTAACATGCCGACTAATTTTCCTTGTCAACATTGATCCAATACAGCCTGTAAGTATCAATGATGTTGCATTTCCCATTGCACCTTATCATGTCTACTTATTGCTTGTCACCATGGATACTATAATGAACAATGCAGCCTGTAAGTTTCAATGATGTTGCATTTCCTATTGCACCTTAACATGTTTGTCACCATGGATGCTATTGTGAACAATGCAGGATGTAAGCAACAATAATGTTCCATTTCCTATTGCACCTTAACATGCCTACTTATTCCTTGTCACGATGGATACTATTATGAACAATGTAGAAGGTAAGTATCAATGGTGCTACTTTTCTCACCTTAACATGTTTACTTATTCCTTGGCACCATGGATACTATGAACATAGCAGTTTGTAAGTATCAATGATGTAGCATTTCCCATTGCACCTTATCACGCCTACCTATTGCTTGTCACCTTGGATACAATTATGAACAATGCAGGATGTAAGTATCAATGATGTTGCATTTCCCATTGCAACTTAACATGATTCCTTGTCACCATGGATACTATTATGAACAATGCAGGATGTAAGTATCAATGTGTTACATTTCCCATTGCATCTTAACATGCCTACTTATTCCTGTCACCATGGATACTATTGTCAGTGTGTAAGTATCAATGATGTTGCATTTCCCATTGCACCTTAACATGCCTACTTATTCCTTGTCACCATGGATACTATTGTGAACAATGCAGTGTGTAAGTATCAACGATGCTGCATTTCCCATTGCACCTTAACATGCCTACTTATTCCTTGTCACCACGGATACTATTATGAACAATCCAGAAATAAGGTACATATGTATGAATGACATTATATTAAGCTTGGCAATGATGTCATGACAACCAAATTGAGGTTAAAGTATAGGAGTGACGCTTATTCCAAACAGGTATTGGACACACAGAAGGAACCTTTTGGACATAATGACTTGCTGCAGATGCTACTAGATATGTAGTGACCACATATGTGTAGGAGATTAGAAGCTGGTTAATACATGTATTCTGTTAATGTTAATACATGTATTCTGAATCATTATCAGTGTTAGAATTTCAATCTACTCATGTGTTCCTTGTGTTGGGGACCTTTTAAATACCTACAGTTTGTGTGACTGGACACAGCTGTGTGTTTGTCCCTTTCAGACTTTGATTGACAAATCCATTGTTAAAAGAAGCTTTGTTAAAACGAAGCTTTTTTAATGTGGCTTTTGTCTTAATCTTCTCAGGTACATGGCCCAAAGCACTACATTTAGTCTATATCCATGCACATGGACTGACCAACTAAAGTCCTCACTTATTATAAGACTTTTAATCAGTTTAATTGGGGGCTGACTTTTTCAGGCAGTTTTCATTGTGCTCAAACTTGCATAGCACTATTTCTTCATACCATTGTTTCAAGCATACCGCATGCGTCGTCATGTTTTACTAATGTTTTACTAATGACATGGCGATCGCACACCTCGCCTGCTGAGAGCGGGAGGCATTCTGAGAGACATTTCCATAATGGGAGGTTGGAGTGGCATCCTGAGCCATTGTAAAATGATATGACAAGCGGTCGTTCATAAATTACGTCACCTATATGGACCCCTCCCATACCGTTGTATGCTTCATGTATACATCGTCACACTGGCTGCTACCATCCTGCATGCTGGGGACCCTTCGAAGTGACGTAATTTATGGATGGCACCAAAGCAGAAACCGAGGGAACGAGATACATTCTAGCAATAGATGGTTGCATGCCCCGCCACTTTATACGATGCATGTAATAAGTAACATCCCGCAGCAGAACATACTCTCATGGGCGAGCTGAAGCATATACCATCATCCAAGAAATATATAAAATAATGCATTTCTTCACAAATAATAATAATAATAACCAAGGCACCTACTGACCTTTTTAGTCGCCTCAGCCACTCACTAATTAGAGCTAATGCTCGTACCATTCTGAGTCGTTCCTACTCCCACCTTGTGCAGCAGGTAAATGAACTTTGTGTGTAATTGTGTGTGGTTATATACTTGTGTAGCAGAATCAAGTCAACAATATCAGCATTAAGCTTTGCCATTACAGAGTTGATATGGAGTCATATTGCTTTCAGTACGAAGCTTGTGATGGCTATAGCTTTCACGAAAAATATCTAATTGATGCTGAATACGACAGGTGTATACATAGTGTAGGCTATAGATGTCCTTTTCGGATCCAGCAAACTGGCATCTTCTAAAGCATAAAATAGATTATAAAAGAAAGATATGCAGCCAGCAAACACATCCCTCCACAATCGCTCTGTTCGTTGATTATGTACACTCCCCTCAAGCGATACCACGCCCAGGTCCACGACTCCGATGACTTAACATGTATTCAGACACCTGAACATTTTCACCTCCTTTATCACACCTCACACGTAATGGAAGGCCAAAGGAAGCAACTGCACCAAGGAAGTGATTCAATACCATGCCTGAAGTGTTATTTGTAGATGCTTTCAAACACACAGGCAGCCTAGAGAACCCATCAATGCCACCATGAATAACCATACGCCACCTGATAAGTTTATGGTGCCCATCAATATGCCACCATGCCTTGAGTACAAGTGGTGACGAAATCTGAGGGCCACCATGCCTTTGGTACAAGTGGTGACCACTGGTTGAGTGCCACGAGATATGCCTTGAGTACAAGTGGTGGCCACATCTGAGGGCCACCATGCCTTGAGTACAAGTGGTGGCCACATCTGAGGGCCACCATGCCTTGAGTACAAATGGTGACCACTGCTGAATGCCTCCATGCCTTGAGTACAAGTGGTGACCACTGCTCAGGGCCACCATGCCTTGTGTACAAGAGGTGGCCACATCTGAGTGCCACCATGCCTTGACGTACAAGTGGTGACCACAACTGAGGGTCACCATGCCTTGTATGTGTGCATGCAATGTGTATTGCTCACAGCTGATCCCTGCACATGTTCTGTGACACACTGTTATTACATATATGAATAGTTGCCACAAATACTTTCTAGACTCAAGTACAATTGCCCCTCTAACCTCTCCACAGTGGAGATACAGTCAGATCAAAGAAGCAGTCTGAAGCAAAAAATTGGATGAGAATATTGTGTGCATGATTTACCTCAGTGGTGGCTTGAACCATTGCCATTGTGCTAAAATCACATATACATGTATACCTATAGCTACCTCTCCCACACCAGTATTACTCTTAACTCCTCCCACACCAGCATTATTATTACACCAATACATACCCCTCGCACACAAGTATTACTATTGCAGCCACATTACACCTACTCCTCCCACACCAATGTTACTATTACACCTGTCCCCTCCCCATTGATTCGCGGTGAATAGCCTTTTTGATCCAATATGAAACTAGTATCTTTAAACTCTCCATGGCCCCAAGATGAAGAAAGAATTGAATCTGGAGGTACAAAAAAATAACTGCATACCAATGAATAGAAGAATGAATACTAACAAGACAACACTATCAACAGTACACAATTCTTTCCTCATTCACTGGAATAAAAAGATTTGTTTGTTGATTACTTTTATTTCTTGACAGCCAACACCTGGGGTTTTTTTAAAGTCACAGATATCCAAACTAATCATACTGGGTGTCCTGTATGCCCTACAAATCATCAAACAATTGCTGCACTATAGGCTCAATTGTGGCATTTGAACGAGCATCTCATTTATGATCTCATTTATGACTCTTAAAATACTGAATGGTTCCCAAAATGTCAAAATATGCGCACTGCAACTTGTTATAATTAGAACATTATGGTACCTGTCTGAAGAAACTCCTCATTACAGAAACCTTATGTTTCAACGCTCACAACACCTCAGAACAGCTGTAAAAATATATACTTATAAGTACAATACACTTTATATGCAAGCAGTGCATGTTTACATTGCCACGCGGCTCTTAAATCGTAAGGCGGGTACAAGATCCGATGTTGCAGCCCTCCTGCACAAAGGCTGGAGGTAAAACTAGTCTTTTCATAGCCGGCCTGGCTATTCCTTGGAACAGAATGAGATAAAGCATTACACAAAACTATATCAAAAAATATTACTTGTCCAGGTGGTTCAAAGCATCAGGAGTTTCTCTAGCTGGGGAGGAGAGGATGCAGAGCCTGAAAGGAGAGATGGCTCTGTTTTCACATGTCTGGTGGTGAAGAACTTAGGAGAGCTCCTCTTGTCCAATCTGGTTCGACGATTGTTGACCTCCTGGAAGAGAATGAATGGTTAGGAGGTCAAGACATAAACCTTATACAATAATTTTAACCCAATGCAGGACAGGACGGTTTATACCTGGCATGACACTGTCATTCCTGCTAGTGAGGTATAGCTAAAAACTGGACGAGACAAAGGACTTCTGGATAATGAATGTTGCAGCCCACAAGACATGCGTTGGTTTTGGCCTCCTAGGAGAATGCATGGGGGGCTGAGTCCAGTATGCCAAGTTTACACTACTTGCATGGCTTGGCATAAACAGAAGTTACTGACAAGTAAATCATCGCTGTGTCTAGGAACACTTGATCAGTATAGCCCCACAAGTTGTAGTTGCCATCCCCCCACCATAGAACTAGTCCTCACTCAAATAGGTCTTTAAACCCTAGGCCTTGTGCCCTGCATGTGCACATAATTTATAGAAGTGCCTTCATGCCATGCAGGAGGCAGTCGACATGCAGCTCTAAACCCTTCAGAGAAGAGAAAACATGATACATGATATATAAACATAACGTTTTTACCTTTCCATATATAATATTATACGACCCTTACTTTTATCGCAGCGAATAAGTATATGTGCATGCAGACAGATAGTCGGCTGACTCACCAAAAATGGCGATTTTCAAAGCGTTTGAACACAACTTCAGAAAATTCGGCGACAGTAGAAACAAGCAACCATCAAGATGGCCGTACCGATATAGCCCATCTCATTGTGCACGAGAGCCACTATAGTCTTCAGAACGTACATACTGATAGGGCCACAAATTACCTCACTTCAAGCCACATACAAAGCCGACACCCTTTTGTGCGTGATTTTATACGCCTTATGAAGGTCAGAGGTGTTTCATAACCATAGAATGGCTTATATATATTTATTGTACTCGTGACAGTGTGCAAAGTGTATAGCGCATTCCTAAGGGTCCGGTTTGGGACATTTCAAAATTTTTGGGGCTAATTTCTAGTCTCGTACCCAGACCGTCTGTGACGTCTGGTTACGAAACTACCTAATTTTCCAACGCGCTTTTGGCTCTATTATGGATGCTTCGTTGGAGAATAACTTCGTTGCTGCAATGGTATTAGGAGCTGTTGGCGACGCCATGGGGTATAAAAACGGTAAGTGGGAGTTCTGCAGATCGGGGGTCACCATACACTCGGAGGTGAACCAATGTGGGGGAGTGTCAGCGTTGAACCTAACGCGCGCAGAGTTCATGGTGAGCGATGATACCGTCCTGCACATAGCCACTGCCGAGGCCCTGGTCTCTGAGTGGAAGGACATGGAGACGCTCTTTTGCGCCATAGCCCAGCAGTACATCGTGGGATCGAGGGACATGGCGGGGCGAGCACCGGGGCCTACCACTTTAAACGCGGTACGCTTGCTACGACCCAAAGAGCGCGGGGGATACCGGACTCCCTATAATCTAAGTGGAGGCGGGTGTGGTGCGGCCATGAGATCCGCTCCTATCGGACTTCGTTTCTACCGACCCGAGCAGTTGGAAGATCTCGTGGCCGTGGCGGTGGAGTCTGGTCGAATGACACACAACTGCCCAACGGGCTACCTTGGGTCTGTTGCTACAGCACTGTTTGTGTCTTACGCTATTCAGAAGAAACCAATTAACTCGTGGGGGAGGGGCCTCATGGATACTTTGCCAGTGGCCTGGAAGTACGTAGAGAAAACGGGAAAGGATGTCCAACAGAACAAAGAAGACTGGAGCTACTTTGAGAAGCGATGGGCCGATTACCTCCAAGAAAGGAATCTGACTGATGGTAAGTCCACACCAACGTTTCCTGAAAACTACGGACCACAAGAGAGGGATACATTTTACAAGTCACTAAGTTATAGAGGCTGTGGGGGAGCCAGCGGTCATGACGCTCCGATGATAGCCTACGATGCCCTCCTTGGCGCGGGGGCTTCGTGGGAAGAACTGTGTTTGCGAGGCGTGCTCCACGGAGGGGATAACGACAGTACGGGGATCATAGCAGGGTCCTGCTGGGGAGCCATGTATGGGTTCGAGGGCGTGCCGGAGGTGAACTACAAGAACCTGGAGTACAGAGATCGACTTATTGCACTGGGCAAGGGACTTTACAAGGCTGTTTAGGCCACTCCAAACTGGACTCTAGTTTCCCGTCCCCGCCCGCTTGCTAAATAGCCGACCGCCTAAAACTTGTATTATTGCTTATTAAAGACATACTTTTGTATTATTTGAATAATTAATAAATGTCAACTTCAATAAATGGTCTGCTTATTAATAATCCTGCACCATTTTGGCTAGGCTAATATAATAGCGACGATGGTTTTAATAAGCGTCAATGTTTTTGATGTTTGTTGCAAGAAGACTCTGCTAACGTGGACAGTGCTAGAAACACATGATGATACACTCACTGTTAGCACCTTCTATGAAACTGTAAGCGAAGAAAGGTATCGCGCGGGTGCAGTGCCATCCTAGGAAAGTCGGCAAGCATATTTTTTGTATGTTTATTCAATCTTAAAAACAGCATAAGTTTTTAATATAGCCGCCGATCTTCCCGGAATGACACTACTTTCCGTCTAGAGGCGCACGTGCTTATTTATGATATGTACTGAGATGTAAGGTCTGGGCACCGAAATTAATCATATTCACAATAATACAAATACACCGCCCGCCCGCATCATATTTTGGAGGAAGGGTGGACGGGAAACTAAAGTCCAGTTTGGAGTGGCCTTATCATGAGTAGTAAGGTTGATTTTCTTATAATCGCTCAGGCCATCTAAATGACCTGAGTGTGCTACAGTTCAATTGGTGGTGATTTCTTATAATCAATCTGCAGTGACTCAGCTGTACAAGTAGTATTATCACTAGCATAGTACAATCGTGTTTTATCAATCATTAGTGTTTAGTGTTAAGAGGGTATAATGCCACATTTTCAAAATGCAAGCAGCTAAAGATCAAAAGTGGGTAGCATATATGTAAAATCACACGTACAGGAACAAGGCTTGATATTGAAATGGAAAAATGAAATACACCTATATACTGAACACAACTGCGTGAGACCAATCATTGGCACTCCTTCCCATCCAGTTTGATTATTCTTCATTGTAGTAATTTTACTCATTAATTATAATAAAATTTAATTTATATACATGGTGCTCACCTGGGAGTCAAGGTGGATACAGGGAGCCACTCACCCTACTGTGTTGGATGAGGCAGAATGACCTCAGGAGCTGCAGCTGCTACTGCTAGGTTGGGTGTGTGTGTTCCCCTGGCTGTTGAGAAGTATGGTAACTGGGGCAGAGAAGCACACACCACCTTTACTCGTTTGGCCACTCGGCTTGCTATCAGTCTTTCTCTACCAAAAAGTAGGGTCACTGCTGACCTTATGGCAGACTTAGTCTGGTGCTGACTCGGTCCATAGCAAGAGCCCTAACCCTAACCCTTCCCCTACATTCAATAATCAGGACACAAGCACCATGCATTGCTGTACATGTGAAAGGCGGGCTTGAAAAGAAATGTAATAAGGTTATACAGTTTTTGTTCGTTCAGATAAATTTTTTTGTTTGTATATATACAGATGTTCGTGCTTTACACACACATACTAAAGCCCCTTAGCTTTTTAATGCTACTAAATTTAAGTAGATCATGCAAAAGCATGCCTTTGAGCACTTGCGGAGCCAGGATTTTATTGTGGGTGGGGAGCCGACTTAAGGAGTATGAGTCATAAGAGCTGACGCGTATTTGCTTCTCCATGGTGCAGATACCAGAAGCACTTGAAAAGCTTAGACGTGTATCTCTTCATCATTGTAGTTAATGTTTGAAACCGTTACCCAATGGTGTTTTCCAGTGTTCATAATCTGAATGAACTCACTTTATGCAATGCTATAATATGAGGATACATTGATTTCAGTAGTTTCTGACCAGCATCTACAATCTCATCACTTAGCCACCCACCACTTGTAATCATTTTCTTATCGTCTGTTGTCAACCCTGGTACCCAGTGTTGGACTTCATCTTGAGCCAGAGGAATGTAGCTTTCAACTTCAATTGCTGGTCGACATGGTAGAGTCATCTTTTTACTGTTTTGTCGCATCAGTTTAGCAACAAGCTTAGTTTTGGTATTGCACTCTCGTTTGGATCTAGTCCCATCTCCCTTAGGAAAAAATTCTGGAGTAGGCATCAGAAGCTTTGGCTTCTCTGAGAGTAGGGATGAATACTGAAGTTCACTTGTATGATTACTTTCTTGCAGTACAGCAGATGCTGAATCCTTTTAAGTAGGAGAAAGAGCGAATGTAGTCTCATCCTTTGTAGGTGACAGAGACACAGCTGATTGTGGGGGAGAAGCACCTAATGCAGGTGAATTTCTGCCAGGAGATGGAGTTGAATGTGATTCATTGAAGGCTGATGGTGACTGAAGTCTTCTTGAAGGTGAACAGGACAATGACTTGTACGCTTTAATATGAACATGGCTAACTCTTGGAATTGTGGTGACAGGACCTTTTCCACATGATTGTAGCTCATAAAAAACTTTTCCTAGACTCTTTGTGATCAAATAAGGTCCAACCCATGGGAAATCTAGTTTGCCTCCTTTTCTTTTTTTCTTTCTGAAGTCTTTCTTCAGGACTTGTGTACCTACACTGTAAAAGACTGCCTTACTGTGTTTCTTATCATACTGCTCCTTCTGTTTCTTCTAAGCAGAAATAATGTTTTTCTGCACTTCCTCCAGTATAGCTTTGTGTTGTGACTCTTTCTGCTGAATTTCGGTTTCCTGAGAACATATGGTAACTTCAGCTTCATTGCATGGCCCTTGATGTACACTAGCATCAAGATCAAGAGGAAGAATGGCTTTGCAACAAAACATAATCTCAAATGGAGAAAAATTTGTTGATTCATGTTTTGAAGTGTTGTAAGCAAATGAGCAAGTGTCCAAATAATCATCCCATTTCTCTTTCTTTTCTTGTATGTACTTGCGAAGCATATTTTGTAAAGACTGATTGAATCTCTCAACTAACCCATTGCTCTGTAGACATGAAGCAGTTTAGCAAGTTATTCATTTAATTACTGAGGTGTTTCATAAATGAAGAAAAAATTTACTGTAATGAGCAGTTTAACTTATAATTGCTGATAAACATTCTACTATTGTGCATGCCCCAAAAAACCAAGTTTACATGTATATACAGTAATTATTAATATCAAACAAATTAAAAATAACTAACAGCAATTAATAATTCCTGACATCATATTAGATTACTAAATTATAAGCTTCATAGTGTTCATTTAAGTTTGCAATCTATATAGTCGACTTGTAAATTCAAACCAATTAGTTATCAACATTTGAAATAATGATTTCATTTATTTAGGAGGAGTTTTTGAGGTTTGAATCAATTTTTTCATTTTGAACATTTCAGTTAAGAAAAATAATTATCTATCAGCATGTCTTCCTTTGCTGATAGGAATTTTAGCAATAATAACCAGTTTAATTATAGTTGATTTTGAAACACCCTGTAGATTTTATCAGTAGAATATGTGTTAGTGATTAGTTATGTACACATCAAATTAAAATGTCTAAAAAGCTGCTGATATCAATGTTTTTCTAAACTCCCAAAACATTAGACACAAAGATCTTTTAATGAAATAGAGTGTGGTGTGAATTGATCTCAACAGGCCTGAATTGCTTTTTTCTACTGCACTACTTCCCTCCACCCTCTTGATTTTGTCTACCTGAGGATGATATGCAGTTATCAGATGGTGCCTTATGTTCAGAATCTTCATCATTTCATCATTGAGCTGGTTCTTGAATTCACTTCCTTGGTCGGTAGTGATCACAGCAGGTAGCCCCATCTTCATAAATATCTAGTAAGTACACAAATATTGGGAAAATGAATAATTAACATCACATATATACCTTAAAGAGTGAGCTAGCGATTCCTGATGCTTCTTTGGTTGGAAGAGCAACTGCTTCTACCCATTTCGTGAAATAATCACATAGGGTAATGTAACTATTTCCCGAGGTGGTCTTAGGTGAAATAGGGCCAACAAAATCAATGCCCACGTGATGCCAGGGTGAATGGGCTGGAACTGGAAACAGTTCTGGTGTTGCAATGGACAGTTACTGGCTATTCCTTTGACAGAGGTCGCAGGTAGAGATCAGAAACATATACATGTAATGAGAAATGAGATATATCATTCGACACTTACCATAATTTCTATATCCTTTATTACACCTTTCCAAAAAAACCGCTCCAAAACGCGATGGGAAGTACGCTTGACACCCATGTGCCCAGATGTTAGATCCACATGGCATGCCTTCAAGATGCGGCACCTTTCCTCGCTGCTGCGAACATATCTGACTTCAAATATCTCCTGTTTGATCTAAGTCATCAATGCATGGATGCCATACTAAGCGCGCAATGTATATATTTACCTTTTGTGCAGTCGAATTCTTTTTGGTTTTTTTTTTGTAGAAGACCTCTCCATCTCTCAAAGTAAGTGTTGCAGCCTTTCTTCTGATGACTCTTTTTTCGCTGCTGGTACTACCCTCAGGATACCTCCCATCAAACAAGTAAAGACATGCCTTTTCGACCAGATCTTCATTTTCATCCGCGTACATCTCTCTAGCAGTTTCTGATGCAGTTACACGTGCTTTCAGACTTCTAAACGCATGCGCTTCGAGTAGGACCGTTTGTGGCGGGGGCGGACCAAATATGCTGGCATATTTTGTCCGGCCGGACCAAATTTTGACCCGGACCGAATATTTCGAGACATGACCCCTCCCCGGGGGCGCCGCCTCTTATCATTATTCTTTTACAACTCCTCCTTTTTATAAATCCCAGATCCGTCCCTGGAATCGAGCGTGTAAATGTATAACATTCAAGTCAAAGTGCTGTGGATGAAACGGAGAAAGTTGCGAAACGTATCACATGTTGTTGCGTCACTACTCACTATAGTGAAAAGGGTGAGCAGTGCAGGGCAATATTAAACCTTACTTCTGCTGGCACTGGACCATGATCAGCCATTTAAGTGCATCAATTTGCATCGTGGTCTCGTTAGACAGACCGAGACAGCATCTATTAAACAGAAATGTGACACTGTTTCAAAAACCTTATGACAGCGACTCAACAACATGGAAAACTCAGCTTTACGTAAATTCATTAGAAAAGATATGCGGCCAGTTCTTTTGTCACAGGGTTCTGGATTTAAGGAGTTTTGTGCAGCCATGGATCCAAGATTCTCCTTACCCAGTCAGGCCATGATAAATGCTCAGTTGCAAACAGAGTACATGCAATGGCTGATGTTTTGGCTAGTAATCAACATTAGAAATAAAAGTTGCTTGTTTTAGTTTATAATACATGTAAGGCCATGCCCATGCTGCATAATGCTGGCATTGATTTTGTTATATCCACTTTCAATCCTTTCTCCCGCTTCAATCAATTCATACTTTTGTGCTCATCGGTGGTGCATGCATATCTTTGAGTATTATATTCTTAATTCATGGCATATTAATTGACTGATTAAGTTATATGCCATGCATTAAGAATTTGAGAGCAACTACTACGAACATGGTGTGCATCATTGCACGTAGGTGTTATGAAATCCGGATAAAAACCGGACAGTACGCGGGATACCGGAATCTGAGAAAAAATTGTCGGATTTCGGTATCCGGATTGTGAATTTACCGACGGATGCAAACCCTACATACAACCTATAAGCAGGCGTACTGGTGCTTTTATATACGTTTTGAAAGACTCTGCACAGAGGACGCACTCTTAGTACGCCTGGTTCGAATATATATGCCTGGTTCGAGCCGGGCCTATAGTTAGGTTCAGCCTTTGGAATGATAGGGGTAGCGCTAGTCGCGGCTCAATTCTATAGCACTAGTAGCCGGTATGCCTTGGTCAAGGGGTTCATTAACATTTGATGCAGCTGGGGACCCAATGCACGTAATTCTATCACACGATCATGTGAAAATAGTTTAGTAACTGCGAAAAGTTATTTAATAAAACGATGACTTAATGTGCAGAATTTTATAATTAGATGCCGTAGTAATTAGATTTTTGCCTTGATTTTCGCATAACATTGCTTCCTCTAATTGCAGTGAAAATAACAGCGTACATTGAGGTCAATTTTTAGCATTTTTAAACGTCATTTATAATTCAATTTGAAATAAAAAGCAAGATGACCGCCGATGTATGGGCGATTTTGGGATATGAGATCTGAACATTTAAATAGCTACAAGACTCCTCTATAAAAATACCAAATCTGATGTGCTTATGGTCCTCGTACCTGGAGATACGCGGAATTTTAATATAATCGGATAGGTTGGTGAACTTTGCATTGACGTCAGTGAAAATATTTCCAACACCGAAATCGGTTTGTAATAACAGCATAGGAGAAAACTTTTGTGGGATCAAGTTTACGAGTTTTGAAAGGAAAGAGTTGTGAATATAAAATATGGAACAGTTTCCAGCAAAATCACCCCTCTGGATAGTTTTTCAAGTTTTCAAATTTTTTTTTTCATTTTCCGTGAACTCCAAAGAGCTTATATCAAATGGTTCTTACGCATCCTAAATTGGACTATCCATCATGAAGTTATTAAGCACTGAATTTATAATTAGCCATACATTTCAATGCGAGCGCTACTTTTCTTTTGCTTGTCCTGGAAGAATCATAAGGGTGATTTTGCTGGACACTGTTCCATATGCAGATTTATGAAACATACAATTTTATTGTTGATAATCCCAGAAGGTCGATTTTACTGGACACTGTCCCATATATCGTAATGCTCTAATTATCCAACAGTATGCCCAGCCCCTAACAGCTGCCGCGTGGTATAAGCAAATAAAATTGCTTATCTTATCGATGCGCGCACCCGTGCTGCGCTCAATAGCCCGTATAATTATTCGCCCAGACGCGCTGCGTATCATAATCCCGATCAATGGAGATAATAATGCCAGGTCCACTATGCAATAATATCAAACTCGTTCTTTCCACTAAACAAGTGGGTCATCTTTCTGAAGTTTTTTTCTAATAATATACTTCAGCCTCAAGTTCTTATATATTTTTCTGTGTGCAGTATACTCTCCTGCGGTTGACTCTGTTTTTTGACCAGTAGTAAATTAAAATCATCATCAATTGTACTAGTAGCATGTGAATTCTTTTTTATTAGCTTTAAGAGAAGATGTGATTTAACCGCGATAAAACGCTGTATAATCGTGATATATTGCGGTTACGACAGTTAAATGTTATCCTTTCGCGCGGCAACCTTGCGAGTCATGCCTTTCCGGTTAGAGATCGTCTCTTTGTCTGTGGCCTCGCTGGTCGTGGGAGGAGTGGTCACTCTTATCCTTCTAAGCCTATCGCCTAGCACATCAGCTGGCGTCAAGAACAACACAAAGGTTGTATCGGACCAGTACTACACCCAGATCACGCCAGCCGATTTCGGCCATTACATCTGGAATGTCATCATCCTTGTGCAGGTACTGTGGCTGTGCTACGCGTGGTCGTTCGCCTGTCGACCCAAAGCTAAAAGGACCATTGCCGTCAGCGTGTACTGGCTGTATGCTCCGGCCAATGCCTCGAGCGTCGCGTGGTTATACCTATGGGGAAATTACTACATCGGAGGCGCACTGGTGCTTCTTGTCGCCACCAATGTTTTCCTGTACGCGTCGCTGGGTCTACTGTGCTTTCACTTCCACCGCTGCTTTTCGTCTGACTTCACGAAACCATCGAGGGAGGACTATTGGCTTACGTGGATATTTGCCGTGAACGGGATCGGATTATTTGCTACGTGGACGACAGCCTTGTCATTTGCCAACGTTTCGGCTGTACTGCAATATTTTGCGGGGTTAAACGCCACCAATAGCGGCACAGTATCATTAGTGGTTCTCACCGTTACCATAGCGACTTACTTCGTTCTAGAGAACACCATCTTCGATCGTTTCGCACGTTACGTCCTCTGCGTGTATCCAGTTGTAATGTGGTGGTTGATTGCCGTGCTGGGAGCACATTGGTCCCAAAAGAACCGAGGAAGAAATGCCATCTACACCCTCGTGCTGTTAATTGTGGTCATCGCGCTAGCGGCTGTACGCATTGCTCTTATTGTCAAATTCACCTCCTTGCGCCCTATACATGGCAACAATAGAAGTACGTCGAAAACAGATGGTACGGAAATGACGGAGGTACATCACGGAACGGTACTGAAGTGACGGGGCGCTTACAGATTACGTACTTGTAGCATTTACACCCTATATAAATGCTATAATGTGCATGATTAGTTAATGCAGATCGAAGGGCATGTGACAAAGCAGGGCTTGTGGGTGGCATTTTATTCAATACGATATACAATGCTTCAATACATCTTCCCAACTATTGACCTCATATTTTTAACACTTTGTACTATACATCACTTGAATGTAGGGCGGATGCAGGATTCCAGGAGGTCATAACCTTGTTAGGAGAGAGCTTGCACCCTTCCGTGACTGGAAGGGGTCTGGAGGGAAGTCCCAGTCGCTTTATTCATACTTAGGCTCTATAGACTCCAAAGGGCCCGGCTCTGCCTTACATTTGCATCGCCTATATAACACTGATGCAAGGTTCGGATCCCTTATACGAAAACCACGAGGACTAAAACCGGGCTAAGTTATGCTTGGTATTTTTATCACGATGATGCACATGATGGGCTGGACATTAAGGCAAGTATTCTTTTTAGTTGATGCATGGGGCTGAAAGTATTGGTATTATGTGAAAGCGGAAACTAAAAATAAAAAAGCTCTTTCCTCTGTCTCCCATTCCTCAGCGATCAACTGAACATATAGCATGCACGTGTCATTAGTCTCGTGTCCAGACCAGAAAGTAGTACCGCTGAGAGTTAGGTACTGGGATTTGGGAAAAATGTCGAGCAAAGTTGTCGGAATGTTGGCGGGTCCAATCGAAATCGAGAGCCCGCGTGACACCACGCTAATTGCATTCCAGCAACATTCCAAGCCTTGTGCAAGCGAGTAAGCTTTTTGAGTAGTAGGCAATAAACTAATGAAGTCATACCAACGTATTCTGTAGCATATACCAGACAGTACATTACATCCTGCTTCATGGTCAATATAGTGTTAGTATTTAAACCACACAATATGTATTTATCAAAGCTGGATTTCATTCTACATTGATGCCAAGGGTGCACAGTGGTTTAAAAGTAATGTCCATGAGGACATTTCAGTACACAAAACATAACTGATTGCATTCTGATATTTATGGTACAAGAATGTGTTCAGAAATATTGGTTATTAGTTATAATTATTTTAAAAACTTCAAGTCACGATATTTAAGTCAATTTAATTATATGATTAAAGAACCTAGTTAAATTTTTACCTTCACCTTGAAGGATGGCATCAAATATTATCATTTACCCAGCACAGAAGGATTTATACCGTATGTGTATAGTGGTACAACATGTACAACTTATTTTTAAAACTTTGGCTCCGTAACATTGATCAAATAACCCCATAGTTTCAGATGCAATTTGAAGAGCACCTGCATCTAAATATGTTCAGTAGTGAGAAACAACCTCTGTTTGTCAACAAGTGCACATATTATTTTCGTAAAAAAAAAAATGAACACACAATTCATTCTGAGACAACAAATTTTTATTATAGTGTTCGAATTTGCCTATTTTTTTAATTTTTTTTAGTCTCTGAAATGGTGGTTAAACCAGTATTGGGCAGTAATTTCAATCACTATTTGCTAAGTTAAACTCCATGCATACACGGTTTCCGAGATGCCAAAAACCCAACTGCCCACACTGATAATCAATAATGGCTGGATGAGAAACAGGATTACAACTTTGCAATGGTGCACAAAGGCAACACGTTCATGCCCAGATCCAAGTATGTAACAACGTTCTTCGGCTATGGTCAGCTTATATCCGTTACGTGCATTTGGGCCCATGATGTAATTCTGAATTCATAAATAGTTCTATGTGTATGGTACAGACTGGTGCTGGCTAAAAGATGGGTACAAAACTACTGTAGTCCCACTCATGCATGCATAGATGGGTATGAAAGGAAACTTATCATCCAGCATATTCATATTGTATTGTGTCATAAATTAATGTGGCTAATGCTCTATACATGTACCATGATCCTGCTGGGTTGGTAAAGCATAACTTGGATACAGCTGTGAGTTTAAGGGCAAGTTTCTATTTAATCCCTTGGTAACTTTATAGATTTGATTACTGATGGCACTAATTTTATTTGTCCTTACAAGTAAATTTCAATTGTTGATATACAGGATTGGAAGGCAGTTACAGTGCAAAAATGTACTGAAATGGAAAAATGAAATAGACTTATATTTACTTACAATTGGAGATACAGTTGTGAAGTTACTGGGCAAGTTTTACAATGTGGTCCTTTTGTCCCCTTTGTGGCCTTATAGATTTAATTACTGATTGCGCTAATTTTACATTTGTGACCTTATGATGTCACTAATATTATCTATTCTTATCAATGGGTTGTCCCAGATATGACACGCTTATTTAGGCCATCATAACAACCTTAAATGTTTGCAGTGCAGCATGTGTACCAGCACAAGTACAAGATAGTCTGACTCAATCCAACATAGTATTAGGCTGTAGAATGTGACTTTCAAGTAATGTATCATGTTGAACCCAGCTTAGCCCTGTGGCTTATGGTTGATGTTTGCATAGCTAGACAAACAATGTGGGTTGAAATGGCGGTACTTAACCACAGGTGCTAGGCAGCCATTGGTCTTGCAGGGTGTCCTAGCTGCATAAGTGCAGGTTGTGGGAGCGAGAATATCCGCAGCACGGTCAAATGTTGCTTTGTCATCAGCATTGTGATCACTACATGTGGGATCAAATAACGTTGTTTTAGTAAGCTCCAACTGAACAGAACAACTTCCTTTTTTTCCCCCAGGGTCTCATGTAAGGGGGACATAGGGGGAGGGGTATTGGTCCAGCATAGCGATCATATGTTGATGTCAAAGCAACAACTGACATGCGGCAGCCCCTGCAATGCCAATAATTATAATAAATAAAAAGCCCTGACTCCAACTTCAGAGGAGCGTCTTGTGATGGCTACCCAGCACCTGTGGTTAAGTACATGTACCACCATCTCAACCCACATTGTTTGTCTAGCTATGCAAACATTAATCATAAGCCACAGGGCTAAGCTGGGTTCAACATGAACTCATACTTTTTAAAAGTACTTGAAAGTACATTATACAACCCAATACTATGTTGGACTGCAGCAGACTACCATGTACTTGTACACATGGTGCACAGCAATCATTATGGTTGATGTTACACAGCCTAAATAAGAAAGTGTGTCACATCCGGACTGGGACCACCCACTGATAAGAAAAATCAGGGCCATCAGTAATTAAATTTATAAGGTCACAATGGGGAAGAATAGATAAAACTGGTGCCATCAGTAATTAATCAATAAGGTCAAGAAGTGATCACAAAACAAGGTCACAAACACTGCAAGCAGACATGGTTATACAAACTCATCAATTGCATGGAACAACAGACAATTATATACACTGTGAATATCAAGTACCTGGCAACATAGTTCATTCCTTCCATAACAATGCCTACCTTATGAAGAAGCTCATCTTATATAAGTGTGTAATCTCCTGGTTTCACGAAATGATAGGACAGTTACATAGGGCATGCAGTTGGAAATACAATGTTATAAAAACATTACTGAAGGATCTTTGTGAGGCATGATGTAATAATTTGGCATCACAATGTAAGCGGAGTGTGTTCTTTGACTTCCTGTTGTTGGATAATTATAAGTTACAACAAACATTTAGTTGTAAGTCAATGGACATTGGAATATGTAGCTTAATCTTATTCTGTTTCTCAAGATGTGATGCAGCAACGTGGTGCTACACACACACGTGCACATGCACACACACACATACCCACACACACACAAGCACATGCACACACACACACATACCTACACACATACACACACATGCGCACGCAAGGTTCACTCAAGTGCAACTCCTTAAATGCACCTTCTGGCATAAGGAATGTGTGTGTGTGTGTGTGTGTGTGTGTGTGTGTGTGTGTGTGTGTATGTGTGTGTGTGTGTGTGTGTGTTAAGTTCCAATGCATGCATAATTACCCACCACACATGTGTGTACATACAACAACGAATGCATGCCCAATTGCAATCAATGCACACACATTAGCACAAATTAAATCCACACATACAATGCATACACACACCCTGACCAGTCTAATAGTAAATTAAAATCACCATCAATTATACTGATGGCTTTTTATGAGCTTATATATTGTGGTTACGTCTATAAAAATTCACCTTTCCCTCGCGGCAACCCTGCGAGTCATGCCCTTCTGGTTAGAGATCGTCTCTTTGTCTGTGACCTCACTGGTCGCGGTAGGAGTAGTCACTCTTACTCTTTTAAGCCTATCGTCAAACACTCCAGCTGGCTTGAAGAACAGCACGAAAGTTGTATCGGACCAGTACTACACACTGATCACGCCCGCCAGTTACGGCTTTTTCATCTGGAATATCATCACCCTTATGCAGGTGCTATGGCTGTGCCACGCGTGGTCGTTCGCCTGTCGATCCAAATCTACAAGGCCCATTGCCGTCGGCGTGTACTGGCTGTATGCTCTGGCTAATGCCTCGAACATTGCGTGGCTATACCTGTGGGGAAATTACTACATCGGAGGTGCACTGGTGCTTCGTGTCGCTCTCAATTGTTTCCTGTACGCGTCGCTGGGTCTACTGTGCTTTCATTTCCACCGCTGCTTTTCGTCTGATGTCACGAAACCGTCGAAGGAGGACTATTGGCTTACGTGGATATTTGCCGTAAACGGGATCGGATTCTATGCTACGTGGACGACAGCCTTGTCCTTTGTCGACGTTTCGGCTGTACTGCAATATTTTGCGGGGTTAAGCGCCACCAATAGCGGCACAGTATCATTAGTGCTCCTCACCGTTACCATAGTGACTTACTTCGTTCTAGAGAACACCATCTTCGATCGTTTCGCACGTTACGTCATCTGCGTGTATCCAGTTGTAATTTGGTGGTTAATTGCCGTGCTGGGAGCACATTGGTCCCAAGACAACCGAGGAAGAAATGCCATCTACACCCTCGTGCTGTTAATTGTGGTCATCGCGCTAGCGGCTGTACGCATTGCTCTTATTGTCAAATTCACCACCTGGCGCCCAATACGTGTACATGGCAACAATAGAAGAGCGTCGACAACGGGTGGTACAGAGATGATCGGAGTAAAGGAACGCTGATTCAGAAGTGATCGGTCGCTTACAGATTCTGAAGACGTTATGTACGTACACCCTATACCATAAAATCTTAAATGCTATAATGCTTGTGCAACAATAATGTAATGCAGTGAGAAGATTATGCGACCAAAGGCTTTTTTTTTTTTTTTGTTTGTTTTCAATACGAGGTCTGATATAAAATGCTTCCAGGTTACTATCGACCTCGTATTTTCAACACTTTGGGCTACAATACATCACATGCACCTCTATTGAAAAGCTACTGATGGCGGAGACGGATGCGGGATTTCAGGAAGGTGGGGTGTCGAATAACGATATCATTGTGGAAACCGGAGCTAGGGCCCAGGAGTGGGCTTGCACCCTCCCGTGACAGGATGGGGTCTGGCACGAAGCCCCAGTCGCTTTATAAAAACCATTCTTATAGGACAGTAGACTCACTGACGCATAAATGAATAATTATCGTCACGTGATCAGCGTGTGACTTCACTAAGACTGGCAGTTTTAAGAGATAAACGAGAGTACTGTTGAGTTGGAAATGATCTAAACATGCTTAAAACCTTCAACAATGAAGATGTATGTATGTTCAGCAGGTTTGGCAACTGCGTATATTATCGAAATAAAAATGACTGGTATTTAAACGTATAACCGCGAACGTTTATAAGCACCTTTTTTTGTAGAAGTACATGAGTCTTTTTTTCTTTCTTTTTTCATTGGGATATAGTGGCAAAAGTGCCATACGAACCACTATGCATTCTGCCACTAAAAAATGCATTCACCCAGCCGTTCTGCTATTGGCTTCATCGTTTCTTTTCCAGTTTATCTAACTCATGCCTTGCGAAAGCCCTTTTCGAAGGTGCAGTCGAGACTAAGATGGCTAGATACTTCCTTATACCAGTTAGACAACGTGAAGGAAATTGAATTCACCACTCCATACGATATTCCTAGCATGATAGGACGGTATATATGTTGGTTTATTTGTCGCCGCCATAACAACGCAGCCTCAATTATGAAAATTGCCGTGTGATTATTAATAAATAAATCGTGGCGAAAAGGAACCTAGCGCGTATTTTTTTTAGTTTTCAAATTATTTCAAATAATCACCTATATTCCCTTTTCGCTGCCACGATCCCAAATAATTGCTAGTTTTAATATAATAAAAAATGTCGCAATACATTATCGCGATATTTTACTCATATCGCGATATCGACGATATCGGCAAAAGACCATATCGCGGCAACACTGCTGCTATTTACACATATTGCTGTTCATCAGGGACACGCTTCGTTGATCGACATCGTAAAATTATGTAAATCGAAATAATTGATAGACATTAAAAAATTATAATTTCCAATAATTTGGCCTGCCAGGCCGGCCGGTCTCAGGTCGGACCCGTAGCCGGTCTACGGTAGCCCTGCACATGCACATACACACAAACGTATACTCACTATCAGGGCACAAGTAGGTACTTCAACTCCCCCCCCCCCCCAACAGATATGCACACAAAAATTGAAGACCGCGTAACAATACAATTTTTGGCACGGGTTTATCACATTTAGGAGGGGATCGTTACCAAAACGTACCGCTAAAAAATTGGACCAATTCCATCAAATAAATACGTACCTTATTTGTCACACGACACATTTGGGATCAATATTGACTCATTCTATAACCCCTGGACTATGTATTATCAGTAGTTTCATTCGTTTTGGTGTCGGCGCAGGGGGTTTTCTAGATGGCGCCAAATCACATATACAATAACCGCCATTTTTTTTTTCTGGATCATAGATTGATAACGGAGCGTTGACGTTGTTTAGAACTACCAAAAAAATAAAAAGTACATCCTCTATCCTAGAAAAGTTTTATTCTATTTTTTATTCTATTTGCAGGTTTCTACGGATAATAGCTGACCATGTTATTTTACGTACTGCGTGATTATTACTCAATATATCTATAATCTCATTTCAGTTAAGCCACTTACACTTTAAAAGCATAAATTATACTAGTGTCCTCCTCTATTTTATTCTATCACATAGAATAAAGCTACAAATTTTTACCATTTATGTATCCCCATAATTGCACTGCTTTAGTTCCGCTTCAGCTTCCGCTCTTAACATTTGTGTTTGGGATTCTATCGGTAGTGTGATGCTGTATACAATATCTGTGCACTGGCTGTCTCAAAGAAACGTGGTTTTCACGGTATTCTAAGTTAAAGTTTTTTATTCTATTTTTTATTCTATTTCAGAGTTTCTAGAGAAAAATTTTGTCTGGCTTATTCTTCACTCCATGAAGACATTAAAGGACTTCGTTATATGAGTTGAACGTTATAAGGTCGGAAGATATTAATGATGGTAACATTCTTCAGGTACCATGTATAAGACAAGGACTTGTGCAGCACCTGTATCTCTCCGCACAAAGTATGGAGACCACCACATATAAAGTAAGTGAATTTTTTGATCATGTTGCCAAGACAAGCAATATTGAAGTGTGCAAACAAGTACATCATACAACATCAACCACCTAAATTACTGCGTTCTAATTACAGCGGCAAGTGTGAAACAGAAGAGCCGTTTTGACAATGCTCATGTCCAAGAACAGAACATTGTAATCTCAGAAAGCTTTACTACTCAATAAACTTAAAAATCAATGGCCATATTAAAAATGTTAAGAGATCAAAATTGACTGTTATGTACGGGGGTCCAAATGAAACTGAAGATGATGGAGAAGAAGAAAAATTGACAGTAGATCAACTGCTAGTTGATTACATCATAGGTGATATTGAGTTTTGTGACAACTGTTAGTATATAGCATGTATATAGAAGTGCTCTTCTGCTATTCTGTCATGCAAATATTTGTATCAATGTATTATACTTTTAAACTTTAATATTGCTTTTACTGCATGCTGCTAACACATCACGCAGGAGTGCTCATAAACTATTGTCATAAATTCCTTCCTCTGAATAAATGTTTTATCGTCACATTGGGCCAAACCCGGCAAAATCTCATGAGAAGGACCATGACTGATACACTGTCGTGCACCTTGTTGTGCAGGTCAGGGCTATGGGTCTACATTTTCCCGCTCGCTTCGCGCCAATCATTTATGCATCCGCCTCCCATAACACGGTTTGCCGAAATAATTGGCGGGAATCGAGAGGGAAAATGTGCACGTACTTTGCACTGCTATATCCTCGCAACTGATAGAGTAAAAATTAACGGATAGGACAAATCTATAGCGACAGGACTCTTCTACCTGTATGCCGATTTTGAAGGGATTGGGACGCCAGCAATAGGATATTTTACGTTTTGAAATTATATAGTTGTATAAAAAGTAGAATATACCCAACGTAAAGTCTAAAAGTCCATCTGCATACTTGATGGTTGTTGGTAATTAGAGTTGGGCAGATTACTACTTTTTATACATCTATATAATTCGCCAAATCTTTTATCAGGTAACCTTTTAAGGCATATTTTAAGCTCATTCTGAACCATTCCAAGAAGATAAGTGTTCATGGGATCTGTTATTTGCATTCTAGCCATATCAAAGTATGGTAACGAACTTACCCACTGTAGCCAACACGATTTCTTTCTGGATCTCTCTTTTGCTGCTGCCAGTGAGGTAACAGACTGGTATTCTTCATTTGTTCTACTTTTTAAAAATGTCATTCTTCCAGATCACCTTTCTTAATTTGCAAATCGCTGTCAGCCATAAATATGCAGGAATATCCTAAATGTACCTTGTGACCTAAAGGTTTTTTGCAGTGCTAGCATATCAGATGTAACACCCCACAGTGAGAGTTTCAACAATAGGACTGAGACTCAGAATAGCATTCATTTATATATACATTACTTTTAATCCCTTCTTTTTCACACTTCACAGATGCAGACGTTTTTAATTACAAGTCCTGATTTCCTACTTGAGGACTCATTCGTTGATAAATTGCCATATAGCAGATCTTCAACTGAGTATAACTGAAAGTAAAAAATATAGATTAATTAGTGTGCTTTTGGAATTATTGAATTCCAAATGGTAATATCACTCCAAGCTCTAGAATGTGCTACTTCATATCTTTGACAATTTGAAGTAAGTAATGAATGGAAGTGCACAGACTTTTTCTTGATATACAAATTACTATTCTGTCACTGTGCTTCAACTAGTAAATTCATTATTCATTTCCAACACTTCATCTATAAATAGAATACACCTGATATAGCTTCAATTTAAGTGTTGAGACTGTGCATGCTTACAACTAGTATATAGTATGCTTGACATAAAAATTCGCATCACTTTGCAAATTCCTACTATCCTACATAAAATTTTGATAAGCATGCATTCATAGGTCCACAATAGGCCTGCACATTTTGAGAGGTGGCATGTTAGTTTAATAGATGCATATATATCAGCTATCAGCATTACTAAATAGTATTGTGTAAATGTATTTGGAGTCCCAACTCAGCAGGATCGATAAACAGCATGTACCAGCCATGACAGTTTGATTGGCACTTAATTCAATGTACAAAGCACTAGGGATACGCATCAAGCATCTGCAGGGATAAACCTTATGAGCACGTGCTAATATGAGGAAAGAGCAAGGAGTCTGCTAGGGGAAG
Organism: Eunapius fragilis; assembly: GCA_963681505.1. Taxonomy (NCBI): domain Eukaryota; kingdom Metazoa; phylum Porifera; class Demospongiae; order Spongillida; family Spongillidae; genus Eunapius; species Eunapius fragilis. The sequence goes on along the minus strand of OY811981.1, from coordinate 3,572,791 downwards.
TTAAAGGTTTCTTGGCTTGATTAAATTGCCATGGCAGTTCATAGACCTGTAAAAAGGTTATCACTTCTGCCATCTTACCAGAAAATGCCTCTGCTTGTGTACTGCTATGTCGGGGGTCCACAGCAATTTTTTTTGTGCATTTAGTATTTCTTTCCTCTTGATTCACACCTTTTCACATCGGTTCGCATCTTTTCAATAGTCACAGGTCTGAAGCTGCTATTGCCACTCAAAATTGACGGTGATGAAGAGTGCAATGAACACTATAACTCTTTTTCAAAAATGATGCTAGCAAGGTTGTGGACATATAAAAGGAGATATTGATTTTAGTCTAATATCTATTTAGAAACATGATTGTGCTATAAATATAGTAGCTTTTCCGTCCCTCAATTTTTGCTTCCAAATCCTTCTAATAAGAGAACGCTTCATGTGCATGTACTTATTAATCATAGATTGATGATAACTCCATGCAGTTATCAAACTCAACGTTATAATTTTTGAGCCAGACTTGATACTAAAAGGTGCATGTATTCATGATCCTATGAAATATAAATAATCATTAATTATACGTATGTGATTGCGTTTAGCTAGTGCTATAGAAAATCGCAATGCAGCAGCTCGTCTACTCGTTGTGAATGTATACCAAACCGCTTCTCAAACTTCGGTCCGGTGTTGGAAAGAGCTAGGCCATCACAGACAGATTACAAATTACGACCTTTGAATGTGTTCTATTCTAGATTTAGACATCATCCCAACCCCCTCCCCTCCCCCTCCCCCACATGCACGCGTCCACTACCGTCTGAAGCTATAACTTCACCTGAAAGCTTTTTAGCCTTTGCATTAGCCCCATGGCGTTGTATTGGTATAATGTTTACCCATCGCCGCTGCTGAAGTGGCCTGCACTCTGTCCCATCCCTTTGGCGCTTTCATTGTACCAGCGTAAATTACAGCTACATGTAGCTATCCGGGCCACACCGCAAATTCCGTCATGAAATTCGCTAAATAAATTTAAAAAATCCTGAATGCAATCGTTACTCGTTAGTGCACTATATAGATCAAAGCCTATATATGTCTTTCGAATTCAAACGCATCACTCTATCTCCATGAAAAAAAAAAAAAGAGCTAACCCCAATAATAAAAAGTAACAGGGTTAAACCCTGATTATCAATATGTTATCGTAATGTATTGATTCAGAACTAACGAAATTAGAAGTTGCTATCTAAGCTAGAACTGAGATGTTTCAGTTATTGATGCACAGGTGGCTTTTAATTTGCTGTGTCTCTGCAGTGGCTTTTGTAAGATGCTTTTTGAAGTACTTCTCTATAGATCTCTCTGAGGCTGCCTGGTGCCTGTCTCAACTAAGCCTAAGGTTTGGGGGGTTTGGCCTATGCTCTCTCTCTCTCTCTCTCTCTCTCTCTCTCTCTCTCTCTCTCTCTCTCTCTCTCTCTCTCTCTCTCTCTCTCTCTCTCTCTCTCTCTCTCTCTCTCTCTCTCTCTCTCTCTCTCTCTCTCTCTCTCTCTCTCTCTCTCTCTCTCTCTCTCTCTCTCTCTCTCTCTCTCTCTCTCTCTCTCTCTCTCTCTCTCTCTCTCTCTCTCTCTCTCTCTCTCTCGACATTCAAGTGCTGCTTTCAATGGTGTAAGCTGTACTCGTGGCACTTGTTATAATCGATACAAAACTGACTGGATTCTTACAGTATTCAGCCTGCAAAGTCCGTGCTTGTTGCATCTTTTAGCAAACCAGGGGCGGATCCAGGATTTCAGAAAAGGGGGGGTTGCTAATTAATATTCATGAAGCGGGGGAGGGGGTCTGGGGCGGAGCCCCAGCCGCCAACGCTTTTTTATTATATCATGCGCACAACACTACATAATACTGCCTTGCCGTTTGTTTCCTCGCAGAGCTGCAGTTGTATTACGAATTTCAGCCATCTTTACTTCGCAATAATTCTTAATTGTTACTAGTATATAATAAATTTAGTTGCATAACATGAACAGGAATACAAGATGCAGCAGAATACACTAATCAGAATAAATGCACTAAATAACGAATGCTATTATTAATACATACATACATATCCAGACAAGACACACTGGCTATGAAAGTGACAATGAAGAACTATCCCCCTCCTGAAGGGAACAGCCACATCGTAAGAGGAGGGCTCGGGCATTGGCTCGCACAAGAGTCAAATTAAGGCGGCCATACAAGCTGCAGACAACCTTGGACTTGGGGGAGTTGGTCCTTGTGGCAAGGTATGATGCAAGCCGTGAAAAAGCTTGCATTGCTTCGTAATGATATTTATTCATTACGGGTTTGAAAGGGGGGGTTGCAACCCCCCCCCCCCCCCCCCCCCCCCCCCCCCCCACCCCCCTGGATCCGCCTCTGCAAACATCCAGATTTTTACGCAGCTCGATAGCAATATTCTGTTGCTATGTACGTGACGTCATATTCCAATATTTCTGGGCGTAGGTCTTTTTGTCCTACTTCTCAATGACGGCCGGCCGCCGCAGATTCAGATATAGAACCGCATAACGTCACAATGACATAACGACAGTTTCTTATACGATGGCTACCTTGGAAGAGAGATTCGCAGCAGCTATGGTTTTGGGAGCCGTAGGTGATGCCATGGGCTACAAAAATGGTCAATGGGAATTCTGTACATCAGGGGTCACCATACACTCGGAGGTAAACCAACGCGGGGGAGTGTCAGCGTTGGACCTAACGCGCGCAGAGTTCATGGTGAGCGATGATACCGTCCTGCACATAGCTACTGCCGAGGCCCTGGTCTCTGAGTGGAAGGACATGGAGACGCTCTTTTGCGCCATAGCCCAGCAGTACATCGTGGGATCGAGGGACATGGGGGGGCGGGCACCGGGGCCCACAACCTTAAACGGAATAAGCAAGTTACGACCCACAGAGCGCGGGGGATACCGGATACCATACGATCCAAGGGGAGGTGGGTGTGGTGCGGCCATGAGATCCGCCCCTATCGGACTTCGTTTCTACCGACCCGAGCAGTTGGAAGATCTCGTGGCCGTGGCGGTGGAGTCTGGTCGAATGACACACAACTGCCCAACGGGCTACCTTGGGTCTGTTGCTACAGCACTGTTTGTGTCTTACGCTATTCAGAAGAAACCAATTAACTCGTGGGGGAAGGGCCTCATGGATACATTGCCAGTGGTCTGGAAGTACGTAGAGAAAACGGGAAAGGATGTCCAACGGAACAAGGCGGACTGGAGCTACTTTGAGAAGGGATGGGCCGATTACCTCCGCGAAAGAAATCTTACTGATGGTGCATCAGAACCAAGGTTCCCGGAAATATACGGACCTAAAGAAAGGGACGAATTTTATGAGTCGGTCAGCTATAGCGGTTGGGGAGGAGCCAGCGGTCACGACGCTCCGATGATAGCCTACGATGCCCTCCTTGGCGCGGGAGCTTCGTGGGAAGAACTGTGTTTGCGAGGCGTGCTCCACGGAGGGGACAACGACAGTACGGGGATCATAGCAGGGTCCTGCTGGGGAGCCATGTATGGGTTCGAGGGCGTGCCGGAGGTGAACTACAAGAACCTAGAGTACAGAGATCGACTTATTGCACTGGGCAAAGGTCTCTACGAAGCCACAATGTAGAAACAAAACAACTTGATTAGGCTACTGAGTTACTGACTACCCGGTATTTAGAGAACGTAGATAGATGATTATCAATAACTAGTGTTACTATATATAATTATGATTATCAAAACAGGTGATTGAGTTATAGAATGTACAATCATTTCAGATATGCATAGATTCTATATGAATGTGAATTCAGACAACAGTTTGCTTGCTGAAAATATCAGTTTCAATTTGTGCATGTGTTCCAGATACATGTACTCGGTTCATTAGTTTTAGTATCAATGGACATCTGACTCATGCATCAACTTGCATATAGCGCTGTGCCCCATGCAAATCAATTTCTAAGGAAGAAAATGTAATCAGTGGTGGCACAACCAAATGAGACGATGGAACGTCCAATAAAATCTATCAGTTACAAGAGTATTTTATTCAGTGCAAAAGGCTATGTGAAATTGTCGCATGCATATGGGAATGAACACTACAGAAAAATAACCTGGCATTTTTTTTTCTCCATGACTGAGCCAGCCAGGTCTGCAATGATATAAAGATAAATTCAGATCGGTTAATTCTAGTATTTTCATGGCTCGAGATCTGTCCAAGCAAACTTCAATGTTGTTCAGGGATAGGGTCCACCATGCAAGCAAGGCTCCAGTGCATGATGATAAAATATTGCCTGCCAGCCGATAAGAGGGTAGGAAGAGGAAAAGGTAGGGCAACTTTAATAAGTGCCTTCAGAACAACTTCACAAAACCATAAAACCTTTTGTGTTCCTCATTTTATTACTACTTCCCAATAACATGGAATAAAAGCTATATTACTGCATGCTTCAGTTTTTATCATGTTGACATGGTCCATTGTTTGTACAGTAGGCATGCAAAGTACAGCAATGCATGGTAGTCACAGTCAGCCCTAGCAATCTACTGGATAAAAAGCTTGTAGTATACATTATCAGAATACTGTTCACGTATAGTTTATCTATTCATGACACAGTTCTTCAGTGCTTCAAGTAAATCTTCCGACCTGTAATCCAGAAATGCATTTATATTAAGCTCCTCCAACACCTTGTCCACATTTGAACGATCAACAAAGTTTGCCGATATGGCCAGGGACTTTTCCACGTTGTCAACACGATGAGGGCATCCCGATGGAACAAAGAGTAGTTCTCCAGGCTGAAGAACACACTCCCAAGGGTGTGTGAGGGTCAGAAGAGGGTGCAGCACCAAGTCAGGGGCAGCAAGGTTGACTTTGAAAGTAGCATCAGTAGTGTGGGAATACACGGGGTACAGGCGTGGTACGTCCTCAGGAGGAAAGAGCAACCACCTGGAATTGCGAGCAATATTGTGAAAAGTCATGCACAATACATAATGTATTTGTTCCCACATGTACATGGCGGATTAAACATAGACACATGCAAGTGCACACCAGCACTCACATATACATGTAGCAATCCCTCTGAGCTAACTGCGCTTGCGCAGTATATGGACACACAGCGAGTATTCAAGAACGAATGTGTCGCGTGACTCATTTGTATAGATACATCTATTTTTGTATTTGTAGACAGTTGTACATTCCTTGCTATTGATAACATTGCTGCTCAATCAATACTCGGCGCTTACATAGGCATACATATAAATTCCTAGCACTCACACATGCATATACACATACCAAAACTCACACATGCATATACGCCAACACACAAACAAGAAACACATGCAAACACACACCGGCACATACATACACAGGTTAACATACCAGCAATCACATGCACATATATGTACATGCCAATACAAATGCATACATAGGTAATAAAAATATTATCTGCAAGGAAGTTGTTGGTATATAGGGATGGAAGGGAATGATGGTGTAAAAAAACAAGGAAACAAGGCTTCTGACTGATAAGGAGAAATGAAGTAGACCTTATATTAACACAAACAACCGCACGTCAAAAATCAAACATGTGACATCAAATGAACATGAACTGTATGATAGCAACAATATTCTAAATGATCCAAGCATTAGGAGTCTCATTAGAAGTGGTTCAGTCTTATATGGGAGTTGCTATCGCAACTTCTTATTATGAGCTAAATGTAGGTACACATTGCTACAGTGTGTGTGTGTGCGTGTGTGTGTGTGTGTGTGTGTGTGCATTGGTGTTCCCAAATACATCATGTTCCCACCCACCTTTTCCTCCCTTCAAACAGTGCCATCCAGAAGTTTGATCCAAATGCATCAACATGCAGCTCACTGCACAGGCCCTTAGGAGCAATGAACAGGCTGGGCCAGCTGTCCCGATACAGAGTTCCAGGTGGCGTCTGCTGAAGCAAGTCACCGGCAAAGTATACAGGGAGGGTGAGCTCCTTCATGAGATCAGGACAGTGAAGAGGCAAGCTCCAGTCAAAGAGGTATTTCATGTCTGCTGCAACCCCAGAAATGGGAGTGTGAGGCTGGCTGTGTTGACTTCCCCAAACGTACTTACCTTCTTGAACGGTATCCAGGGAATCAATGAACTCTCGTACAGTGCTGGCACCAGCTGGTTCCAACTTGGCCCATTCCACACTGCTGGGAACCATCCTCTTCAGAGGAGCTACTTTGTCTCCTATGAGCTAGGGCCAAATATAATTGGACCAAGGTTCTTACATTATCAATTTTCAAAATATTCAAAACCATTAAGTAAAATGAACAGGTACTGTCAAAACATGAAACAGGATGATGTTCATTTCATTTGAAGCTTTGGAATGAGGACTATATATATATAAATTGTTGAGCTTCCAGGCCACCATCGTTGCACTATAAATATAGTCTTCAACTTGGTCTCCTTTTGCAGCACACCTTAGCATGCAAATAGGATTTATCAAAGTACGAAGGACCATTAAGTACATCTTCTAATAGATATATAATTTTATACAAAGAACAAAACAGGCAACATTTGGCATATCATTTAGATAATTTTATAAAGAAAGAAACTTCTCTATCTCTATTAGTTGATTTGCCTTTTACTTTTAGTAAGAACTCTTGTAAGGTTTGGTTGTTCTTGGCCACATTATAGAGGGTTACACATTCTATTACTACATACATTTATCATGCCAAGATGGAGTGCATGTATCTGCAAACCAGTACAAATTAATAAAAAGAATTTTTTTCTATGCATATCATTTCTTTGCTAGGTAAATCTGCCAACATTCCACTATTGTTCCATTTTAAACAGAACAACATATTCAGATGCAGCTGACAGCAATTTTGATTAGGGCAATTTATTGTTGTACATGTATATCTTTGAATACCAACTACAGTGTAATATTGTATTACAATTTAAAGACATTGAAAGTGGTGCAGTGTAAAATAAATAGGCAATTGCTGTGGACTATAAATTACCAGATGTGATATGTGGGACACTTGTGGAACAAACATGCATTGAATGAAAAGTTCACTGCCAGGATACAACTCAGTGACGGATAGTTCAAATTTTCATGCATAATTATCATTTGCCAGATAGAGAAACATTGCAGTTCACAGAAAATTCTTGAAAAAAAAAAACTTGAAACACTACCCACAAGGTGATTATGCTGGACATTGTCCCATATTATCTCTTGTGCAGTAATGATGTACTAGCAGTTTGGAACACATCAAATGTATAAATCTAAGTGCATGCATGCATGTGTAATGAGACAATTAGCACGTCCACAAACTGCAAGAAAATATCATTAAAATAGCAATTACAATATTGCATGCATTATAGTGTTTGCCATTAAAAAGGGACCACAGAACAACAATAAGTTCAAACAATGCCCGCATATCACAATGTGAGGATGGCAACACTTTGCAAGACCAGTCTAAAATGCATTGTAAGGGCACCAGGCATAGCAAATCAATTCCCAAGGCAATTACAACCACCACATGCGAAAATGCAGGATTCCAACCCTCTTGGACACACTGCACACTGAAACGGCTTACATAATACACAGATACATAAATAATCACAGTGCATGAACAAAACCATAATTGTATAATTACATATTTTAATTCCAGCGATTTAAAATGTGAAGTGAAATGCAGAGGACAGGCGTTGGGTCAGTTGTCTGTTACCTTTTTGATGTGATCAAAAGTCCAAGGCACAGTGGTGATGCAATCGACTAGACCTGTGATGATCACAGGGGTATGGGTGCAGGCATAGCGTGCAAAGAACTCGTCACAGCTTAACCCGTCAAAACACCTCCTCTCTACCTGTTGAAAGGTTTCGATCACGAGGTACAACAAATGCATTACACAGTAAGCACTGCACCTTGGTGGGTGTCGGCATCGTCATGACCACACCCCTCGGAACACGCTCCATCTCTTCCACACACCACTGCGCTCTTTCTTCCATGTTGGCTTGCCTCAGCAAGACATGCAGCAGCCACTGAGCCTCCCTGACATCCGGCGAACAAGTCAACTCATCCCCATGGGAAAACACCTTCAAATCCTCGCAGGACACCACCCCGTCCTCGAGGGATAGAACAACTGGGCCGTCGGAGGACCACGCCTCCACATCCTCGTGGGATAACACCTTTGGGGGATCATGGGACCGCGCCTCCTTGCCACCCTTGAGCATTGCGCGTACCGCCCGCTCGCAGTACTCCACCCCCTCCCTGTAGCGTCCCAACTTTTGACAGCACGAGGACAGTGATAGATGCACGCCTGGTTGAGGCCGCCTGATGGCTTCCCTCTGCAAAAAGTTGTAGCGATGCCTTAGGAGGCATTGTGCCTGTGGTAGCCTGGATGAGGAAGGGGAGAGTGAGGGAGCCATTGAGTGAGACACTTGTCTCTCTCCCACCAAAGTTGACTTATAACTTCGTAATTACAAAACTATGTCAGTCTGGAGGGAGGGGGGGGGGGGGGGGGTGAGAGGCTTGCAACGAACCTTAACAGTGTACACGGTTAGAGGACACACCATACCAATAAGAAAGCAATACCAGAATGAGTGCACGATGGGGAATATATTACAATGATATGCAAAGATGAGAGCAGGCTGGAAGGAGCAGTAACAAGAGCACCATAATTAGGGGAGGGGACAGTAAGCACGGCTAGCAGTATCGGACATGAAAATAAAAATTCATTTTGAAGCAGCAAAGCCAAAAGATAACGCACAGTACAATCGACCCCTGTGGATGCATAAAATGGCGCTGTATGCATTATTGAGTAGCAGTTCATTTCAACAGCCCACACACTCCTAGAGAAAGGAAATTACCATTAAAAGTATATTGTAATGAATATATGAGTTGGCATCTAAAGGTGCACATAAAACACTAATTCATCACAAAACCAACTCAGTTGTATAATTAGATATACAGATCTAAGTGAGGAATCCCCGCAGTTTTATTGCCATTCCTTTATTTTCAAGCCTCCAGCTCTTTAATAGTTGGCCCGCATGCACACACACACACACACACCTTCACAATCATAAGCAGCAATCATGTACACTCCATTCAGCCCTAAGATCCTCACCTATTTCTCCCCCTAGATCATGCATGTCACCTCCTTACACCAGCTAGTCATTGTACAAGTGACGTGAATGGCTTGGGCCCTTCAATACAGCCTGACATAGCACATCAAACAGGTCATATTTAGCATTACCATGGTTACCTTTAAATAGCAAAGCCAACACGTGATTTCCCTGCAAACGTAGGTATGTGGTCTTATGCTTTTTAAGTGTGCGTAACTATATCATTTATCATGTGACATCACATGACCATTTCAGGGTACCCTAACCCTAACTCTCTAAAGTATCTATAGTACCCCAATGCGCGTTGACCCGGGGCCCACAATACCGTTATTTATGCTCTGGGCTTACAAGCACCCACTCCAGGGATGCAGCACATTGACACCTCAGTTACCACCTTGCTATGCAATAGAGTAGGGTGTTTGGGTTCGAGGACAGCTTCGTAATCTCAGTCCTTGCGTTTGATGCGCTGTCTCGCGTCAGTTTCCACCATTTAGCGAGGAACGGGTTGGCCAAAAGTGATGGATCGCATTCGGTAAGTTTCAACTCCGTCGAAGATAGAAACTCTTTCTCTTCAAGTGGTTGCATCCCATCAGACACGTGTAAAGTGCCCGTATCCGTAACGTCGCCATATCGGACGCGCTTACTTGGAGGGGGCCACTCAGCTATGAATTCCACAGCTGGTTCAGTTTCCATTTCCCACGATGCTATCAATGCAATGCATGCCGCGGCTAACGGCTTGGTTGTCAAATTTCGTACGAGTCGCGGTTAATTAGTTCTATTGCATTACGGCATAAATCGTAAACAATAATTATGAACATGACCTGATTTAGTTACCATCGAATCACTCACTACTAACCCAGTGTCACCATAGATTATAGAATACATGTGTAATGTATTCTATAATCTATGGTGTCACAAAGAGTCCGGGGTTAGGAAAGCTGGAAAGTCAAATGTTTCCTTCTTTGTTGGGGGCAATCTTCCATTGCTAATAAAAATTAAGCTCGCCTCCTTGCTGTCTCTGCTCCTCATGCTGCTTCCTGATATCTGCGGATAACCTCTGTTAGTTATGGCCTACAATGTATGTTTTATTGTATTTCTTTGTATTGTTCATAATACTATTAGCATGGCATTGTATTGATACGGTTAAAGGTAACCATACAATCTGCAGCTGTACTATATCTATATTGGAATAGTTGCAAAAGGGGGTTCAGTCTATATGACTCAGATGAGCTTTAAATACACTGATGGAGGATGCAGATACCACTGAGGTTGAGCAGAGTTTCAAATAGGTATGACATGTTAAGAAAAAAAAGTTTAGACAAAAATTATAGTACGATATTGACCTGGACTTAAGTTTATTAGATATGGATATGTTAATTTCACGTGAGTATAAAATTGTCAAGCTGTTTACTGAACCATTCATCTGATGCCACATATCATCCCGTACAAATACAATAACGTTGCCAGTGATTAAATGACCTTAGGTACATTTCAAGTGCAGTTGCAATATGCACAATGTCATGCAATTCTATGGTTGCACTACACAGTTGAGCTTCCCCTCGACTCCTTAGCAACATTATCACTAGAAATTGAAGATGCTTTGTTCAATTCATTGTTAGGGAAAAGCAGATTGCACCAGAGCAAGCTATAGGCTATGAGCTATATCTGCTACCAACGCTACTGCCTGTTTGACAGCTTTATACCAAGGGTTTGGCTCTGGAACCAGCATGCAGTGGCGTCGAGTTGACAGAGTTCTTTTAACACTGAGTTCAATGTACCAGAAAGTGCACCATCATTCAAAAATTACCAAGCATGATGTAACACTCAATTGAGCACAACCAGTGTCATCTCTAACAGAAAACAACCAAGGCTGTACTTCCTGTTTTGAGAAAAGTATCCCCAGTGCATGCCATAGGATAGATTGCTGGCCATAACACCATAAAGTCCAATCAAGCCTTGTTGAGTGTGGCTTGCCTTGAAACAAGTCAACAAATCATTTCTATGTTCAATGCAACTAGTTCTTCATCAGACCAATGGCCATCTTAGTTGATGGGCAATCGTTAAACCTCATAAGGGACAGGTTCATCTGACCGTAAATCTCCATAATTATCTTACCGGCAGCACTGGATGATTGAAAGGCGAGATGGGAAGGCATTTGGGAACACAGGTTTTTACAGTGAGGGGAAATGCTAACCCGCACCACTTTGAGTACTTGGAATAATTATGATTATTATTACAGCAAATGAGGAAGGCTCACCAGTCTGTGCTACCTGAAAAGAACAAAGCCAAAGACGTTTAGAAATTTGCAAGTGAAACTGCTATTGCACTTCCACTTGAGAGAGCCAACAGCAGTCTCTGCTCCACATGCTTCAGCATGACTTTCGGCCTAGCACTTTCACGACATGAATGGTGAGCTGTAGCTAAATCATCATGAAGATACTTGACAGGGACCATGTCTCTGAAATGATAGGATGGAGAGCGAATCACTCTATTCTACCCCAGAATTGGGTGCCAAATGGGTCCCAGAGCTTAGGATGTTAGTTATAGCAACATCAAGCCTATACAGCAGTAGCTCAGGGATGTGAAGATGGCACTGATCCAATATTGTTTAGGGAGAAGCATTATTAAGTGCATTACTGAGGTCAACATTTGATTGTCACTAACTTTATCAATTTTTATTAATGCAAGTCAATGATGAGTGGATCATACTTGCAGTATCTCAGGGGCAAGCAATTCAAAACTTGTAATTCTGCAGCCTTCTCTTTGACAAGTGTATCTGAAGTCTTCTGTTTGACAAATGCACACAGGCATTTTCTGATTTTTCCACTGACACACATTTCCATATGGATATCTGCTGGGTGTGTGTTGTTACTCAGGGCCAGGTCCATGCCACTGCCCACTTCACTCTACTAATCTATCACTAGCCATGGATTAAATGAAATAAAATTATAACAGAGCGGCACTAAAACATTCTATACAACAGCTAGAGCTTGACCTCCAGATCAGTTTAGCATGCAGGTTTTTGCTTGAGGATGTATGCTTCTCCAAATGAGGAAAAGGACTGCTGAGAAGCCATATGCATGTGAAAATTCTATCGCGAATTCCATTGTGATGTCTGGTTAGATCATTGTTCTTTTTAACTGTCTATTGTCCAGTGTCCTGTCTATCCATTCAATCCGACTTTACCAAATTATTTGCCCTTACATTAGTTTGCTCCAATCCAAAGGCTTGTCTTGCATGCAGTAAGCCAATGATATCGATATCACAGCTTTGATGTATATGTACGGAGTGTCCATGAAAGAATGCAACGCTTTTAAATCACTATAGCTCAAGATTCAAATTAATTAACTCCTTTATTTCTTTAACATAAGCTGCAGTAGTTACTAGTTAGCCGCATACTAACAATCCGATTTAATTAAGCGGTTAAGCAATTGTCAAAACCCTTATAAATCAAAACATCTATTATCAGAGTCATTCATCATTACGGTTAGAGATAATTAATTTTAATACTACCAATAAGTAACGCAAGATCTGAACATGCGGTGGAACAGCACTGATTTCAAGTTACTAAGCTCAATATTTAAAACCAAAAATTTTCTTAGGTTCAAACTGTTATGGAATGACTAATTTTAATAATCACCACGAATTGATAATGGTGAGTTATTAAGAATTAAAATTGCAGTGGTCGTTTAGCTTGTTCAAGTTTGATTTGTTGTTTTGAATATTAACTAGTAAAACGCTAATCAAATTTGATACTTTTTCAAATTTTCATCAAGGTTATTCTGCAGTTTATAAATCATGTTGCTAATTAAAAGTTGTCGTACGTTATTGTGTCAAATTAAATAATTTCAAACTATTTGATTTAATGTTTTGAACTGTTAAAGATCTAATGACGTTGACTAAACGTGGTTATTGGGAATTGACCCGGTCGTGAAATCATAACTCGCGTCCCAAGAAATGGACAGTTAAGCTCTTTGTTGCTATCGAACCAGAAGGCAAAGACGATCATTTTTATGTTTTCTTCCAGTCTTCAACACAAAAAGCTCGTGTTGATCTCGTACCCAGACCAATTCTTCTCCGTCGTCGTCGTCTTCTTCTCCGGAGAGTATAGGAAGGAACGGTTTTAAAGAGCGCAAATTATATCAATCGCTTTAGAATCTCCTGGAAGAATATCTTCAGGTATCAGCTCAGCATGAAACTGGTATGCGTAATCATCACGTAATATGGATTAAAGCGTTTCCATGGCAACATTCAGTGTTATGTACAGGTGCATGGGATTTCATTTGGTCGCAGTTTTATTCACCACTGTTGGCTAGCGAAGTTATTTTTTGTCAAAATGCCTTCACGTCTAACAAAAGGGGAGAGTTAAACGACGAGAGGAATACCTCCAAAATCGAGACGACGAGTTAGAGTCCTCCCACGTTCGGTACAATGTTGATCCTGAAAAAAAAGCGGACGTCTGCTCGTGACGGTAATTGCAGTGGGCGCGGGGGACTGCATAAGTGCCCGATCTTCAATTAAAGAGGCTACTATAACTTGTCAGCATGCACTTATCAGTATTCGCAGATGTCATCCACAATAAATTTAAAATAATAATAGAGGAAACAAATAAAGAAAAAACATTCTCTATAACGAATGGGATATAGGAATTGGAGGCAAAGATGGTGTAAAAGGAAGGAACAAGGTTTTGGGAAAAGAAAAATGAGACAAAAAATCCTATATTTCGCATGTGTAAATGTAATATAGAACCAAAAGAAGTACTATATAATAATAGGCGTTTTGTCCAATCCTATATCCCACCAAATTTCTAGTTATAGAATGATTTACTTTACTTGTTGTACATTTATAAATTCATTTAGATTGTATATGCATAGGGTAGCCATTTGATAATAAGCATATATAATTATTTCATTGTGCAGTTAGTGTAGCACCCTAAAGGAATATAGTCTGAGTGCCCGATTATTTTACCATGTACTAGTCGACGATTCGGGTATAAAACCAGTTATAAGTCTTGTACACACAACAACAGGTTGTTCCAGACACATATACACATAGCGCTCCTTTCTGACTTGGTTAAGCAGTGAAAGTTCCATATCCCAATGACACAATCACCATGGTCCCCAGAACCATCAACACAAATGTCACAAGTAGCAGCAGTCCACATATGAACGAGATATAGTGACCCTTGTAAGGGTGGTCTTGGACAAGGAAAGGATGATACTCATTTTTTGACTGCTGGTGGAACGATGAAACATTTTAGCACATAGACATGAAATATAATGTATACTGTACATTTTATATAATACTGCAAATGGTTTCTAAGTAGGCCTAAGCAACATTGCATGCTGTTGGTTAAGGAGAGGACTGAGGGGGGAAGTTGGAGGGGAGATGGAGGAATTCGCATATTATAATTTGATTGCTGACTCACTGTTTCATTATGCAGCTTGCTGTGGCCTGCAGAAATAAATAAAAATTGTCAGCATTGGTATACGGTCAAATTTTCATCATGCATATATATTACATATGGATAAGTAATTTCCAGGTGGAATGATATCCTGAAAAAAAGCTCTAGGAGCATTCACTGAATGCAGTGGTGATTGTGCATGATACGTTGTTCCTCCGGTACAATGTATAATTATGTCAGTATGGCTATATATAGATATACCTCAACTTTATTTTTTTGTATACGAAATGTGTAGCTATGTAGCTGTATGGATCACTAGCCCGACTAGTATTTATGGCCCATGACATTATAATTGTATTGCTGAGTCTGCTGGCAAGAGATCTGTATATGGCAGAGTGAGGGGTATAAGCTGTTTCGTAGCAAAATATTCAGTACGAAACTAGGTCTGAGGAGATACAATAGTCATTGTAATTACATATATTGCATTGAGGTTTAGTATCACAAATAAAACCTTTGGTTGCATATGCAAAACGTTTAAACGTTTGAAATCGCGCGAGCGCAAAACCATTCAGTTTCGAAATCCTGCATCAGTAGTACAGTATAGGTATTGATTACACAAATCGCTGACACTGCTGACCCTCCCCCACACGCACCAACTTCCCTCACCATAAACTTTCTTTATTTTTGCTTGGTTCACAACCCCTTACCTTATATAGATCACCTTTTCACGCTCCCTCCCTCCTCTCACTCTTGCACACGCACACACATACATGCACGCACGCACGCAGGCAAACAAGCACGCGCACACACACGCAAACATGCACGCGCACGCACGCACGCACGCACGCACGTACACGCACACACGCACACGCACACACACACACACACACACACACACACACATGCACACATGACACACGTACTTAGTGTCACTGTTTTTATCGAGTTTCTCCCCCCTCTCATATTGAATACAGTAAGCTAATCCACATGCATTCATGCAGCCTATGGCGTATTCATTTTTATCGAAGGCCCACAGCATACTGTACAGCTCCATTGAATATATGATCGTCATGGAACTTTAAAGCACTACAGCCGCATTAAATACGTACATGCAATGATAGCTTACCGTGTGCCATGTCGCTCTGCTTGGGAATCCAACTACAAGTGGCAAGGGGGAAACAAGAGCCAAGAGAGAACACGAAATGGAGGAAGCTGCTGCACGAACAGCACCGGAAATGAGTACGCAACCCCCGTGCAGTGTATACACGGCTTAAATAAACAACTTTTCGCCACCCAATAAACACTCAGGCCTTTCACGTTCCGATCATATGCGTAGATATTGAGGCTTTAGGGCTTATATATACAGTATGTACTGATGTACCCATTGCATATAGCCATTTGTTTTGGAAGTGTTCTTGATCCAGCTGCAGGCGGATTTCCAGGTAGGGTTTTTTTAATTTTATTTTTAAGCGCGTGGAATCGTTTTGTATCACAGAGAATTAATCACATCAGATTTTAATTTCTGTGTAAGATATCACGCAATGATCTTTCTGAGAATTTAAAATCCTCTGTAAAATCCGGACTTGATTTTCCGTTTTTTTCCCCTGTGTTCACAGAGCGAGTAATTCCGAGTCGTCTTTGGTGGCCATAAGTGAGAAAGCATCTGACCAAGGCTATGCATGAAGCATGAGTTATTTTGTCCAAATACGATGGCTCTGTGAATGCAGCACATTGTAATTGTATGGCAGCCGGCGTAAGTACGTAATACTAATTTGTGTGTATCATATATTCACAATGCACTTGCAATTGCCACAGATTAGGTGAAGTGTGTAGCCATGTTGCTGCTATACTGTTTATTGCACTTGTCACTGGCAGTAATAGTAGTGGTCAATGCACACTGGACCCCTGTCTTCATGTTGCAAAACTTCAACTTAGTTAATTCATTCCCACTATATACATATACTGATCATCAATTACATTAAAACATTATAGGTGTATGACTTGATATAATGTTGAGTTAGAAATTACTCTTAAGTACACACTTGCTACTTGGGTCGAGATATCTGGCCTACGTCATCAACAGGCGAGCTCAAACTCATACAGCGTGTACGCGTAAAGCGGCGACCTAATTGGAATCTTCGGTGTATGATAACGTAATCAATGTCAGCGCAAAGTAGACAATTAGATGTGTAGATTCCCAGCAAAACAGTACCCTGTGAACATATATGCATTTAAACCCGCCCAGCAGCTGTGTGAAGGCTGGCAATATATGGTTCGAGTCCTCTTTGTTTTGTGGCGGAACCAGAAGCAGCTATAGGATTACAGGCGACGCCATCAGTTTTTAGAGTATATGTAAAAATATACAGTAGCCAAACGTATCTATTTACACCCAGGATATATAGTAAAGCGGTTGTAATAGTCTTTGTTCACCCTTTCTAACCTTATACCATGCATGGATTGCAAAGGGAATATCACAATTGTTTCCCCTACGACAACACTTACTGTGCCTGGTGAGCACAATCCATAGCTATCAATCAAGCCGATGGAAACAACTTGTAACAAACTTACATAAAACGTTTCAGCTCTTAGAGGTAATCGTAGACAGAAACTGACGTTAGTCCTATGCCACATGCTACAAATGTCCCACATCTGTGAAGGCTCTACATTCTGGGCCATCCTCGTCTAAATGAGTGCATGCACTGTTGACAGGTTACAATGTTATATAGTCTACACAGTTGCGAGGCTACCGCCTGGTTTCATCGTTTGCAGCAGCCACTCAGAGCTGAACATGTACGTTGGAAAGATTACTGATACATGCATGGCCTGCGAGCTGGAGAGCTAGATAAATTAGTACACATCCGTTTGTGGTTTTTCTTTGGAACAGTGTGCTGTGTACCACTTGCATGCAGGGCTCTTCAATGGAAGCAATACGAAAGTTATTTCTCAATTCTACATACATGTACTCATATTGCTTCCATTGAAGAGCCCTGTATGCGGTATACAGTTCCAAAGAAAAACCACAGACGGATGTGTACTAATTTATCTATACATGGCCTGCATGCCAGCTGTCCAGCTGGCAGGCCATGTATCTGCATGTAATCTTTACCAACGTATTACACTTATATGTTCAGCTCTGAGTGGCTGCTGCAAACGATGAAACCAGGTGGTAGCCTCGCAACTGTGTGAGACTATGTAACATCATAGTTATTGCATGGGCGGGCACAAAAGGGCCTTCCGCACTTCAAGGGATAACATGCAACATACATGTATGTAGGTGGGGAATTTGATCGGTTAAAATGACCCAGGGTGGGGGATTTGACAACCCGCAATTGTCAAATTCCACCTTCGCCCCACCCGTGCCTGCAACTGGGAACAGCAGTTAGGGGGGAGGACCTTTATGTCATACTACTGCTAGCGATAGCGATAATCTGGGTCTGTACTTGTGTTCGAGCCCGGACTTGATCATGATTTAGTACCCATGCCCCGTAATTTTATTTTTGTGTTGTAGCTGAACTTTATAGGTTTAGTTTTAGGTTTAGTGTATCTTTGGAAAGGTTGCATGTAAAGGAACATTTTTAAAAATATGTTATCATCCACGCCAAAATCTCGTTAATCACGTTAATCGATGAAGCCATAGACGTTTTACTGAAGTGTTGGTCAAATATTAATATGGCCATTGGATAAAAGCAGGCGTAGGTCCTTTTGATTTGAATGGGTCCAACCAGAGATAATATATTATCTCTGGTCCAACCCTCCCCGCCTTTCATTCGATTGTGTGGCTGGGTACGAGGCTGACCACGCCCGCTAACTGGGTGTGTGACATCAACATTCCGATCTCAGGACAACGCAACTCCGATGGACAGTAAGCTTGGTGCTAGTGTAGCTAGTGATAGCGGTAGAAAGTCCTGGTAGTATGTTAGTGTTGTCTGGTCGGCGAAACGTACCATCGGATTTTGATCCCGACCACCGCTAGTAGGGGAAGCTAGGAAGTTTTTGTACGGTAGTTACGTCCTCTTAATCCTTGTGATGAACCAATTAGACTTTTAAACCATTAAAGTATTGCCAGGTAACGTCCGCGACGTATTTGCGCAAATTGGCCTATCCGTTAGCATAACAGTATTACTAGGTATGACATAGTTATGCTCCCCCCCCCCACCCCGTGACACTTCTGCCTCATATTTCAGGAGCCCCAGCAGGATCGGGTGAAGGAGCCGCAGACAAGGCTCGCAAAAAGGTAAGGCGGGCTTTGAACGTCTGTCGTGTACGTCATGCGTATGCTGGTGCATTGCGAACCCAGCGGTGGGTGTGCCACGTCACCTAGCTGGAAGAAAACGGAGTGCGGAGGGTGATATTTTAGCTCATGCCACTCAAATTGTGGTTACATTCCAGAGGTTCATTCCTCGGTCTATTGAATATTATCTGCACGTTTACCGGTTTAACGTTCTTATGGTTGGGCTGTTGTCCATGCAGCCCACCTGATGTGGCTGTTTACGGGAAGGCCAAAGGCCAATGTCTTCAATAGCTTTTTTTTTCAGGTAAATAATGCAGACCTCTGTAGAATGGCTATACGTTAAAGCTATCTGCTAACAGATTTCTGTAACTACACACATACACACGCATACACACAAACACCATATACAAACACACACAAACACATACAAAATTACCACACACACACACACACACACACACACACACACACACACACCTGCATGCATACAATGCATGTATTTATTCACATGTTTAAAAAAAAATGAAAATAGTTATGTGAGGTTCATTGTATTTTCTGCTTTAAACATTTATAATCGATATTCAAAACTCTGTATAACACCTCCCTGTTGTGTGGACTCTGAGGTGGAATTTATGCTCATGTTGGGATGGTTAGGTGTGCTGAAAATGTTACTAATGTTCTCATGGATTCCTCATTAGTGTACATTTTCATCAATGATAATATGTATATACTTGCCCATACCATGTAACCATGTGCATGCATAATTCTTATTCTTGTATCTTATCTGCTAAATCTCAAACATAATGAAAACCACAATGGACCCTTTGCATGAAATATCAGAAGTTGCAATGAACGTCATGTCTGGAGGAAAAACCACAATGGTTGCCTAGTGATAGTGTATCCAATTCGTGAACTTGCCTTCCAGTAAATGGCTACAGTCGCATCCCCAGTTGACTAGTCTGCTTCAAATATCAATTAGTCAACCCAGACCTTCCCTCAAATGGCCCTATTGGATTCAAGCTTTCCTCTATCACAGCCTTGTATACTACCAGAGTCAAACCTCCCATGATTGTCGCCAAGTAAACCCAACTTTTGGATCTGTCGTCAGTGGATATGGTTATAGACATCCAGCTTAACGTTGTGATGATAGTGATAGATATCAGTACTGGCCCTCTGGCATCACGAAAACAAAAAAGGAATGCAAATAATTATTTTAGAAAATGTTATCACTAGGCTGGTTTTTTCCTCTGCTCATGACTCTTATCGTGACTTCCAATCTTTCATGCAATGGTCTCTGTATCAACTGCCTTATCTCTAAACAGCCAATATCAGTGTAAAGGATTCTATATCGTCCCACTAAGAAAGAATGCATATCTTTAAAATGTGACATGTAATGATCCCCAGACCCACATAACCAGATTCATCTTTATTAGGCACAAGTAATGCATATATGTGTTATTTGCTGGTTTCCTTCCATAGGAGGACACACTGGTCAGAAACGCACTCCATCGTGTAGCATATCGTAAACATTACTCGTGTGCTGCCAGGACAGGAGAGGTTATATTCATCACGATCCTGATACTTTCACTACTTGGCATCATCCTTGGAAATGTGCTGCCATGCAGTAAATCCGACACATGCTAGAAACAGCACTAAAAGTCCTCTCTTCCAAAACTCTAAATGTACATTGTAATAAATTCACAGTATATTGAGGAAAAGTATTTATAATCATGAAGACTAATTTTATTCTTTGTACAAAACAACTTCTTATACAAGTTTAGGATCTGATTATTTTGTACTCCGGATGTGACATCACATAGTAATGCTCATTTGCATGTTACGAAGTAGTCCGTTGTCTCTAGCTTTTATTGTGGGCACACATGCATTGCGAACACTTATGCAACCACGCAAAAAAAAAAAGAAAAAAATAGAGTAGCCCTAAAAGCTGGGGGGGGAGGGGTGTCCAAGCCACCCCCTTGCCTACGGGCAGGCACTGACATTTTTGTACCCCGCAGCTGTAGCTCTCGTACCTTACAAGCTAGAAATAAAACATACTAGGTAGTACATGTACATAACTATGCAATAAAGTCGCTGACCCATATTGGTGTGGGATGCTCAGGAAGTAGAAAATCAGTTTTTTTTGTACAATGGCCACCCTATATAGCAGTATATCGGCCTCAGTATATAACCTCCGGTACTTGCAATTCAACAATAAGGGTTCGAGGCTCCCCAATACTATTGTTGAGGCACCTATATTATAGACTATACCTCAGCAGCACTGAATTGCAGCTCAGCACCAAGTTCAATACTATGCCATTGACATCCGATCTTAAGTTGGATTTTACACACATTGACATTGCACTATCCATAGATATTAGAGTATGTTCATGGCGGAGGACCAGAACGACAGCTCATCTGCCTCTCCCTCAACAGGTTCTGATGCCGCACAATCTCATGCACGTTTCTGAACAATATTATACGCAGTGAGATGCTGCAACGTATTTTAAATGGTGATGAATGATAGTCTCGAAGCCGTTACCGAAATTGTGAATTACATGTTCTGAATCTACATACATGTATTTCCATGTATGTACTGATTTCAAGGTATTTTTGCCGCATTTCGCATTCGGTTTCCATTTTTGAATCAGTATCAGGCATAATATTACGCCAAAGGCAAAAACTTCTAGGCCTAAAAACCAATTCAATTAGTTGTTCTGGCCTCATTGCACGGAGCCCAGCTCTTTAACGCCTCTAGAGACGGAATGATGAGACAACGCCAGTAATTCATAATCACATTTCTACTGAGTGAGTGATAATGACCTACGCAATCCTATTGGATTGCATTCCATCACGCTTTACGCGCACCCGTTGCCTTCATAGACGTAAATAAAATGGGGGACAGCATCTATGACGTCTATTGCAATGTGACAGTCAAATTAAGCGAAAATCATGCACGAGTAGAAAGGTTTTTCTGTCTACTATATTGGGATAAAGTTTTATCTGATTTTAAATTCTTAAGAGCCTCAATATTTTAGACACAATTCGGTACCGCGTGGATTTTTTTTTTACTGTAGTCCGTTTCTATGGGATTTGAGGCATGCATCTATACCAACTTTCCGCTTTTTTCTGTATTCCGTTCTCTGCAATTACATTTTACTCTTTTTACATGGCATGCGGTATCAAAAAAACAATGAATAAATGAATAATTGAAGTATCCCGTCGTAGAAAATAGATATTTCAAAAGAGTACTACAACTGCACCGTCAAAGAGATAATGACTATTTCCAGTGAGAACTCGAGAATCGCTTAAATCTAGTTTTCAATTGCTACCACATAAGCTATACGTAAACAGAGTTAAAATGTTAGAATAGTGCAGTTTGAGAACGGAACACAGAAAGAAAATGCGGAATGTTGTTATGGATGCTTCAAATCCCATAGAAACAGCTAGATTGAAGAAATTAACCCAGTACCGAATCAAGTCCAAAATATTGAATTTAAATAATGAACCTTTTTTTTTTTATTTGATGCTTTAAACGGTGATAAAGTGATGTATTTCAATATCGTAGTCTATCTAAAAGCTGCCTACTATACAGGGACCATCCATTCGGTAGCGTAGCCGACGAATTTTTTCCCGGAGTTATGCAACATTTACATATGACGTGTTGATATAGGTGAATATCTGGTGCGTGATTACGTGCTAACCATATGCAGCCGGGTTGGTCATGCGAGCTGGTGAAAATTATTACACGATCAGCCATGTTTACTTATTTACTGGTTGAAAAGGTTATATTAGCGTCCAAAACAAATCAATGGTCAGTTGCCTATCTTAGACTACTGGTTATTATAGTGGGGGCAGCATCGAGGAAGTATATTGGAATGGACGGTCAAACTAATTATAAGTGGCAACTTTAGCCGGTATATATATTAGAATGATGTTATGTAATATATCACACTATATGAGTTATTCACTAGGCGTTTTATCAGTAACTCCTCGTCTACTGTTGAGTAACGGAACTCATGCCCTTCTGGTTAGAGCTCGCCTCTTTGTCTATGGCCTCATTGGTCACTGGAGGAGTGGTCATACTTATCCTTCTAAGCCTATCGCCTATCACTTCAGCTGGCTTCAAAAATAGCACGAAAGATGTATCGGACCAGTACTACACCCAAATCACGCCCGCCGATTACGCATTCTATATCTGGAATGTCATCATCCTTATGCAAGTATTATGGTTGTGCTACGCGTGGTCGTTCGCCTGTCGGACCAAAGCTAAAAGGACCATTGCCGTCGGCGTGTACTGGCTGTATGCTTTGGCTAATGCCTCGAGCGCCGCGTGGTTATATCTGTGGGGAAATTACTACATAGGAGGTGCACTGGTGCTTCATGTCGCCATCAATGTTTTCCTTTACGCGTCGCTGGGTCTACTGTGCTTTCACTTTCACCGCCGCTGTTCGTCTGACGTCACTGAACCTTCGAGGGTGGACTATTGGCTTACGTGGACATTTGCCGTAAACGGGATCGGATTCTATGCTACGTGGACGACAGCCTTGTCCTTTGCCAACGTTTCGGCTGTACTGCAATATTTTGCGGGGTTAAGCGCCACAAATAGCGGCACAGTATCATTAGTGCTCCTCACCGTTACCATAGTGACTTACTTCGTTCTAGAGAACACCATCTTCGATCGTTTCGCACGTTACGTCATCTGCGTGTATCCAGTTGTAATTTGGTGGTTGATTGCTGTGCTGGGAGCACATTGGTCCCAAGACAACCGAGGAAGAAATGCCATCTACACCCTCGTGCTGTTAATTGTGGTCATCGCGCTAGCTGCTGTGCGCATTGCTCTTATTGTCACATTCACTATCTGGCGCCCTGCTATGGCTACGCAGGGCACAAGACTGGCGAACATCGAAGAGGACAGACGAGAATTGATCGATTTAGTTGAGGAAACGGAACGAAACGGAACTGAAAACCTATCCGAACTGTAAGTGGTAGGGTATGTATATATAATGCCCATCTGGATGTCTAGAGCTATAGCTCGGTTTTAGGTTTTGCTTGTCATTGTATAGACCTTTTTCATGTGTCACAAGATAATTAACTAGATCACGTGAAACACCGGTGGCGGCCATCTTGGTGCACAGGTACTAATGTATTGTGTGCAGTAATTTGGTGTTTCAAGTGTTCTGAGGTTGATAAAGAATAAAGATCTCTCGTTCCATCGAATATCTGCTATTATTAACCACATTGGAGGAGAACGTGAACGCGAGCTCAGCCAAAGACGAAGAGACTGACGCTGCCTCGATGCTCTTTCAAGACAAGGCATAATAAAGACGACGCTAGCGAATATTGAGTGCCTTTCAATCCGGAGAGCCAGCTGGCTACACTGTATAAAAAATTCAACCAAGATTGGTTATACCGACTCTACAACTTGGTCACTGTAAAAGGATGCGAACGGCTTTAAAGCAGACGTACGTAGTTATGACACCTGATATCAGCTATGAGCGTATATTGGATATGGCGTCGCTTTGTTGTGCACACACACACACACACACACACACACACACACACACACACACACACACACACACACACACACACACACACACACACACACACACACACACACACACACACCCATTTGATGCTTGTATATGTTTATGTGCCAATACTGACTGCCGAAAGCGGAGCGAGAACACATGCATGTACGAAAGGCTACCCAGAAGTTGGCCAGAACCCATTATGCACTCCGATCTTGTAGCTTATAGACACGTAGTACATGTTCGCTAGGAACACTTTCGTTGGTCTCTTCTATACATATACATGCATGCAGGTGATCTCCCCATTCATATGTATCTTACTCTTTGCCACGTTTCTGACTCCGGCTCGGATCGACGCTGGAACCAAAACTCAAGTAGAACAAATAGTACTCAATTTCAGCCCGGCCGGAATATTTCTGGCGCTCGTTTTTCATTTGGTCCGGCCGGATCAAAATTAAAGCGACCGAAATATTTGTGCATGCATGACAGACCCAGATTTAGTCTCTGATCTCTGACAGGCCATGCAGCCGCTAACGACTGGTTGTATAGGCTTAATTTTTAAACTGCATGTATAAATTGCTTCGAAATTTGTTTGCAGAACAAAATAAGATACCGAATTGCTCGCAGCCGGCCTACATTACAAGATCAACGCAAAACGGATTATCCGAGCCTTAATACGTACGCGTTAAAATGATATAGCAGTCTTGCTGATGTATCTTGAGAGGAAGTATATATCTATCGGTATAATATCTTTGACATCAGTTTTCTGAAGCGTTGCGTAGATAAATCTATGGTCGTGTCTATGCCAGCTGTGCACCAAGATGGCGGCTTACGTAAATGACGTCACGTTTAATGTAACTTGGTCATGTGATGAAAAAGGTCTATAGGATCAATATATAAACTATATGGCATGCATGCAAGCATATACTGAGCTTTTATCATGTATTGCGTAGATTATCATGTGCATTTGATGTTGTATCATGACTTTATAAATCTCAGTTAAGTTATGCGGGTGCTGACGTATACGCCATCTCTACAAATATCAAATTCTTTAATAAAGATTGCATAGAATTTCAACCAGTGTGAGATTTGTTGGTGAACACGAAAGTGAATAAGCCACCACTTCTCGGAACTCAACAGAATACGCTAGCACTCTATCAAACTAGTATACGGAAAGATTGCAAACAAAATTACTAGTTCACTAAGTTTCAGCGTAATATAAAAATACGGCCTGGGAACGAGGTCAATATCTATTAGCTATGCTAATAGCCAATATATAATGTGATTGTGGTAGCCATAGCTACCCTCGCCGGCCTTTTTGCCACGCCTTAACTTAAGGTGATGATATACATATAGAGGCTAATGGCGAAATCAACGGCCGGTGAATAAAGGAATAAAATTGCACGACCTCCCGCTGCGCAGTTGTTTTCCCGCGGCATATACACATTACTGATCATCAGGCATCCGGCCATAAGTAAGTTGATTTTACACGCAACCACCATGCATGTGCAGCTTCGATTCTATATACATGGCATGTACAGGCGCGGGCCGGTACCGGGGAACTAGGGGAAAACAAATTAAGCATTGAAGATGGATAATACCGGCGTACCCAACTTCCGATACGTTAACTCTGGTCAAGATGGGGGTAACTTCTCCGCTCAAAGGAGACCACCTTCCATCTCCTCCGCGGGTTATCGCATGGAGCCGCCCCCACCGTACCCGGGCCCTCCGCCTCCTCCCACCCTACCCGCGGCGGACAGCAACCAACCACTGCAACCGTTTTATCTGTGGTCTGGCACGATGCTCCCAGGACAGGTACCTGTAATAGTGGAGCAGCCGCGGCCAATGCCGCCATATGCATCGTCTCTCCCTTCTCCGTCGCAATACCAGATTCGGCCCAGTGTGCGTATGGCAGCCGTACAATCCCCGGTATGTGCATGCTTATTATCGATCGCCACCAAAGGACACATACAGTTGCATGCCTCAGCTGGCTTGTGTTTATGTTTATCCAGGTGCTTAGTTACCGGCAACATCCAAGTGATCACCACGTGATCGTTCGACAAAACAGCAGCAATTACTGCAATTCATGGATATGTACACTGGCCGTAGTAACTGTTTGTTGCGTCCTGCAAGGCAACGTTCTGGCTCTTGTCTGCCTCTTGCCTTCCATCTGCTGCGCTTGCAGGGTGCGTGTAAACTGTACCTCCATCTGATATGCAAATTAACGTATGCCCTTACAATACATTCTAATGCACATGCAGGCCAGATCTTCAGGAGCGTCTGAGGAATGGAAAGCGTATTCGAAAGTTTTCTGTTGGCTTGGAATAATGGAATATCTTCTTATTATTGGAGCAGGGGCGGCGTATGGTATTTATTATATTGTCAAGCATTTCGGACAATAAATGTAATAATATACAGCACTGATTGAGATGAAAATTTATTGATTTGGTGTAAACGCGGAGACGAGGTTCAGAATATATTTGTATACAAGCAATATAATCTGTAAGTAGTGACTATAGGATGTAGTCCCATGCATGCATGCTTTTCTCGCTTTCGGCAACTGAATTTCATCCATGCACCGAAAGGTCACGAGTGCGAACGTTTAGTACGTATCATATACCGAGCAGCGCGCTGCATTGTGTAATTGCATGCGATCAAGGTGTATTCTCAGCACTTGCAACATGTATGAAGCCATGCATGCAGTGTAAGCTTTATGACCCTTGCCATGCAGGTCCTCTGAATATTTCCCCAATCCTCATTCTGTCACTGCGTGACAGAAATGAATCACTTAACATATGATGCTGTACATGCATCTGATATGATTGCATGTAATAACTACAGAGCCATAATGATTTTAGTTCCGAATACTTTAAGAAACTAACCAATTACATGCATCGTTTGAATGAAATCTGATATTTTGTGGTGTTTAAACACAAAACACTAAACCCTCATAACTTTAGAGATGCTCTGCATGGTTATAGGTCTATTTCACGGAGCTGAATGAATTTATAAGGATTAAGCACGAAACACACGGAACGAAGAGCTATGCTGCATGAAATAGCCGCATGCATGCCCACTCATCATGAATGCATTCATTCCTCACAAGTAATTGGCAATCCCGTGATTGCAGTCGCATAGCCTCTGACTTTAAAGCTACAAATATCATCACTGAACATTATACTTGAAAAAGTAACGTTTTTTCCTGTCATCTGAAATCCCATTAAAAAACTAATCATTCGTCAAGCATGAACTTGCACGTATGCTTTTATAACCTTAGGCCACGATGAATAAAATGGCAAATGTTAATTAGTCATTTGATAAGGAGTCGGGTACAGTTGTGACATCATGCTATCAAAGTGAGACAAGATGGTTTTGTCTCCAACAGAATTGGGAACTTTATTCAATAATAAATTTTGCCTCATTAATCGTGATCCCCTACATCTGCACAAGATTTCAACAAAACTGGCTGCTGCTTACACAGCTGGCCTTTGAGTAGTGACACTAGCTCTAATGTTTTTGTACCCTCATCATGACATGATCTTCATTTCTGTGATGTGTGTCATTACGCGAACTTAATTCATCTTGCATCAGCCATCATACAATGCTCTTCCAAAGCTGTCAGTTGTGATTGAAACTGTTATTAGGATTGATTTTTCCTTGAAAATGAAAAATGTCAATTTTGTTAGAACAAAGGTAGGACCAGCATATACATGCAATGAGTCATTTTGAGACACCTTGACAAAGCATCCAGGATATCCTCAGTCTTATCCAACTAATGAGGGATGACATTTTCAAAGTGCTCATCAATAGCAGATGATATATCAATCTGACCCCTGATTATAACTGCATGCATGTGTGCATGTATATTGCTGGAGACACTCAATAATCATCTCAACCTGCTTTATCAAAAGGTGAAAGTGAAATGCAATTCCTTCCATGGGTGGCAGCTTCCCTTTGCATCTGTATTTACGAAAGGACAAGCCGTCCGCAAATTCTTCATAGAGTGAAAGGTCAGCTGATCTCAAATGTCTCCAATCCCATGCAAAGCGTCAAATAGAATCTTTATCCCCCCCCCCCCCCCCCGGAGTATGTATCAGCTCCAATCCAAAGTGCATGTGCGTGTGGAAATTGTTACACCCCATATATGATGGGTTGCTCTGCAGAGGGTTCATAAATGAGAGGCATCACTGGGTTGCAACATCACAGCAGTCGCTTTTCTTCATGCACAATTGAAACTAACCATATAGAGAGGTCGCCATACATCAGCGACAATCTTGAGTTTTATTTGAAATTTAATTCTAAATGACCTTACAAAATACTAAGAATTCGAATTGTTGTTGTAGCATATCAACTTGTAAACACACACACAACAGTTATACAAGCACAATGTATAACACCACCATACACGAAATGACCATGTCCAGAAGACAGTTAGTGAAGGGTGAGCCTCGATAGTCCAGCTATCTAACTCCGGGTTGCCAACTGACTGATAATTACAATTCCAGCACTTAAAAGAGTCAGTCTCAAGTGCCTGTTAATTTGTCAAGAAAGCTCTATTGCAGCCCCATAGTCTACCGTTTAATAATCAATTACAGTTACTACACTGCTCCCCTCATAAGCCATAACGCTCCGGGGGTTGGTGAGGAGGAGTAGAATGCCAGGGTGGAAAGGGACAGCTTCAAGACCGACTACTGGAGGAGCCTTGTCTACTACAGGGTCAGGATCCAGCTCGACTTCTGCGATGGGAGGGGCTGGTGCCTGTGGTAAATCAGCTTGTCTGTCTGCAGTAGTTACAATGATTGGCAGAGGGTCCAATTCTGGCTGCAGAAATGTTCCAGAGTTCCTCTCTCCTCCAGTAATCTTAACATGGTCAACATGATAACGGGTTTCTGTGCCATCATCAAACATTACAATCAATGTCAATGGACCCAGCACAGCAGTAACTTTCCCAGCATCCACTGGGCCACAAAAATCAACATGAATGCGAGACCTGGGTTTTGTAGGCCACTCCCAAGGATGCAGTGGGGACATAGATGGGGACCTACTATTTACTTGGCAAGCCTCAGATGATTTCACCTTTGCTTCAAGTTCAGCACCAAGTCCTGGCCACCCCACCACACTGCTGGCCAGAGATTTCATTCAAGAAACACCCGGATGGCCATCATGAAGCATCTTGATTATTGGTGCCCTTCCAGGTGGAGGTACCACTACACGACTTCCCCAAAGGATACACCAATCTTCCACACTTAGTTCACTTCCTGCACTCATAAGGCTTGAATTGTTCGTTCACTGTGTCCTCCATCCATGAAGCACCATTCTCTTGACCACTGAGAGCACCGGGACTTTGCCTATCCAAAGTCAAAAAGATGTAGCTGTAACCACCGAGCTTGTGTCAGAGAAAGCCTGCAGCATGAGTATTGTATCCCCAGGTGTAATGACCTCTTCCGGGGCCTCCACTAAAGGCAATCTACTTAGCCCATCAGCATTGCCTTGATTCTTGCCTGCTCTGAACACCATCTGGTAGTTGTACGCACTCAAAGTTAGTGCCCATCTTTGTATCCTGGAAGAGGCCATAGTTGGCACTGGTTTTGTCACACTGAAGAGAAACTGCAGCAGTTTGTGATCTGAGTACACAAGAAACTGTCTACCAAACAGGTAATGGTGAAACTTCTTTTCACCCCATACTACATCCTGAATACATGTAGTTCTTCTCTGCAGGTGCCAAAGACCGTGATGCATACGCTATTGGTCTCGATCTGTCTGACCCATCTTCCTGCAAGTATGATAACACCGCTCCGGTTCCATAAGGAGAGGCATCACATGAGAGGGCAATTTTCTTTGAGGGATCAAAGTGGACCACCAAGACATCTGAGGTGAGCTGAGACTTAGCCTTCTGGAATGCCGCTGCCTGATCTGCTCCCCAGCTTCATGGTTGGTGTTTGGTGAGCAGCTTGTACAGTGGTGCCAACTTGTCTGCAAGACAAGGCAAAAATTTTGCGTAATAGTTCACCAACCCCAAAAAAAGACTTCAGCTGTGAGATGTCTTCAGGCACTGGTGCATCCATTTTAGCTCTGCGCTTTTCCGTAGTAAGGCTGATCCCCTCTCCTGAGATATGGTAACCAAGATACTCCACACTAGGCAGCATACATTTGCACTTGTTTTCTTCAATTTGATGCCACGCTCTCCTAATCTTGACATCACCTTCTCCAAGGTCACTAAGTCCTCCTTTTCAGTTCAATCTGCAACTAAAATATCGTCAATGTACACATGTATATGTGGAATACCCCGCAATACTCCCTCCATGGTTCGTTGGAAGATGGCAGGGGCCGGCACAACTCCACAATCCCACCCTCGTCGCCAGTGTAGCATATCGACTTGTAAACACACACAACAGTTATACAAGCACAATGTATAACAACACCATACACGGAATGACCCAGTCCAGAAGACAGTTAGTGAAGGGTGAGCCTCTATATTCCAGCTATCTAACTCCGGGTTGCCAATTAACAACACTTACACAGCCAAATTTTTTACAACCTGTATCAGGATGTATTTCCCTAAGGATACGCATTTTTCAACAATTGGTACATACTCTGTTGGGAAATACATCCTGATACAGGTTGTAAAAAAATTGGTTGTGTATACAATTCCAGCACTTAAAAGAGTCTGTCTCACGTGCCTGTTAACTTGTCGAGAAGGCTCTATTGCCCCGTAGTCTACCGTTAATAATCAATTACAGTTACTACAGTCATTTTCATTGCGCCACAATCAACCATTGTTGAAGCATTCAAGATTATATATTTATTTGTGGAACCATGCATGGGCACTTTTTCTAACACGCATTATACCAACAGCACCTCAGCGGCTCAGCCCCACTCCATCAGACGAGAGGTAGGCATCAAATGGGGTGGAAAGAATAATGCGATCCAGGCCAATAAGACTTCTGTGAGAAATGGAAGCAATTTTTCAAAGCTATATTTTTAAAACGTACAAAGGCTCTGTATTTCTCTCGGGAGCAGTCAACTGATATTTAAAGTTTTGAGGTTTCTTCGGGGGTGGAAATTGTGATGAGAAACTCAAAACCTTGAAGGAGTGTACTAATAACCTCTCGCTCTGCATGATGTAGGGTAGATTAAGGTATATTCGCCATTGGGGAGTGTTCGCCACCGATCACTTCAAACGCGGCGCCAAGACGTATCTTACGGTTTTATCTCTCGGCACAAAATGGAAATACTACTACTTGGAGCGTAAGATACGTCTTGGCGCCGCGTTTGAAGTGAAGGGTGGCGAACATACCTTAATCTACCCTACTTTGTCAATTGAGCAGCCCCTGAATGACACGAAGGACAATATGCAATGATTAATTAGCGATAAAAACACACGCAAGCACATCATTTATAATCATTTGCTCCTAGCTAAACATACACCTTTTTTTCCGCTTGATACGTTGCCTTCGGACGCCATATGGTGAATGCGATGAAGAGGATGACTCTTGCCACAACATGAACTAATACCACGATTAGCAATACCAGGGTGAAGACAGCGTTTCGGCGTTGACCTTCTTTGCCCCAGTGTTCCGTTACGATTCCAATTAGTGCCCACACAACAACAGGGTAGACGGAAAACACATATCGAGTGAATCGATCCAATATGGTGTTTTCGAGAATAAAATAGGTCACCACGATCACCGTGAGAAGTGCCAAGCACACCGTGCCGCTATCGGCGGGGCTGAGATCGGTGTAGTATTGAAGAACCGACGCTAAGTTAGCAAGTGTTGCTATGGTCACCCAAGTGGCGTAGAACATGACTCCATTCACAGGCAGGAACCAGGTAAGCCAGTAATCTGCCCTTGAGGATTTCCGTATAATTTCAGCGTGCTTGTAGAAGTGCAACCACAGCAGTACTACCGTTGTGTAGTTGAAAATGTCGAACGGAAATAGTAATCCCAACGAAGCTTTGATCAGCTCGTTCCCCCACAGGTATATCCACGTGATGTTGCAGAGGTTGGCTAGCGCGTACGTCCAGTACGCCCACAGGGAGATGGTCCGAACCGCTGCGGGTCTGAAGACGAAGGACCACGCGTACACAAGCCACAATACCTGCCACGTGTAGATGAAACCCCAGATGATAAACGTGAAACCGGCTGGTGTGATTTGGCTGTAGAACATGTCGGAGACGGCTTTCGTTACGTTCTTGAATCCGTAGTCGATAGCACTTCCAGTTGAGGACAGACCATTGACAGCAAATGTTGCTGCGATGACAACTGTGGTTACGACCAACGAAACGATCTCGATGGCCCGCCATTTTGGGGTCAAGTTGGGCTTGGGCGACCCGTCGACCAGACTTCGCTTGGAATCCATCTCCGTCTTTTTTGGTATTAATTTGCAAACAATTCCGTTGCATTATATAGGCGGTTACTAGGCGGCTCCGCGTCTATGATGGTTCATTACGTAACCCTACACATGCCCGCGCATGCATCACCGTTTTTAATTACCCGCTATTACGCAACGAGTTAACACTTCGCCTGTGTGTTCGTAAATGAATCCGTGCACGTGTACATGTACAGGTGTTAATTGGTATGATTTGAATTTGTGGGGACAATACGCCCCAATTATATCTTGTATGGGCACAGGCACTTTTCTGAATATCCATAGCAACTCAGCTTTTCAGTCGTGCACTGAGGTTCTGCACTACATTGATGGGGCGTGTCCATATCAGGTGAGCTATTAACAGAACGAATTCGTTACGTGTAATGTTGTATGGACACATGCAGGCACTCTTTTCAGAATATCCATGGCAACTCATACGGGTAAGGAAGGGAAGGGGGTGGGGGGGGGGGGGGGGGGGGGGGGGGGGGGGCATTTCTCTACACGGCACGGAAAGGTAAGCATCTATAGCCAGTCCCTTTTCAGGTGAATTATTCACTATGATACTAACCTCAGCTCTCATTGTATCAAGGTGCGTGCTTCTGTCACCTCTCCAGCAGCATGCAATCATCATTGCATGAGTGTGTTCTTTACTTGATAACAATGCTAAGTTCATTTCAGAGCTGCGCTTGCATGCACTAGATGTTGTCTTCTTGTATCCATTCTGCATTGGGCGTGGCCAATCATTGGACGTTGACCAAACGCATTTAGCCGTTTACCTGATCAAACACGGTAGTCTAACAAAAGCTTGAGAACCTTGAGAATGCAATTATTAGGTGTCAAGTTACTACTATGCCTCGCTCGGTATGGAGGTGAGAATACAATTAGTGTAATTATATTAGGTGTCAAGTTACTACTATGTTTCGCGTGGTATGGACATCTTGGTTACGTTGCATCATAGGTAATAATGTATAAATGATCTACCTACAGCTTGCGCTAGTCCATCCATGGATGGCCGTACGTGTATGGTTACAAGTATACGAGGAGGTCAAAATCAGGTTTTTTGGCTTTTTTTTTTTCAGTCTATTAATGAAGATCATTCCTTCTATTACTTTCTTCTTTTAAGGAGTTGTACCGACGCCGGCAAGTCTCTATTTTGGATGAGTAGCGCGCCGATCGAAAGAAGTTGCTGTAAGAATCGCTCCACTAACGAGATAGTTCGCCTTTTGGAATCCAATCACCAAGATCTATCAGGAACTGCTCTTTGTTGCGCGCTATCTCTCAGTTTAGACAGTAAACTCGAAAAGCGGGCCGGGGAGAGGCTCTCACTACCCAATTAACAACCAATTATTAGCAACTTCACAGAGTGCACCAGAGATAATATATAGAGGGATTGGAAACGGGACCAATCAACACTAATTAGCGCGCACAATCCTCGAACGAATCCTTACAAGCGGTTCGAATACATGTATATCACTTAGAATTTTTATACAACAGACACGTTTAGAAGGTTGTACAGATATAACCTCTGGAACAGGCACGGACAAGGTTAGGCCTTCTGTAACAGGTACATATACTTGAGCGCGAGGAATTGCCACGACCAAACCCCCCTTTTTCTCGCGTTCTTAATGTACCGAAACCTCCACCCATCACCTTTGAAGAAATATACAGAACGATTGGAACGTGATTTAACTTTAAAAACATGTGCTAGGCACACAACCTACATAGCTTTACCAAAATAATATATCAAAACTAGCCACCATCGTTACAAAAAGCCGTGGCTCCCCGCAAGAGTAAGGGTACCCAAAACATCACAGCGAGGTTTCTGAAGACGCTATACGCAAACAACATAGCGGTAGGCACATACTAGACTATGAGCAGTAAATACACAAATAATGACGAGAACAGTTCTTCTAGATCGCCGGATTCACCCCGCAAAGTTAAAAAATGGCCTTTTTTTTTTCTTTTTCGGTTAAAAAATGGTTAAAAATGGAATGTATAAGTATTCAATGAATCTTTAATGTATCGTCTATCGAATACTTTTTTAAAACTTGAGAAGGCATGTTTCTTTACCTTGTGACATTCAAGACTTCAATTCAAGTCTACAATTCCGCCCCCTTTTTTGGTCAACGAAGGTGTGATTCACGCGTGCAAGGATAGGGCGCGCTAAAATTGCTAAAGTCTATGGCGCACGTGATTCGTTTCCAATCCCTCTATATATTATCTCTGAGTGCACGCTCAACTCTCCATAGAAATGTATTGCTCACGTGCGCCGTTTCCAATTCCTCTACTTTAATATCTATGGTTGCATGCACCGTACTACTGGTACATGGAGATTCCCTTGATGCATGATAGTACACCGGGTAATTATGTGAAGGTGTAAGGGGACTGACAAACATAAGGCATGCAAGCATAATTATGTTTTCTGTGCTTAAGGAATAAACAGGGACTGTTCCAGGAGATCTCACACTAGTATTTGATCCAGGACCACCCAAATGAATGGACCTTCAGCATCACCTATGCATGTGTACACTTCAAATCATGGTCATCCACATGCCGATCCTATTGTTTCATTATGTGTTGTATTTTGACATAAAACTCCCGGCATTACAATGTGTGTTGCCTCATGCCTTCATATAGACCTTTTCCAATCGACATGAATATTTTAATTATCACACGCATGCTCACGTGACTACATGTGTTTCTGAAGGTTGAAAGCTGTGAATTGTTCTAGAGCAAGCTACGGTCAACTCTGCGGTATGAAACTTTAACGTAAGGTTGGTACTCATTGTTTCCATCGACTGGTTATGAACGATGATTCTTGCTGCGTAAGCGTAGGTTGCTATATCGAAAACAATCTTGTAATCCCTTTGGCGATCCATGGTAAAGTTATTATCTGTGAAAAACGATGCCTAAAAATTCTTCGCCACATCGTGGGTGTTAATGGATACATCAGCCTTTTGTACATCCTCTATTAACTAATCAAGAGTGTGCAATTGGATGGCTTTGGCTGTTATTCCCTCTGGTCCAGACACTGAACAAGAAGGACGTAAACCAAACAAACCAAGTATACACATAGGTGCTCGGCGGGTGTTAAATTACGTTCACATGATGTTGTGTTGATGCGATTTTTGGAACTAAGTTTCACAGTTTGCCCTTACATGATTATGCAGCCATGCCACGAAGATTCCAAGTTGGCCGCCGCTGTAAGCGTCCACGCTCTATGAGTCTGAGCTCGTCTATTGATGAGATAGACCAGAAAGATGCCACAACTCAAGTATCTGGTGAGTGCTCTCAGAGTTGCTTTTAATAGCCATTATTAACATAGCATGCACTGAAAAACTTGTTTCATCGTCGTATAATACTTTAGATGATGATGATATGTACTGCCATGAAGAAGAAAGGATATAATTTGAAGGTATTCAATGTGAAGACTAGGGGGTGAATACAGAGATACATATGAAAGATGAGGCTATGAACACAGATGTAGAACTTATACTTAAGGACAAAGGTGTTAACACACAAGAAGACCACTGCTACTGCAGGAGATATGTCCAGAAGAGAGTGAACACAGCAGTGAGAATGTGCAGAGAACAGGCATTTTACACAGCATGTGCAAGTAGAAGAGAAAGCCATATAAACACTGATGCAGGAATGGATACTAGATTTTTCTCCTCATCAAGCCCATTTGAAATGCTTAAAGGTGATGATTCCCAAACACGCTTCTGTACCTCACTCAGTTCCTACAAAGTGTTGGAGACAATTTTGACTCTTTTGAATCCACTAATGGCTATGATAATGATACTTGCAAGCTGTCACATGGGGATGAATTGCTTTTGGTTTGTATAAAATTGCGACTAGCAATGCTTCACGAAGACTTATCTTATCGATTTAGAATTGCTGTTTCTTCAGTTAGTAAAATATTTCATCGTTGGATAGATGTTATGTCTAGAGAACTGCATCGTCTGATACGTTGGCCAGATTGAACAAAAATTCAACAAACACTGCCTGATTGCTTCAAGCCTATGTATTCTCATGCTACTTGTATAATAGATTGCTCAGAAATATTTCTGGAGCGACCATCCTCATTGCTGGCTAGAGCTCAGACATATTCTCAATACAAACATCACAATACTGTAAAGATTTTGATGGCTATCAGTCCAACAGGAGCAATAATTTTCTTATCTAAGTGTTGGGGTGGACGAGTTTCAGATAAGTATTTGACAGCCAACTGAGGTTTCTATAACTACCTTATTCTAGGAGATCTAGTACTGGCCGACAGAGGTTTTAACGTTGCTAATGATTTGGCTTTGCATGGGGCTTTTCTTGCCTTGCCTTCCTTTACCAAAGGAAAAGATCAGTTATCCCAAAATGAAGTTGAAGTAAGTAGGTCATTATCTCGAGTGCGAATTCATGTTGAGCGAGCAATAGGAAGGTTAAAACACTTCAAGCTTCTTCAGTTGAGACTACCTATTTCTATGATTAAAACATCTAAGGATACGCATTTTTCAACAATTGACAAGATTCTTATTGTATGTGCTGCCTTATGTAATTAATCCTCCCTTGGTCCAATGACATTCATCAAATATTGTGAATACTATAATACAACTGCTTTATGCATCAAATATGTCATGCACTTGGGTATAGTCCTATATGTACATGAACATGTATGCATGTCATTTCATTAGCTGACATTCAAAACAGTACCAATTTCCTTTAGGAGCTCTTTTGATTCCTACACAGGCATAATGAAACCAAACAAATTTGCAACTTGGATTGTCACACTGGATCATTTTTCCATATTCTTTCTTGTTACAAAAGCAGTATGTATCCGAATTGCTTTGTGCAGGCTGCAGGGTTTCTGAATTCTGGGGGTTCTTAGAACACTCAGCATCCAGAATGTTGTGAATCATAATTTCTGGCAGCAAACACTCAACATAGAATGTGGTCAGCTTCTTAACAAGCTGTTCTACAAATGGAAGGTTCTTGTATATCCTTTCCGCGTATAAACCTTTCTGAGTCCAGACTACAAAGTCACAAAAGTACATATCCCAAGTTGTCCCTCCACTTGCGTATAGTACTTGTGTGTTTTTTTAAGCCCACTGTCACCAATACATGAAAGCTTCATTAATTTTAGTTCTTGAAGATTAATGTCTTTGTATGACAGTGGGCATTTCACCTCTAATAACCCTCTTCCACAGCAATTACATTCTATAAAGCCATCAGGGCTTGCACCTAAATGCGGGTAAAGGGGATTTATTACAAACCCAGCAGGATCATATTTAAATCCTTCATGTACTGTTGCATTTGAATTGTATACTGTTGCTTCGCAGTCTCCTCATGTTCAATACCTCACTTAAGAGCAGGAACAAAACTCAAGTCTTTCTCTACAATTAGTGCTGTAATTATATTTTGTGGATTGCCATTACTTTTGAAGACAAGAATTTCATGGAACGAAGATGCAGTAATCCGCCCTTTACGTCGCTCATGCCACTCCCTGCATTCTCTTTGTTTGCATGTCTGCAACTCGATAATTTTGCATGTGCTCTCAGATATTGTTATGCCTTGGAAACCATCTCTAGCCTTTTCAAGTAACTGCTTACCATTTAAGCATTTATACTTTCCATCGTACAGTGCTGTCAATGGCGAAGGAAGACAAGATTGTGGAATGGTGCTTTGATCATACCTAGTTGCTGTAACAGCGGCAATAGCAGGAGACATTGTCTCAGCTCCAGAGGTACATGCAACTGCTACTGAAGGGAAGGATACAATTGTGAATAGACTTGAATTTGGAGCAACTTTGTGAATTGTACTTAATAAGATATCTGTCTTTATATGAGGGCTTTCATGAGGACCAGTTGCAAATTCACTACTCATATTCGATGACAATGCATTAACATCTTTTGATGAATTTTTCCCCAAACCTGTATTAACAGGTTGCACAAAGTGAATGTCCATCACTTCAGAAGGATCTACCTGCAGGAAGAACCATCATTGTATGAAACTAATCTTTTATACATTTTGCTGCTTACATTGTCCACAAATGACTTATTCCACTCACAGGAAGTGAGGTACACGATGGTTTATTATACCCCAATTTGCAAGCAGCTTCAATTGTAACAATAAAGCAGCAACATGGCTGCACAATTCACCTAATCTGCACAAAATTAAATGCATTGGAAAGGAAATAGCACATAAGTTGTGAAACTACTTCCAAAGTACTATGAACTTACCCCGCCATGCATTTACAATGTGCTGTTATTACAGAGATTTTTCTTTTGGACAAAATAACCCATGCTTCGTAACCATGGTCTGGTGCCTTCTGACTTGGGTTTACCTTTGCCTTAAGACACGTGTATCGGTTAAGTTCATACGACAAAACTGTTTGAACATAGCCGTTGTAAAAATAGTTGTATGCTTCAAGTGACTTGTAAGCTTTCAAAGTTTCTTGTGTGTATGTTCCCTTCGTATCAATGAGATAAGTATAAATGTCGCCAAACTGTAAATCTGGCGAGGTGGTAACGTCATTAACCCATTCCTTCTCATCAATGCAATAGGGGTCGGGAAACACTTCACCATCGATCTGCAGCTTCAAAAGGTACCGTCTTCGCGCTAAATAATCAAGAGAGCTCAAGTAAGACGACTCCATCCTTAGCTTGTGCCTACACGTGGTCGGGGTACGAGAAAATTTGTCCGGGCACGAGGAATCATGTCACATGATACGCCCACGCTGGAAAAGGGTCTATACTGTGGAGACTCTTTACTGACTTAGGTAGGCAAAGCTCCATGTAATGAACCCGGCAACCCAAGACAACACTATAACTGTCATTCTGCTGAGCTATATATAAGCTATTGTGAGTAATGCTGATCAAAATATAGCATATGAGAAATGAGCGGTCAATATAAATGTAGTAATATTTTCCCACTTACTCTGAATATAGGCCTTCATATTGAATGCACATAGATTATCGAACTTTTATCGATTATAATTATCGATCACCAATACATGGAGTCGTGGCAGCGAAAAGGGCATAGCGCATATTATTAAAAATTTTCAGGAAGGAACTTCAAAGTTAACGCGTGCAATTAAAATGCCGTGTACTTACAAATTCAGGCCACTGTAAATCCATGGTGGACAGACTAATTTCCAGTGCCTAAGAAAGAAGGTGTAGGTGTCTCATAGATAATATGCACTAGGTCCCTTTTATAATTATAGTAATATTTTGGAAGCGAGTGT
This sequence comes from Eunapius fragilis, assembly GCA_963681505.1. Classification (NCBI taxonomy): domain Eukaryota; kingdom Metazoa; phylum Porifera; class Demospongiae; order Spongillida; family Spongillidae; genus Eunapius; species Eunapius fragilis. Next base: position 3,532,939 of record OY811981.1, on the reverse strand, counting down.
GACAACAGGAGCAGCTGCTCAGACCACTGAGCAAAGAAAGCACTTTTCAAATGATGCCAAATGTGACGAACAGTCTTGAGTCTGTGTACCATTGGTGGTGGAATCATATGGAGCTTGGGGAAAGTAGGATAATTATAATTACCTGGTGTACTATCCTGCATCAAGGGAATCTCCATGTACCAGTAGTACGGTGCATGCAACCATGCAGGGCTGGTGAGTGCGGGACTTCCAAGTCTTGTCTAAAGTCAATGCATATCTGCTGTGGAAAAGGTTCAGACCAAGGCAGTCTGAGTAACTTCCGTATGCAACTGTGCCATCAGATGTTGAATAACAAATGGCTTATAGCCAAACGGGATGCTAATTGTACCTCCAGATCAGTGCAAGATGGTAATGCAGTTCATCAATTGGTCAGCTGCGATAGGAGCCACTGCAATTTGCGGGCTTATCACTCGTGGAGGTGTGAATGTTTACCCCGTCCTCTCCTACGCCTGGTGCTAAAAAAAAAAAATAATAGTAATAAAATAATAAAAAGGGATCTGCAATGTATTTTCGTCCTACATCTAAGCGTAGATGTTTGATTCAACACATTGAAGGGAATGCACCTGTAAATCTGGAGAAGCGAGCAGCATTGCGGAAATTGCCCAGAAATTGAACAGTAGTAGTAACAGTCTTGTTTGCTTAAATTGTGACCGTACATGTATATATAACCTCCAGCTAGTGATTGTGTCACTGTAATGAGTATTGCATTTTACAACACCAATGATTGTGAGAAATTTAATTCTGTGTCAAGCTGGAGCTTTATAGAAACAATTAAGGTCTTTAACTATACTTTCATGTGCAGTATTAAAGTGTGCATAAGTGTACACACTGTATTTCCAAATTCATTAAAACGATTCGATTGATTTAATATATAATAATAGTACTCAAGGTCCTCTATCAAGTATCACATTCAACGAAACAAAACCCATTATGGGTGTGATGCATTTAACAGTGTGCACACCTGTACACAATTTTAAAAGACAGGGCCTAGACACAGCTGGTGAAATAAAAAGAATTCCTTTACATTGCATTGGAATAGTAGAGTTATTAATGAGCTTTGCATGCGCATTTAACAAAGAATCTAAAAAAACGAGGTTCAATATTTAAAACATGCCACTTTGAAAATTAAAACTTATTATTAAAATACACACGTAATTTGCATAAAGTAGAAATAGCTTCATTCAGTATAAATTCAAATGTTAAAATAATAAGAGCTTGCTCTGAAGAGAAGTAATGTATGAAGGTCCGCAAACTTGAGTTTGAAATTGAAGAATTAATAAGGGCTGAAACAGGACGGCAATCCAGAGTTATACATGCATGCATGCATGTAGGCCTACAGCATAATCTATAACATTACTTGTTACAGACACCTGATACTTAAGTCATGAATATATATATATATATTGCTTCATTAAATGCTGTACTGTACTGCTGTACTGCATGTTTCATTGTCCTCTCTAGTACTTATTCATTGTGCTAAATTGAGGGCTATTTTCTGCGATCCTCGTACATTTAGTTACTTTGCCTCATATCAGTGACTTACAACTTGGGGGAATTGATAATATAACCCTTTCATCGGGTTCAACATCTGTGGAGGGACATCACATTAATAAATTCACATCAGCATTACATTGGAATTTTATGTTGCGTTGGCATATAGGAAGCCTAGCGACTGAAGCAATCTCCCTTCAAAATGCACAACTAATGCACACCCATTCCTATGTGCTGCCCTATAGCTGGAGATGCAACAGATGATTATGTTTCCCGTATTCAGACCTATATTAATGGGTGTTGAAAGTTCATATGCTGAATATATCACAAACTTGACCCATGCAATACAAACCTATAATTCAATTATTATTCACCGCCATAGTAAGGGATAGCAGTGAACCATTGTGTAGTTCAGAATCTTCAATCATCACTTGAATTGAACTGCTCAGTAGCAATGTGCACCCTCTAGATGGGTTTGCCAAAAGGTGCACAGATCTATTAGAGGTAATAGGATAAGGAGTAAGTGACAATACTATACTAGTGACACGTTTGGAAATGGTTGTTGTGCAGTTAGTTTATGTATGCTATGATAAGGATGCACTTTAAATAAGGTAAAAGTGACCCAGACCAGGAGGATTTAAAAAATATCCATGCAGTCTGGAATCATTGTATACCATCTGGCAGGTGTGTTATATACTATTTAAGAGATAAACGTTTAATCTATTTACATGCATATATGCAAGCTATAAAACATGATGGCCTTGATGTGTGCTACCATATTGCTGCATTGCATTTCAAGATCAAAGTTGCTTGAGGTTAGGCTACAACAATCCATCTTGCACATCTCAGCCATGCCTTTGGAACAAAAGCTGTGTCGATGTAATAATAGGATGGTGTGTAGGGCTGCAATTCCCTCCCTAGGGTGTATGGTACATTGGTACTGTTGTAGATGTAATTAGTTAACGCTGCATAGTTTATGTATTTGTAAATTCATGCATGTAAATTAAAGTTACACTAAACAAGGATGAGGCAGCTTAATTGAAAAGAATTTTGACAATAGTAGCATAATCAACATCAGTATAGGTGTTTTAAGGATAGAAACTGGTAGTATTGAACCAGATGAGAACCCAAATGCATAGTAACCACCTTTAGATGGCACATTAATGAAGCGTGTGGTGTGCACATAGCCATATGTTGGGGGAGGATTGGGCAGAGACCATTCTACTTGATGAGTCACATGTTTTTTTTTTCTGTGTGAATTATTGTTTAGTAGGACAGCGTGAATTTCAAATGTAATCCATTACTCATGATAATGTATTTTAAAATTCAGTTTATGGTTGGAGTTAATTGAGAATTGTAATTTGTAACCAGCACATGGCACAGTAGGTTAACAACCCACACACCACATACATGTATTTTGCTTCCTTAATCACAACCCCGTATCTTCTGTTAATATATCAGAATTTCAAATATTGAGCCATAGCCCCTTCCAAAGATATAGATGAACTGTGTTCGAAACAGATCAACCTGATTGCATCCATGTCATTATCGGCATCAGCAGGGAGAATACATCACCAGCTAGATCAGTGTAAATAAATTAACGCACCGATAGACTAAATATACGTGGGATGCCGCTTAGTATGCAAGATGGTATACCGAAACGGGAGTGTCCCTGGGACTTTCCCTGTAAAAATTAAATTCATTTTACTAGTAATTACATGCAATTTAGATATTCATATACCGCGCTCGTGGTATAAATGATAGCTGAAATACATTATTTTGTCCTTTACGAATGGAGTACGAAGGAGAGCGGAAAGGATCCGCCCCCATGTCCACCCCTCCACCCTACCTTTTCCAGCAGCCTCCACCTCATTACTTCACGGATCAGCAGCGAGTACTGCTCCAATGCGCGTACCAGCTGCCATCGGAAACGCAAGTTAGTCACAGCCAACAAACGAGAATTGCGAGCGAGTGGCGCATCTCGCCACTGCAAGCTGAAGGCTGCAGCGACGTCATCATTAACGCCGCACACCCGACCCCCAATCACGCAACGGACTACTACCTCTTAACAATTGTTCTTCTCGTCACTTGCGGGCTCATGGGAAATCTAGTTACTTTTTTTTGTCTCGTTCCTGCTCTTTTCTCTGCCAGTATGGTAAGTTGTATGCGTATAAGACTTCACTCTCGCATGCACATGTATACTATGTCAACCATGCAGGAGTAGCGGATATACTGTGATATACATTAAGCGGATATACTGTGATATACATTAAGATCGTGTATAGCTTGCATATGCATGCACAATATATGCGGTGGAATTATGCGAATAACTATATACGCGATCGAGGCAGCGAAAAGCCGCATATATTTCATATCAGTATTATTCTAAGAGACATCTTGTATATGTCTTAATTCTATAACTTCTTTCTCATAAAAATTAGTCTTACCATCATGGCACAGCAAAATAACGCGTCGAATCAATTCTTGATATCCTAATGATTTGTCACAGACTAACATTCTGTTTGCATACCTGGTACAAACTGTTAACATTTTGTACCGGACTGTATAATCCTATAAGTGACAAACCATTTGAAAATCAAGAATTGATTCGACGCGTTTTTTTTTTTGCTGTGTGGAGTTACGGCGGCCTGAATTTTTAACACCGGTTTACGTATAAGACGTGGGCAAATTTTGCGGGGAAAAAACAAAATTTTCCGCCCTTTTTTCATTCAGTGCCTAAAAATAGCAACTTTTTTGATAACCCATTCACAGTGCATCAATATAGACGTATAAGACTACCAATCGCTGTCATACTGTAACGCGCTAAAGCCACATCATTTAGCGTTTCACTGATGGCCACAGTTTACAAGGTGCACTTTTTGTGAGCTAGGTTCAAACAAAAACAAGCAACTCTATTGAGAGGGAGTTTTTTCATTTTACAGATTTCCCCCGGCTAGCTGTCTTACGTAAAACCGGTGTTAATTATGCATATGGCATCACTGTGATATAGCGGACAAGCTGGAGGAGCCATACAGCAATTAAAACATTATTCTGGCTTCGTTGAAAATTTAGTATTTTAATTGAATAAATTTTATGTTGCAAAATGTTGTGTATGTGTTTGTTGTTGAAAAATTTTCCTGCCACTCCCGTTAATTATGCAGGCGTACCATTTAATTGCAAGCGTACGCTGGAAAATCTTTATAACATGCGCTATAGGTACATTTTCGCTGCCTCCCCATGTACATCGCATCAGTTGTACATGCAAGTAGATTACGTACAATATCACAACTGATGTGATGTACTTATCAGACAACCTTTCTTTATCTTTAATATACCTTTTCTCCTCCATCTTGTTCAGGCGCGAATTGAGAACGACAAACGTAACAATCTATCAGCATCCAGATGGGCGGTGGTGACGCTGTGTCTAAACATCATCGCCATTCTCTTCAGCCTACTGATGGTGGTCACGGCAGCATCCTACGTGTCATATTCTGCGGCATTATAGCGACCGGAGGCATTATATAGCTATAGCGCGGGCCGGTGATACACGCTTTAGTCATGACACGCATGCAAGCGTGCACTGGGATCATGCTAATAATATGTATGTATACATAGTACGCGCAGTCTGCAATGACATATTGGCTGTTTGTTGAATCGATAAAAATGCGCATGCATGCACTTGCCCACATGGCGGAACGCACTAACATAACCAAAGATGGTAAAAATGCATGATAGCACCAAACTATGTATCACGTCATGGGCATTATTAAAGTACACCATAAACATATACAGCAGCTAGTAACCCTGGCCCTGCAGCCAAATAACTAATGGTGGACACTACTGTACTGTGAATTAATTACAAAAGTAATATCATACATGGCAGTATTTTGACACACACACACATGCACATACACATATATACGCACACAGGATGCATGAATACAAGGCGCCCTGTCACACCCCCTGGTCCTGAGGACATGTTCGTTTGGTGTGCCCTTGCTCTCTGCACACACTACAGGTGGGAGGGGCACGTTTCTTTCCCACACCAGAGGAGGAAGCCATGCAGTCAGCAGGCAAGTCGTCGGCCCACTCGAAGAAACCACACTGGTCGTCCCTGGGCTTTGCACATGTGTAGAAGTCCCTGCCCTTGTTTGGTCCATCCTTCTGAACAGTCCTCCTACATGGGCAATTGATCATGTGTATCCACCTCCCCCTCCCCCAATGCACCCACATCCTCCCCCAATGTATCCATCAGAGGCTCCAATGTACATGTATATCACCATGTAGTATGCAAAAACTATGTACATGTACAATAAACAATTGCACATGTCATGAGAGCTGTCACTATAATATGTCATATATAATGATATGATGTCATATGGGGTCGAGGCAGCGAAAAGGGACCTAGCGCAAATTATAAAAATTTCCAGGAAGGAGCATCAAAGTCTACGCGTGCAATAAAAACGTACGCGTGATTAAAAATTCAGTACCCTGTAACTCTACGATGGATAGACTAATTTCCAGTGCGTAAGAAAAAGTTGTAGAGGACATAAGTGTCTCTTTGAATATGAAATAATTTGAAAACTTGAAAAATGCGCACCACTGTAGGTCCCTTTTCACTGCCTCGATCCCATATAGTGATATGATGTCATATATAATGATATGATGAGACTTACTGCACAGCCTGGTCACCACACTTGCAGACAACAGTCCCCTTTCCTTTTGCTGCAGAAAGGCTCTGGCCAACTTTCCTACTTACATGCAGGTCACAGGTGAACCAGACAAAAAGTAAATAAAATAAGAGCACCTTTTTTGCGCAGTTAAAAATCCTGGTTTTCTGGCTGCACCTGTCGATAAGGCCCTGACGTTAAATAACACCCACTCACAACATCCCATGGGTGCACTATTACATGAATATGTGCATGCATATATCAGGAGCAGCAGAATGTAATGCGGGAAGGGGAGCAGTGTCAGTGATTGAAATATATAATGATATTCATACGACTAGCTTGGCAGTGTGTAGCAAGTAGTCACCAATGTGTGTGTTATGACATGACAAACATGCATGTAACAATGCAGCCACAATAAAGTACATGTAATAGATCTTTTTCACCACAAAAATAATAATAATAAATACATATATATGGCTGATCATGTATAAATTAATACGTATGGTGCTGACGTCACGTGGCACACTATTAATCAGTTACCACAATGGTTAAGTTTACTCATTATCATTTTGACGATGCTAGGGAAGGGGCAGGGCAATAACCCCTCCTCATCTTTGTTCTTCCCTCAATGATGCACAAGCCCATGTACACATACATGTAAAAGTGAAGGCAAAAACTGAAACTGAATGGACCTTTTACCGCTGATGTCACAAATTAATAGACTATGTTTGACAAAATGTAAGTCCTTATAGAAACGCCACAAAGAAACACAGCAAGTACAAAATGAATGCCTAACAATGCAGTACCTTTGCTAGTTATGGTGCAGATATGCAGATATTACAGCACTCATGAGTTACAGGAATTTGACTGCCCAAAAACTGAAAAGCACGACTATGCGCGTCTCATTAGCAACTTCCAGCAATGGTTAGCTGCATAGAAATCCCCTACAAAAGCTCCATTGTCATAACAACAAAAACGAAACGCGTGATAATTTACTTCTTAACGAAAATGAAAAGCATGCAGGAGCTATGATGGTTAAGTTATACCATTATTAAAGTTGATCCCCCCTAATTCATGTGTGACGCCAGCAGTAAAAGGTGCATTGATAAGCCATTACTTGTACTATGGTTGTTCACAGGAGCTGGTCCTGATGGCACAGAAGAACCTCGAGATGTTGGATCTCCTTGATGATCAGCCCACAGGAAGAAGCCACACCCACCCTCTCGTTGTGGGCACGAATAGAACTGACGACCTAAAATGGAAAGGAAAGCAAATGACTCTCAGCCCCCCCCCAAGGCTGGCGCTTTTCCAGTTGTTAATGTTAAGTTAAGTACATGAAACTCAATAGAAACCACCCAAAAGATATGTACAGGTGTATCCACTGCAGTACATACTGTGCACAACTCTGTAACATACACTTTCATGTACACACTGTGCACTGTAAACACGCCCTCCCTACATTATACATACACTTACCCTCTGTACACACTGCACATACATACATACACTTACCCTTGTTCACACTGTCTTCCTTCCTTACAGTCAATAAGATGGCATCTTGACCACATCCACACACTGCACTGTTGAGTATAATGTTCCCTGCTTAACCAAATGTTCATTATATGGTAAGCTATTAACCCATCATTATTTAGCCCGACCTATGCTTGCACATTTCAAAAAATGTGTCCGATAACCCAATCCTTCCCATTTCTATAGCACTGACACACATGTAGATAACCTATGGGCATAGTACGGAGATACCTACTTTAATACCGGCTGTGACATGATAGCTGGGGTAGGAGCTCCTGCAGATGATATAACGGTTGGTAAAATAATATTTTTAAATGGACACAATCGATAATTTGGACTGCTACATGTATTTGCCACAGTGACATATGGACACACTACATACTGACATATGGCGAAGTGGCAGAAAGTAATAAAAGCAGCCTACATGTAAATAAAAAATGAAATTCATCCACTAATTGACACAGTACGATACATTCACAAGATGGATAATATTTCTGCTGCCATCATTTGCATTTATAAATGTATTCCCTATTTCTATTAAATTAGTTACTAGAGATACCTACAGTATGCATGTCCTATATTGTTACATATAGATGTGCTAATTTGTGTGTGTTTAATTTTATTCATCTGGATATTATAATGATGGAGGGGGGGGGGGGGAGGGGAGGGGGTAAAAGCCTCCCTGTTCTTCCCCCCCCTGCTACATGCTATACTGACATGGGCACACAACGGGCATACTTAACACAATGCACTGACATGCTAACGTGCCATAACACCTACCGTAGCATGAAGTCCGGGGCACACCACCATCATCATCATCATCATATGCTTCTCCATCTTGTCCTCCCCTTCCACTGCCTCCAAATCCAAATCCTCTACCACCACCTGCTCCACCATTTCCCCTTCCTCCCCCTGCCCCACCATAGCCCCTTCCTCCTCTACCTCCACCATTCCCCCTTCCTCCTCTTCCTCCATCTCCACCATTTCCCCTTCCTCCTCTTCCTCCATCTCCACCATTTCCCCTTCCTCCTCCTCTACCTCCACCATTCCCCCTTCCTCTGTCACCTCTTCCTCCTCCAACTCCACTCCCCCTTCCTCTTCCACCTCTTCCACTAATCCCACCGCCATCTCCACCCATGTGCACGCCTCTTCCTCTCTGAGTTGCTCCTGAACAAGAGATATGATACACTAAGCCAAATGTGTAAGCTACACTATCCCCATCATGTGTACATGCAAATATTATAATAATGACTCACACATGCACAAGAACACATGTAAACTTACATGCATGTGCAGTATGCTGTGCGTGATACAGTGCATGTACATGTACGCGATATAGTGAGCCAAACCCAATGACAATGACCAGTATACATTATTCTGTCGCAATAGCAAAACTTATCTCAGCTGCAGGTATCCTTCCAATAGCAATGCAGAGCATGCAACACTTTTAAGCCCAGACACATTAACATATTGCTGGGGGCGGCCATACATACAATTGCACAACTGTCCACATGGGTAAATGAATAATGGCTGCTTAATAATAGAGCTTAGTAGTGCTACAGTGCATGGTATAGAACAAAGCTAACAAGAATGAGCTGGTATTGCACATTTTAGTGCTGAAGTATGGAAGCTGACGATGCAAGCTCACAGGTAGATTTAAATTGTGGACTTGACTCATGCAGTAAAGTACCAAATGCCCATATGCGCACCATACAACCACAGTGCATGGATGTACATGTAACAACACTGCAGGGCCCCCCTCTACCAAGCACCATACATGTACCAGTGTATACCTAGAGTCCCTCTACCTACAACTCCCCCAGGGGGAGCAACAGTGGCCCTGATGGGCTGGATGAACAGGTCATGCACCAGGGTGGGATCACACGTGGAACATCCAACCAGGCTCTGTTCTATGTAGGCGGGGGCTAGCCCTGGCTTGAACTCAAACTGCAGCTTGTGAACAGGCTGAGGTTGGCACTGCATGGAGAAGGGGAGGAGGAGGAGGGATGTCATTCCATCCCACCTTCCTCACATGACTCTGCTAGCTAAGGTGGCACTTACACTGTCACAAACTGATTCATGCAATGCCAGGCTTGCAATGCAGCTAGGGAAGAATTGCACAGCTCTGCAGTTCGGGTACCCAGAACAGGACAGCATAAATCTGGAGGGGCCAAATAATGCACATGTGAAATGTGATGCAGCTGAAGGTGAATGTACAATTGTAACAAGTACACAAGGCATCAATATGAGGCTAATAATATTCATTGGTAATGCACAACAAACAAAATTCCACAAAAATTCATTTCTCATCTTGCATAATCATCACCATCAGTGGAGGTAATTTACACTTGAAACCCTACAACCACATTAATCATAATTAAACATTTAAAAACCCTAATCTACCCCACCTATCTATAATCTACCACCCTCCCCACCTATCTATAATCTACCACCCTCCCCACCTATCTATAATCTACCCCCTCCCCACCTATCTATAATCTACCACCCTCCCCACTTATCTATAATCTACCACCCCCACCTATCTATAATCTACCACCCCCACCTATCTATAATCTACCCCTCCCACCTATCTATAATCTACCACCCTCCCCACCTATCTATAATCTACCACCCCCACCTATCTATAATCTACCACCCCCACCTATCTATAATCTACCACCCTCCCCACCTATCTAATCTACCACCCCCACCTATCTATAATCTACCCCCTCCCCACCTATCTATAATCTACCCCTCCCACCTATCTATAATCTACCACCCTCCCCACCTATCTATAATCTACCCCCTCCCCACCTATCTATAATCTACCCCCACCTATCTATAATCTACCCCCACCTATCTATAATCTACCACCCTTCCTACACCTATCTATAATCTACCACACACTCACCTACACAACCAATTCTTGAAACGCCGTGACGTGAGCGGTACCCAACTTTGGCGTGACGTTAGCGTATACGGGCCCGTAACAGTGCAAGTAAATGAATAATGATATGTTATTCATTTAACAGGGCTATTACGGTCCCGTATACGCTAACGTTACGCCAAAGTTGGGTACCGCTCACGTTACGGGCGGGATAAGAATTGGTTGTGTATCTACATGTCATCTACCCCCTCCCAAAAAAAACCACTCCCCTCTACCCAGAGGTAGAAGATGAGAGTGGGGTGCTGCATGTGGGTGTGGATAAGGGTTGGGTGGATGGGAGCATCTAAACTAACGGTTAAATGATATATTAAGCTTTATCATTTATACAACATGGGGTGTGTTATCATTAGGGTTTGCAATTGTTTAATTATGATTAATGTGGTTGTAGGGTTTCACTCCACTGATGGTGATTATGTCATTATGTTAAACAGATCAGAAATGAAATTTTATTTATTATATCACTGTACACGTTATATAACACACCTCTCATAAAAACACAAACCCACCCACCCTTCACCCCAAAATACACCCTCACCCTCCATCTCTTTTCTTCTTGATGATAAGGTCACACTGCTGACAGATGGGACATAGCCGTACTGCATCCCCAATAGCAGAGGCCTCTAAATGGAGGACATAAAGGGAGGTCAGCCCCCTCGTCTAGGCGGGTGGGTAAGGGAGTTAGCCCCCTCATGTAGGGTAAGGAGGTCAGCCCCCTTGTATAAGTGGGTACCACACACATGTTATCCTTTACCTTGGGGTGCAACAGCCTGTGCAGGACCAAAGTACTTGGACAAAGCTTCATCCAGTTTGTGCGCCTGGGGGGGGGGGGGAGGCAGTTAACGTGTACACACTACACTATTACATGAATGCAAAAGGCCTCTCCCAATGTTGCACTATGAAGCCATCTTTAACTACTGTAACATGATGCACCAAGGCATGTATTAGGGATGCTGATACGTGCATGTACTGCACAATTTGCCTTAAATTGTAGCAACAATGCCCAGATGAAAATGTACCTGCTGACTTGCGTTGAGGAAGACATCCTTGTATTTATCCAACGTTGCTTGTATCACCGCTGCTCACCAGGACTCCATGTAACAGAATGGCACACACCTGACATATCAAAATTACCTTCCTTCACTTTCACGCCATCGCATATTCCCTTCAGGTCAGCTTCCAGCTCAGCTCTCAGGTTTGGCTTGGACAGGGCATAGCCCATGGAGTCATATCCTGGAGGGGTGTGGTCAAGAGATAGCTAAACTGTACAGAGCTGTGCTGTGATGTGCCTCCTAGCACCAACACACATAGGCCTCAACACACATACCTCCTCCCCTGGCCCCAACGCACATACATACCCCCCTAGCCCCAATACACATCCCCCCCCTCCATTAGCCCAATACACATACCCTCCCCCCCCTCAACCCCAATACACATACCCTCCCTCCTCTAGCCCCAATATGCATACTCCCCCCCTCCCCCCCTCCCCCTCTCTTGGCTCCAATACACACCCTCCCCTGGCCCCAATACACATACCCTTCCCTGGCCCCAATACACATACCCTCCACCAATACACATACCCTCCCCTGGCCTCAATACACATACCCTCCACCAATACACATACCCTTCCCTGGCCCCAATACACATACCCTCCCCTGGCCCCAATACACATACCTTTCCCTGGCCCCAACACACATACCCTTCCCTGGCCCCAATACACATACCCTCCACCAATACACATACCCTCCCTTGGCCCCCAATACACATACCCTTCCCTGGCCCCAATACACATACCCTCCCCTGGCCCCAATACACATACCCTCCCCTGGCCCCAATACACATACCCTCCCCTGGCCCCAATACACATACCCTCCCCTGGCCCCAATACACATACCCTCCCCTAGCCCCAATACACATACCCTCCACTAGCCCCATCCCGAGTTCTCCCGGCACAAAGCCTCCATCAGGTTGAACACCTACATAATTGCGAGACTTGATAGTCTCAATGTGTTCTGCATGGGTGGCATCAGTGCCTGTGTGGGTGATAAACACACTATTGTCAATGCAACACACCCTCCTATCACACCCCCCATCACACCCTCCTGCCAACATCCTCCTGCCACACCCTCATGCTCGTAACCATTCTGTACATTATATTTACATGTATAAGCATGCCATTGGTCACATACACGTCTGTTAATGAAAATGCTGGTTTTCAATTTCTCAATTTCACTGGTGCATCTAAGGATGGAATACATCACTTACATGTACCAGTATAAGTTTGCCTATTGACTAAAAAGTTTTAGTTACAATCCAGAGCATGTGTAATATTATTCCGCAGGAGCCATAAACATGTAATACATAGGACAGTGTCAGGCATAATTGCCCTTGTGAAATTTTCAGGACAAGCAAAAGAAGAGTAACGCTCGCATTGAGACATGCCTTAGAACTTTATGATGGATATATGTAGTCCTTTTGGACGCATAATGATTATTTGGTAGAAGCTATTTGCAGTTCACAGAAAATCAAAACAATTGACAACACTACCCTAACAGGGTGATTTTGCTGGACACTGTCCATATGACATCATGGTGACCATGAGTATTACTGTACATACCAAGTGCTACTGCATCAATGTGAGCATATTGCCACAACAAGTGTGCATGGTGAATGTTACAATACTACACCAATGCCATAACACATATCAGCACACTGCTCAACTTCATACCAATACCATAACACATATGAGCACACTGCTGTACGCCATACCAATGCCATGCTTTTCCATCAAAGCTATAAGGTCAGCTTCTTTGAGTAGAGGGGGTGGAGTGGTTTGTCCTTCAGACATCTGTGGGGTAAGATTTCAGCTCTGAAAATCACTGCATTTGAACACACACGTGTACCTCAATTGATGTTGGTTGAAACGTAGAATGGAGCTGGTAGGTAGGGATGGTCTGCAGTGTGTGTGTGTGTGTGTGTGTGTGTGTGTGTGTGTGTGTGTGTGTGTGTGTGTGTGTGTGTGTGTGTGTGTGTGTGTGTGTGTGTGTGTATGTGTGTGTGCACATGTGTGTGTGTGGAGGGGGTGGGGAGAAAGAAAGACTTAACTGCATAGACTCATAATTCACACATCTAAGATAAGCAGCAGCCTCCCCCTTTTGGTTGCATGCCCCCAGCAATATGTGCAAATACCGGTAACTGATGATGACCTTGTTTGGTTGGCTTTGTTTAGTTGTGTGCATATACATGTACATATGCTTACAGAGGACCATGGTAATTTATTAAAATTACATTTCGCCTGCATCAGTCCTACATGTATGTAGAATCTGCATCATGCGACACAATAAAATGAAATACCAAGCAGCTTAGCCTACAGTAAGTGCAAAAGCACTACATGAATCTGCATCCTGTGTGCATGTGATTGAGTGCTTAGAGCTGGTCCCCATACTCCCTGGCCAGATAACAATGGAGTAACCCACACCCCGTCCATTGACCAAGGGATGTGCCAAGTTTACTAGGCAGTGCGATAAAAATAAAAATGCACATGCATAATCAACCACATTGATCGCATTATTCAAAGAACACAGTCTTAGTCCCAATCCTTATATATCCACAAAAGGATCCTCTCCTTCTTCATAGCGATTCCAGGTATATTTGGACATGCACATGTAACTGACACATCCACGGGTATGATATCAGACATTTACCTACTGGAACTTTTACCACATATCGTTCCGAAACCCCATCTAATGCATACCTTCCCCAGGTATGTACATGTACATCGTATATGCACATTATAAATAGCTGGCCAATATTTGGCCTACCTTTGCAGACCAGCGGTCGTAGGGGTACACATTAAGGTAGTTCCTTGCTATGATCATAAGCCCTTGTGCCATGAACTGCATGAAGAAGACCAATGTGTTAACAAACGTACCAATTCTAATACACCATCAGCTCAGCCAGAACATATAATCAAATTATGGATACACGTTAATGCTGAACCAAACCTGAAGCAAGTAAAGCAGTGCAGGTACAAAACTTCAAATGAACAGCATGCGCACAGATTTCAGTGCGGTGCACAAGCATGCACACATAACGTAATGAACACGCAGCAGTGCACACACAACGAGGGTGGTGTGTGCACACGCACCCTCTCTCCGGCCTCCAACTCTATCTCAACTGTGGTCTCCTGTCCTTGGGCATCCTACAATAGTGTGGAAAGGGACGTGAATGACGTGCTACTACATACACATGTACATACATGTAGGCATTTTGAACCCTGCTCAGTGTGTGTACAATTTTTGTGCTATCATCTGTATATTTACATGTACGTACATGTACCCTATGTACCCTACATACCTACATGTATGTACACCCACTTGTATGTACTCTATGTACTCTATATACCTACATGTACATGTATGTACCCTACGTTATGATAGCCATGCAAATTGTACTATCAATTTGGTCATTATGCAAAAACAAAATTCATAATGCACATATGTACTGCATCATACATGTACATGTACTAGATCATGTCAATCATGGCAAGCAGATACCACAGTTACAAGCCACAGCTCCTAATCCAGACTAGAAATATCCTCCCACAAAATAAACTAGCACCACCATAAAGACATACCCTTGGCCCCACCAGGTTTTTATGGATTGCAGTTATCGATGGTCCAAGCGTGTGGGCAACCTTCAACCACTGTTCAGTGGTGATTTTTTATGGCGATTATCCAAACCTTCCATGCAAAAATTTTGTAGTCAGTCCTGATTAGACACTGTGGCTTCTAATTGCGAGTTTACAGTATAAGATTAATCATGGGACAAGAATGGTTCTCCCTGAGCAGCCTGAGCAGATCCAAGTGATCATACTTTCAGAATTGATCCTACATACACATGTATTTGGTCTGAATAAACATTAACCCCACTAAGGTTTCTTTCAACAGACAATCATTCTCCCATCACTCTTTTAGCACTCCTCCCTCCCACAGCAACACACACACACACACATACACACACACACACACACACACACACACACACACACACACACACATTACCTGAGAGCAGCAGGCAAGGAAGTGCCGTACCACATACTCATACACCCTCTGCTCATTACCCTGTGATGGTGAGAAAGAAGACGACACATCAAGCAATGCCAGGACAAAGGGAACATACTTATATTTATTACAATGTACTTTCACCTATTTTACCTTAACATCACTCAAGTCCCAAGCACACAGTAAGTACATTAACATGGTAAAAGGTGGGGTCACTGTTCAAAAGGTGGGGTCACTGTTCAAAAGGTGGGGTCACTGTACAAAAGGTGGGGTCACTGTACAAAAGGTGGGGTCACTGTACAAAGGTGGGGTCACTGTACAAAAGGTGGGGTCACTGTTCAAAAAGGTGGGGTCACTGTTCAAAAAGGTGGGGTCACTGTTCAAAAGGTGGGGTCACTGTACAAAAGGTGGGGTCACTGTTCAAAGCTGGGGTCTCTGTACATGTACATTCACATCCAAAAAACACTTTGTTTTGACCTCAAATAAAAACATATTCAATGGTAGTACGGATGAATACAAGGGACAGTGCATGAAGCATTGATGGCACAAGACAAACTGATGCCAGGACACAAAAGTCAGAATACACTAGTCTTACCTGCAAACCATTGGTGTACTTGGTAGGGTGAATGGGTGGGTGAGCATTATCACTCTTGGTACCCCGTCTAGGGGTTGGACCAGTGGCCAGAAGCTGAGCAGCAAAACCTACAACCAAACATAACAGTGTCCACATCCTGTAAGGCCAATAGCCCCTCACAGCCCCTCTCCTCATGCATAGCCCCTCATGTATAGTGGCCATTACAGCTGCATGTTGAAGTACAGTATATAAAATATCCACATACCCATCCAACCAAATTACCCACGTACACCATATACATGTACATAATAATAATTTGTCATTATACATGTAGATCTAGCAACTGAGAAAGAGAGACACTGCACACACCACACACAACACACACTGCACACAACACACTGCACACAACACACACTGCACACAACACACTGCACACACTGCACACACCACACACAACACACACTGCACACACTGCACACAACACACTGCACACAACACACTGCACACAACACACTGCACACAGGTACTCACTAAGCATGTACACGTAAATTCTACCAACAACTGTGTACTGTACCACCCCAAACCCATCATGAAATGATACATGTCGCATGTGCCTCACCCCATCACCCCATCATATAACACGTAACTCACCCATCACATGGACACCCCATCACATCTCATCACTTACCTCCCCAGTTTGGGTCAACAGTCTGGTCACTGATGATACCAGCCAGGTCCAGGGAGTCGGGGAACAGGTTGGTCTCAGTTCTGGGATAGCTAATATACCTGAGGGGAGGGATGGGGAGGAGGGGATAAGAGGGAAGGTGGTACGACACATATAGCAGCTGAGAGAAGCACAAGGGTGCAATATAGCTGCGTGTACTACAGCATGAGTCCATACTGATCTACACACTCACCCTTGTGTATAAAGCTTCTCTGCAATCCTCATGGTCTCTTTAGCATTGATGTGCAACTTTCGTGACGCCTGCTTTTCAAGTTCCTGCACAATGTACATGTGTGTGTATGCAGTATTATTGCTATCAACTGCTGGACATCAACATCACATGATCCATGCAAAAGTAGGATATGTTAGGTAGTGGTCGCTATGTGCGATAACATCAGCCACACCCCCTGTTTATGCTAAGGAGCAAAGTTTACGGGAACCAGTTAGAGGTCATTTAACCCCTTACAGAAAATCCAAACAAATTATTATACTATTAAAAGTGCGGGTGGCAATTACTCCCCCTGGCAAAATTTAATGAACGTATCCAACATGTCCAGTAAGAACTAAACGACCCCAAACAAATGAACAGATGTGAGCATAGTGTCAGAGTAGAACGAAACTGACAACACAAATCATTTGAAAGCAAATGATGATATGTGAATTAATATATTAATATACTGTAAGTAAAATGAGTGTACATTAAGAGTTGAGTGGTGAAAACAAGGCAATATCTGGTCAATGAATATAGCCCTCATAAAACACACACATGACTGTATGTACTGTACATTACATCACAATGCATCAATACGGACACCTCTAACCAAGCAATTCAGCCAATATGCATTCTTATTTATATGAAGTACAATGTATCATCTTCCAGCAAGGTTCAATTGAACACAGTACAGTGGTCTATGAGAACAGCAGTGAACACACACACACATACACACAACTACATACATACATACATACATACATACATACATACATACATACATACATACATACATACATACATACATACATACATACATACATACACACATACATACATACATACATAGATACATACATAGCCCTACAGTGTGCATACACATGCACGTAGACAAACATTACACTAATACATTTAGCTCCACACGTTTTAAACCCCAGAAAAGTGGCGCAGTACCAACGATCCTCCCCTCCAACGCCACAAACATTACAAAAGCTGCAACATCCACACTAGCCCATATCGTCCACGGGTCAATAGCCAGGCACCATCCCATGTACAGGTAGCTAACCACAGTGTCCAGGGGGAGTGGTCTCCACTTGCTCTTTGGTTTGCTCTGGGTAAGGACAACGTGAGCAGTTGGGTTCTGCCAGCAAGCCGTGTGTATGGTATGAGAGGAGAGGTGGGTGAGTTGAGCATAAGGCACGCCACGTTGCTATGGTTACCTCCAGGCAGAGCTGGTGCAGTACTTGACACACAATCTGACTAAAGACACGACCCCTGCAAGTAAACTTCAGTGTTACAACAATGTATAGAGCTATGGGAGGGCTATGGGAGGGCTATGAGAGGGCTATGGGAGGGGTATGGGAGGACTATGGGAGGACTATGGGAGGGGTATGGGAGGACTATGGGAGGACTATGGGAGGGGTATGGGAGGACTATGGGAGGGCTATGGGAGGGGTATGGGAGGACTATGGGAGGACTATGGGAGGGGTATGGGAGGGGTATGGGAGGGATATGGGAGGACTATGGGAGGGGTATGGGAGGACTATGGGAGGGGTATGGGAGGGGTATGGGAGGGATATGGGAGGGCTATGGGAGGGGTATGGGAGGGCTATGGAAGGGGTATGAGAGGGGTATGGGAGGGGTATGGGAGGACTATGGGAGGGGTATGGGAGGACTATGGGAGGGGTATGGGAGGGCTATGGGAGGACTATGGGAGGGGTATGGGAGGACTATGGGAGGGGTATGGGAGGGGTATGGGAGGACTATGGGAGGGATATGGGAGGGGTATGGGAGGGGTATGGGAGGGATATGGGAGGGCTATGGGAGGGCTATGGGTGGGAGGGGTATGGGAGGGCTATGGGAGGGGTATGGGAGGGATATGGGAGGGGTATGGGAGGGCTATGGGAGGACTATGGGAGGGGTATGGGAGGGATATGGGAGGGGTATGGGAGGGATATGGGAGGGCTATGGGAGGGGTATAGAAGGGGTATGGGAGGGGTATGGAAGAGGGTATGGGAGGGCTATGGGAGGGCTATGAGAGGAACATGACTATGTGAGAACAGGTGAATTTACTTGTACATGTATGTACAGTTGTATGCAAAGGGTCAGATAAGTGGGCAAGGTACAGTATATGCAGTGCATGTGGCAAAGGAGCTCACCTCTTCCAGTTGAACTCCACTTTCTCTTCTTCAGTCTGGTGGGTCACTGGTTGGAAAGGATGATTTGATGTGAGCAATACAGTCCACACCAATACACATAGCATATTGTGTTGTGCTCTGGTTCCAAAGGGTTGCCAGCGCACCAATACACATAGCATGTTGTGTTGTGCTCTGGTTCCAAAGGGTTGCCAGCACACCAATACACATAGCATATTGTGTTGTGCTCTGGTTCCAAAGGGTTGCCAGCGCACCAATACACATAGCATATTGTGTTGTGCTCTGGTTCCAAAGGGTTGCCAGCACACCAATACACATAGCATATTGTGTTGTGCTCTGGTTCCAAAGGGTTGCCAGCGCACCAATACACATAGCATGTTGTGTTGTGCTCTGGTTCCAAAGGGTTGCCAGCACACCAATACACATAGCATATTGTGTTGTGCTCTGGTTCCAAAGGGTTGCCAGCACACCAATACACATAGAATGTTGTGTTGTGCTCTGGTTCCAAAGGGTTGCCAGCACACCAATACACATAGCATGTTGTGTTGTGCTCTGGTTCCAAAGGGTTGCCAGCACACCAATACACATAGAATGTTGTGTTGTGCTCTGGTTCCAAAGGGTTGCCAGCACACCAATACACATAGCATATTGTGTTGTGCTCTGGTTCCAAAGGGTTGCCAGCGCACCAATACACATAGCATGTTGTGTTGTGCTCTGGTTCCAAAGGGTTGCCAGCGCACCAATACACATAGCATGTTGTGTTGTGCTCTGGTTCCAAAGGGTTGCCAGCACACCAATACACATAGAATGTTGTGTTGTGCTCTGGTTCCAAAGGGTTGCCAGCACACCAATACACATAGAATGTTGTGTTGTGCTCTGGTTCCAAAGGGTTGCCAGCGCACCAATACACATAGCATGTTGTGTTGTGCTCTGGTTCCAAAGGGTTGCCAGCACACCAATACACATAGAATGTTGTGTTGTGCTCTGGTTCCAAAGGGTTGCCAGCACACCAATACACATAGAATGTTGTGTTGTGCTCTGGTTCCAAAGGGTTGCCAGCGCACCAATACACATAGCATGTTGTGTTGTGCTCTGGTTCCAAAGGGTTGCCAGCGCACCAATACACATAGAATGTTGTGTTGTGCTCTGGTTCCAAAGGGTTGCCAGCACACCAATACACATAGCATGTTGTGTTGTGCTCTGGTTCCAAAGGGTTGCCAGCACACCAATACACATAGCATGTTGTGTTGTGCTCTGGTTCCAAAGGGTTGCCAGCGCACCAATACACATAGCATGTTGTGTTGTGCTCTGGTTCCAAAGGGTTGCCAGCACACCAATACACATAGCATATTGTGTTGTGCTCTGGTTCCAAAGGGTTGCCAGCGCACCAATACACATAGCATGTTGTGTTGTGCTCTGGTTCCAAAGGGTTGCCAGCACACCAATACACATAGCATGTTGTGTTGTGCTCTGGTTCCAAAGGGTTGCCAGCGCACCAATACACATAGAATGTTGTGTTGTGCTCTGGTTCCAAAGGGTTGCCAGCGCACCAATACACATAGCATGTTGTGTTGTGCTCTGGTTCTAAAGGGTTGCCAGCACACCAATACACATAGCATGTTGTGTTGTGCTCTGGTTCCAAAGGGTTGCCAGCACACCAATACACATAGCATATTGTGTTGTGCTCTGGTTCCAAAGGGTTGCCAGCGCACCAATACACATAGCATGTTTTGTTGTGCTCTGGTTCCAAAGGGTTGCCAGCGCACCAATACACATAGCATATTGTGTTGTGCTCTGGTTCCAAAGGGTTGCCAGCACACCAATACACATAGCATGTTGTGTTGAGCTCTGGTTCCAAAGGGTTGCCAGCGCAGGTGTACAACCACTTGAACATGTAAGATCAGCTATAGGTAATGTGTGCCATTAAGGGCATCCTATGTGAGCACATGAGCACACACACCACATGCACACACACACACATTACACACACATACATGTGCACACACCAAACACATACACACACAACACACACACACGTGCACACACACACACACACACACAAACACACACACACACACAACACACACACACACACACACACACACACACACACCTTTGATCTTGTAGAACGTTTCAGGAACAAACGCCTGCACTTGCTTGTACTGAAAGAAAATCGAAATAAACAAAGTTAGCACAAAACGCACATGCAGACAGCAAACAAGCTGACACACAACAGGCACCATGGATGAGCATCCATGTATAGACCACGTGTATAGACCACGTGTATAGACCACGTGTATAGACCACATGTGCAAAAGCTCTGATATCTGGACAATTGCAAAAATACACACATTGATAAAACGATGGAGTATTATATGCTTTGAAAATGTATCCATGCCATAAACATCTAAAGTGTACATCGATTGATTGCCTACCCTGTCCACAACAAACCCCAAGGTGGGGAACTGACAGGGTCCATAGCTGACCAACTGCTCTCCAAGAACAGCAGGAAATGCCTGTTTCAGCCTCATTGTCTGAAACCTAGTGAATGCGCAACCTGAAGGGAAAATGGGGAGGAAAGGTGACATCTCCCGAAGAGAAGGTGTGGGAGAGGTGACATTCCCTGAAGGGAAGGTGTGGGGGAAAGGTGATATCACCTGAAGGGAAGGTGTGGAGGAATGGTGACATCCTCTGAAGGGAAGGTGTGGCCCCCCTCCCCCCCCCGAAATTTTTCTATGAGAATAATATTAAATTGTTGACCATATCAGATGTAATTAGAATTAACCACTGATAGCAGTCTATTGTGTATGTACTATGTCTAAAGTTCATCAGGAAGCAAGGTAGAACATAGACAAACGATCCATCGATTGACTTGACCCTCAGCATTAGCATGCTTATGAATCGGGCTGAACTGTGATTATTACCGTAATGTCATTTCATTTAATTTGTATGACGACCAGGTGTTATTTGCATGCACGCATCCATGCAATTTGTGATTGAACTGCATACGTATACACGTTAAATACCTTGATTCATGAATATTATAATTATAAATCTGCGCAGTACTAAGTATTTAGCGTAGACATGTATACCAGTTAGTTTAATTGTGCATACTCGTACATATATATGCATGAGGAATATTAATCAACGCATATAGAAGTGCATTAATATTTCCATTACACATCAACATATACATTCATGAAATATCCATAAATGATTCCCCAATTTATATAAGCACTTATTTGAATCATTGTATTAGCATGCACCGGTGGATCATTGCTATACATTCGTTTTGTACTTGTACGGGCCGGAGCAATATAATCAGATGTCCTTTTAGTACAGTGAAGAAGTCCCTTCCTTCACATCAAATAACCAACCAACCTGACGACCTCAGGACACAAAAGCCTTACCAATTCTAAGGTCCAACTCCTGCCTGACATTGACAGCATCAGAAACCTTCTGGTCCAATACATCAAGAGTACTACATGCTCTGGTGATGGATCTGTAGATAGGGTGGTCAGAGGTGTTGACAGTACCTGAGGTAACCATTGCAAGGATATTTGCAAACATTTTGATTTCCCGTTCACAACAGTTTAGTTTTATACATGCATACATTGCTACATGCAAGGCAATTAGAAGTAAAAATAATAATAATAATAAAAAACTCGTTCACAACAATCTGGGTTTCATCGAGAAAAAATTTGGCGGGTAGATCCGCCAAAAAATAAAAAGTAAAAAGTAAAAACATATTCCCATGCGGGGAATCGAACCCCGGCCACAGCCGTGAGAGGGCTGAATCCTAACCACTAGACCACATGGGATTAGTTGTTATGTAGAGCCCTAAATGAAGGTCCTAAGCAGACATCCTGATTTGTGCATGTCGTGCAATTAAATTAAATATTACAATGCATGCACATGTGCCGACTGAAAGTAAAGCTATAGATTATTTGGTTTTAAAAACACATGTACTTAACCACGAGTTGACATCCACACAATACTCAACTGTGGTGTAATCTCTGAAAACCTTGCTCTGTGGATCTGAATTGATGGTTTCACTAGTGGAGCCAGTTTATTCATTCAGACAGCTGACAGCACACAAGGCTGATAGCTCACCGTGTGAGCAGACATTTGCAATCTCTTCAGCTATATTCTCTCCTTCTCTGTCCCCATCCGTCCACAGGATGAGGTGCTTACAACCCTTTATTTCTTTTTCAAGGGTTCTCTGCATCATTTGGAGACATGCATTACAAGTGCTGCTGTGTTACAAATCGTTTACCTTGATAGGCTGAAAATTTTCAGGGCACGTCTTTCTTACACCAGCTGTAAACAGGGCAAGTGGAGAGCAATTCTTCCTACAACGTGTACATAATTAATTGTGCTGGTTAAATGAGACACACCAGTCCCAATATTTATTTATTTATTGTCCACTTCCATCCTTTATATTCTACCCTGTTGTGCAACAACACTGGTAGAAAATTAATGTGCATCCATTACAGTACAGAAGGTACCTAGCCATTGTGAAGGAGGCACCCAGCCATTGTACAGGGAGGCAACTAGCTATGCCAAATGTTTACGTACCAGCTTTTGTATGCCAAGTCGAAGTCTAATTCCATCAAATGGCCTGAGACAGATGTTACAAGCATGGTGCAGTTCTGAAAAAGAGGGGTGGGTTAATCCAAGACTGAGCATCTGCCCCTCTATTAATATTGCTCTACCTGTCCCAGGATGTTGCAGTTATCAAATTCGTAAATCTTATTGAATTTCGAAAAGCCTTCTCTCTGAAATTGGCATTATCGTACCAGTTGCATTCTCGCGCAGGCGCCAAAATCAGCCCGCGCTACTTGAACGTGGTCAGTGTATGTGAAAGCTATAACTTACCCTATTAAACCTTCCGCCGGCCATAATAGTAGCTACCTCTTTCGCAACGTCATTCTTCTCTGCCACGTTCAGAACTTTGCAGCTCCGAGACATAATTTATACACGCAACTAGGCTAGCCTATCCTACAGAACAAAACAAATGAGTGCGTTCTATGCAATTGCGCGCTGTTACTGTTTAGTGCCAGTGCACAGCAGCCTCGTTAGAGCCAAAGAAGCGGCTGTTAAGTGAGCGGTTCCCTCGTTTTTCCTAAGGGGTTAAATTTTCTAATACTGTGTTAATTATCGTATGCAGCCAGCTACATATTATAACCGACATGTTTGTTCTCACCGAAATGCGAGACAACATACGCATCGACCCCAGGTGGTTTGAAGAAGATACCGGGAAAAGGATTGACTACGAGCTAAATAAGAAGTTTGCGAACAAGGTATAATCGTATGCCCCATGCGAACCTGTGTATAAATTTCGCTATTGAGCTCACATGTACAGGATTTGTGCAGTGGTATTTATGTCAATACCCATTTTGTCCAGGTGGTCCATGGTGTGGGACTCTGTGTTGCGCTCCACGACGTAATTCAAGTGGGTGACTCCTACATATTTCCTGGAGACGGTGCAGCACACATCAAAGGTGTGTGTGTGTGTGTGTGTGTGTGTGTGTGTGTGTGTGTGTGTGTGTGTGTGTGTGTGTGTGTGTGTGTGTGTGTGTGTGTGTGTGTGTGTGTGTGTGTGTGTGATGACAGCAATTATAATTTTAATTTTTCTTTCCTGTTTTATAGTGCAGTTTCGATTTGTAGTGTTCAGACCCATCATCAATGAAGTTCTCGTGGGCAAAGTGAGGAGCAGCAGCTCTGAAGGTGTCAGAGGTTTGAAGGCCGGGGTTGCTTGCAACTCTAAAGGGGTTAGATATGTGTGCAGGAATGGCTAACAGCTCTGAAAGGGTTAAATGTGTGTGTGTGTGTGTGTGTGTGTGTGTGTGTGTGTGTGTGTGTGTGTGTGTGTGTGTGTGTGTGTGTGTATGCATGGATGGCTAGTTCTTATAGGGTCAGAAGTGTGTACATGGATGGCTAGCTGTACACATTTGCACAGGCCCTTCTTTCCATTTTTGCTTTCAGTCTCTCTCACTTTCTTCGACGACATCCTCATACCTCCTCAAAGCCTGCAGCATCCAAAGAGATTGTATCCTTCAAGTTAATAAGGAGCTATCATTTAAAACAACACATTGGGTAGCATGAATGCAGGCAGCCCAACCTGCGTGTGTACAAAACAGTCTGTAACAGCAGTGAATGTGTCCAACTAATGTGGATTGGTGATGACATGCTATACAGCTCACTGGGTTCTGAGTGCCTGCTTTTCTTTTAACTGTTAACTTAGTGACCACAAGGAGCAGTTGTGGGTATGGGAGTACCAGACAGAAGAGGGAAGCCATGACCTCTTCATGGACATAGGGGAAGAGATCAGGTTCAGAGTTGTGGAAGAGCGATTTGTTGACACTGTGCCTACGGATGGTGGGTAATACCTAAGGCCTACATGACCAGTTAGGGTGTGGGTAATATCTAAGGCCTACATGACCAGTTAGGATGTGGGTAATACCTAAGGCCTACATGACCAGTTAGGGTGTGGGTAATACCTAAGGCCTACATGACCAGTTTGGGTGTGGGTAATACCTTAGGCCTACATGACCAGTTAGGGTGTGGGTAATGCCTAAGGTCTACATGACCAGTTAGGATGTGGGTAATACCTAAGGCCTACATGACCAGTTAGGATGTGGGTAATACCTAAGGCCTACATGACCAGTTAGGGTGTGGGTAATACCTAAGGCCTACATGACCAGTTAGGATGTGGGTAATACCTAAGGCCTACATGACCAGTTAGGGTGTGGGTAATACCTAAGGCCTACACGACCAGTTAGGATGTGGGTAATACCTAAGGCCTACATGACCAGTTAGGATGTGGGTAATACCTAAGGCCTAAATGACCAGTTAGGATGTGGGTAATACCTAAGGCCTACATGACCAGTTAGGATATGGGTAATACCTAAGGCCTAAATGACCAGTTAGGATGTGGGTAATACCTAAGGCCTACATGACCAGTTAGGGTGTGGGTAATACCTAAGGCCTACACGACCAGTTAGGATGTGGGTAATACCTAAGGCCTACATGATCAGTTAGGATGTGGGAGTTTAAGTTTGCAAAGGGAACAATAAGTGTGCTGCATTCAGTTGCATAATTTATTGCAGTTGAAATAGTTTAAGTTACATATACTAATGCACTACATGTGCAGCCATTAGGGGTACGAGGGATCTTATCTGTAGCCATTAGGTGCACATGTACAAGGGCACAAATTGTACTACTGTGCTGGTTGGTAGTCATAACCTGTGTCTATCATTCGTGGAAGGGTGTGCTATTTTGACCCCCCATCCCCACAGTTCAACCACATGTCAGCGCTGTGGCTATACCAGGAGTGTCTGTCCCCATGAGTGAACCCAAGGAAGCTCCGTACGCCATTATTGTAAGCTCACA
Organism: Eunapius fragilis; assembly: GCA_963681505.1. Lineage (NCBI taxonomy): Eukaryota > Metazoa > Porifera > Demospongiae > Spongillida > Spongillidae > Eunapius > Eunapius fragilis. Next base: position 3,506,142 of record OY811981.1, on the reverse strand, counting down.
AATGTACCGCCCTTATCTGAACCTTCCTCTTCATAGTAATCTGGGCCATGTGGATTATTGTGCTTAATAACCTTCAGCTTGACCTTCACTTGATTGTTCTTATATAAAAGCAGGATACTGTTTTGAAGGGTAAAATTTCATTGAAGGACCACTAATCTTTGGATCTGATTTGCTTAGAAATACTTTTTCTCTTGTCTGCATTTAGCTTTGCCCAAATCACACTTCAAGTAACCAACCCCCCCCCCCCCCCCCTCCGTCCCATGACATG